>CM054160.1:36717235-36770714 GCA_028751875.1 Rapana venosa | reverse complement strand
CCTCACCCCCCCCACTTTTCCCGCTCTACTTTACCCCCTCTATTGTCCTAAAAAAAGTCCCTCTCTGTTGGCCCCCCCTACTTGTGCCCTATACTTTTCCTTCTCTACTTGCCTCCCTACTTGCCCTAGTCCTCGTATGTTTTCCCCTTACTTTCCCCTCTACTGTCCCTATTCCCCCTTACTTTTCCCCCTCTACTTGCCTCACTTAATTTTCCCCCTCCCTTTTTTTTCCCTCATTTCCCCCTTACTTTTCCCCTTGTCCCCCCCTACTTGTCGCCCTGTACTTGACCCCCCTCTATTCTCTCTACTTTTTCCCCAAAATCCCCTTATTGCCCCCCTTACTTGTCCTCTCTACTTGTCGCATAAACCCCGTTACTTTTTCCCCCCCTTTGTCCCTATCTTTTCCCTCTCTTTTGTCCCTGTACTTGTCCCAATCCCCCTCTACTTGCCTCTTTTTTTGCCAACCGTTGTCCCCTCTTCCCTTTTTCCCTTACTTGTCCCTATGCTTTCCTCTTACTTGTTCCCCCATTTGCCCAAAGTCCCCCTTTACTTTTCCCCCCCACTTTCCTACTCTACTTGCCTTCTTCTTGTCCTCTATACTTGTCCCATAGTCCCCCTCTACTTGCCCCTTATTGTCCCCGTCTACTTTTACCTCTCTTTGTGCATAGTCCCCCCCCCACTTTTCCACCCTATTGCCCCCTCTACTTGCCCCTTTTCTTGTCTCCCTCCACTTGTCCCCTATACTTGTCCCTCTCTACTTGTCCTTTCTTGCCCCTGTCCCCATCTACTTTCCCCCCCCCTTTCTTTTCCTTTGCTTGTCCCCCTTTTACTTTTCCCCTGTACTTGTCTGAAGCCCCGCTTTTCTTGTCCCCCTTTACTTGCCCCACTCTACTTTTCCCCCTTTTCTTTCTCCCCTCTACTTGTCCCTCTACTTGTCCCCCCCATTGTGCCATAGTCCCCCTCTTTCTTGACCTCTTACTTTTTACTTGCCCAAAAACCAATCTACTTGTCCCCCCCTACTTGTCCCATTTCCCGCTTTACTTGCTCTCTTATTTTTCGATGTCCATCTACTTGTCCCTCTACTTGTGTCATAGTCACCCCCCCCTTTTTCCCTACCGCCCACTGTACTTGTCCCTTTCTTTGTCCCCCTTTAAATTTTCCCCCCTATACTTGCCCTCCACCTCTACTTGGGCCCCATAGTTTCGTCTACTTTCCCCCTCTTCTTGTCCCCTAAGCTTGTCCCCTTTTGCTGTCAGCTGTCTTGTCCCATAGCCCCCCTCTACTTTTTCCCCCCTCACTTGGTTTTCCCTAGTCCCCCTCTACTGGTCCTCTTAACGTATCTCATAGCCCCCCCTCTTACTTGTCCCCCTCTAACGTGATCCCCCTTTACTTGTCCCTCTCTACTTGTGTCATAGTCCCCTCTCTACTTGTCCTTCTCTACTTGCCCACTCGTCCCTCTTTTCTCCCCCCCTCTACTTGTCCCCATATACTTGACCCTCTTTACTTGTCCCCTCTACTTGTCCCACTTGCCCAACTCTACTTGTACCTCTCTACTTGTGTGATAGTACCTCTTTACTTGCCCCCTCTGCTTCTCCCATCTACTTGTCCCCCTTTACTTGTTCCCGTCTACTTGTCCCCCTCTACTTGTCCCTCTCTACTTGTCACATAGTCCCACTCTACTTGTAACCTCTACTTGCCCTGTCTACTTTTCCCTCTATGCTTGTCTCATTATCCCCCCTCTACTTGTCCCCCTCTACTTCAGCCCTCTACTTCTCTCATAGTCCCCCTTTACTTGCCCCCTCTATTGTACCCCGTCTACTTGACCCTCTCTACTTCCTCCCTCTCTAATTGTTTCATAGTCCTACACTACTTGTCCCTCTCTACTGCGGCCCCCGCGCTTGCCCTGCCCGCTTGACGTTGCTTGCCTGCCGCCCCCCCGCTGCGCTGGCGCCCCCTCTAATCTCAGACCCATATTACCCTCCTCTTGCGCCTCTCTAACTTCTCCCCTTTACTTGCCCTGTTTACCTGTCCTGCTCAAACTTGTATTCTTCTACTATATCCCATAGTCCCCCTCTACTGTCACCTGTACTTCAGACCCTCTCTACTTTGTCCCCTCTCTACTCTATCCTATAGTCCCCCTCTTATTGTCCCCTCTAAACGTTACCCCCGCTACTTGTCCCTCATTACTTGTGCCATAGTCCCCCTGTCTACTTGTCCTTCTCTACTTGCCCCACTCTACTATCCTCTCTCTTCTCCCCTCTACTTTGTCCTCCTATTTTTGTTCCCTCTCTACCTGTTCCTCTCTACTTGTACCATAGACTCCCTACTTTACTTGTCCCTCTCTACTTCCCCACTCTACTTTACCTCTCGTGTCATAGTCCCTCCTCTACATGCCACCTAACTTGCCCCCCCTACTTGTCCCTCTCTCAGTTGTCCCCCTCTACTTGTACCTCTCTACTTGTCCCTCTCTACATCTCCAATAGTCCCCCCTCTACTTGCCCCTCTGTATTTGTGGGTCACTCTACTTGTCCCCTCTTCTTGCCCTGTCTACTTCTCCCTCTCAACTCGTCCATAGTCCCCCTCTACTTCCTCCTCCCACTTTCTCCCCCTCTAGCTTGAGCTCTCTACTTCTCTCATTAGTCCCCTCTCTACTTGCCCCTACTTGCCCCCTTTCTCTGTCCGCCCTCTACTTGTCTTCTGCTACTTATCACCCCCCCTCAACTTTGTCCCCTTCTCTGTCCTCCCTTCTTGTCCCCCTCTTAACTTGTCCCATCATTCTTTCACTTCTACTTTCCTCTCTACTTGTCCATAGTCCCTCTCTCGTCTCCCTCTACATGCCCCCTCTACTTGTACCACAGTCCCCCTCTACTTGTCCATCTCTACTTGTCCCATACTCCCCCCTCTACTTGTCCCATAGACACCCCTCTACTTGTCCCCTTCTACTTCTCCCATATCCCTGTACTTGTCCACCTCTACTTTACCCATAGTGCCCTCAATTCTTGTCTACTTGTGCCCTATCCTTGTCCCTCTCTACTTGTCCACTCTACTTGTCCCATAGTCTCCCTCTACTTGTCCCTCTCTGGATACCCTACTCTATTTGTACCTCTCTACTTTTGTCATAGTCTCCGTCTACTTGTTTCTCTATACTTGTCCCATAGTCCCCCTCTACTTGTCCCTCTCTGCTTACCCTACTCTATTTGTACCTCTCTACTTGTGTCATAGTCTTGTCCTACTTGTTTCTCTATACTTGTCCCATAGTCCCACTCTGCTTGTCCCCTCTACTTCCCCTGTCTACTTTTCCCTCTATCTTTGTCTCATTGTCCCCCTCTCTTTGTCCTCCTTTACTTGACCCTCTATACTTGTCCTTTACTTGACCCTCTCTACTTGTCCTCTCTACTTGTCCCATAGTCCCCCACTCTCCTTAGTCTTTCACTTCCTTGCCCCACTCTACTTGTACCTCTCTACTATGTCATAAGTAACCCCTCTACATGCCCCCCCTGCTGCTTGTCCCCTATCTACTTGTTCCCCTCTACTTATCCCGTCTACTTGTTCCCCTCTACTTGTCCCTCTCTTTACATCCCTTTACTCCCCCTCTACTTGTTCCTCTCTACTTGACAAATAGGTTCCACTCTACTTTAACCTCTACTTGCCCTGTCTACTTTCCATCTATACTATGTCCTCATAGATTCCCCCCTCTACTTGTCCCCCTCGTTTTTTGCCCCTCTACTTGTCCCATATTCCCCTCTCTATTGCTCCGCTCTACTTCTCACCCTCCTACTTGCCACCACGCTACTTTGTTCCTGCTCTACCTGTTATCTCTCCTCACTTGTCCCATAGTCCTCTCTACTGTCCCCCTCTACTTGACCTTTTTCTTGTCCTCTACATGTCCCAAAGCCCCTTCTATTTGTCATTGTCTACTTGTCCCATAGTCCCCTATGCTTGTCCCTCTCTACTTGTTCTCTCTACTTGTCCAAAAGTCCCTCTACTTGTCTCCCTCTACTTGCCTCACTCCACTTGTCCTGCTCTACTTGACCCCCTCTACTTGTCCTCCAAACTTGTCCCTCTCTTGTTGGCCCCCTCTACTTATGCCCTATACTTGTCCTTCTCTACTTGTCCTCCCTACTTGTCCCATAGTCCCCCGTAGCTTTCTCCCCCTCTACTTGTCCCCTTTACTTGTCCCATAGTCCTCCTCTACTTGTCCCCCTCTACTTGCCTCACTCTACTTGTACCTCTCTCCTAGTTTCCCTCATACTTTGTCCCTCTACTTTTCCCATTGTACCCCCCTGTACTTGTCGTCCTGTAACTTACCCTCTCTACTTCTCTCTTCTTGTCCCAAAATCCCCTCTACTTGCCCCCCAATACTTGTCCTCTCTACTTGTCGCATAGTCCCCGTCTACTTTTCCCACTCTACTTGTCCCCTATGCTTGTCCCTCTCTATTTGTCTCCTGTACTTGTCCCATAGTCCCCCTCTACTTGCCCTCTTCTATTTGCCAACTCGATTGTCCCTCTCTTCTTGTCTCCCTCTACTTGTCCCCTATGCTTGTTCCTCTCTACTTGTTCCCCTATTTGTCCCAAAGTCCCCCTTTACTTTTCCCCCTCTACTTGCCTCACTCTACTTGACCATCTCTTCTTGTCCTCTATACTTGTCCCATAGTCCCCCTCTACTTGCCCCCTCTACTTGTCCCCTGTCTACTTGTACCTCTCTACTTGTGTTATAGTCACCTCTCTACTTGTCCACCCCTACTTGCCCACTCTACTTGTCCCTCTTTTCTTGTCTCCCTCCACTTGTCCCCCTATACTTGTCCCTCTCTACTTGTCCTCTCTACTTGTCCCATAGTCCCCATCTACTTTCCCCCCTCTACTTGTCCTCTATGCTTGTCCCTCTCTACTTGTCCCCTGTACTTGTCTTATATCCCCGCTTTACTTTGTCCACTTCTACTTGCCTCACTCTACATGTCCCACCTCTACTTGTCCCCCTCACTTGTCCCCCTCTACTTGTCCCCTCTACTTGTCCCCCCGCTACCTTGTCCCCCTCTACATGTCCCCCCTCTACTTGTCCCCCTCTACTTGTGCCATATCCCCCTCTTCTTGGACCCCTCTACTTCTCTAACTTGTCCCAAAATCCAATCTACTTGTCCCCCTCTACTTTGTCCCATTGTCCCGCTTTACTTGCTCCTCTCTATTTGTCCGATAGTCCACGTCTACTTTTTCACTCTCTACTTGTCCCCCTCTACATGTCCAATAGTCCCCCTCTACTTGACCCCCACTACTCTCTTCTCTTACTTGTCCCTCCAAATCCACTCTAACCTGTCCCCCTCTACTTCTCCCAATGTCCACTCTCTACTTGTCCCTTTCTACTTGTCCCAAAGTCTTCCGTCCTACATTTCCCCCCCAATTTGTCCCCTATGCGGTCCTCTCTACTTATATAACCCCTACTGTCATATAGTCCCCTCTACTGGTCCCCCTCTACTTGACTCTTTTTCTTGTCCTTTCTACTTTGTCCCATAGTCCCCTTCTATTTGACACCCCCCCCTCTACTTGTCCCTGTCCTACCTTGTCCCTAGTCCCCCTACTTTTCCCCCTTATGCTAGTCCTCTCTACTTGTCCCCTGTACTTGTCCCAAGTCCCCCCTACTTGTCCGCCGCCTCCTACAGTGGATCGGTGGTCTAGAGGTAACGCGCCTGTCTAGAAAGCGAAAAATCCCCGGTCTGAAGTGTGGCGGCGCGGTTCGTACCCCCGTTTGGACCGAAATTTTCCCCCCATCCATTAGACCATGAGTGGTGGCTGGGCGCTAGCTTTCGGATGAGACGATAAACCGAGGTCCCGTGTGGTTACACGTAATATTTATCGCACGTACAAAAACCCACCGGCAACAAGAGAGTTGTCCCTGGCAAAATTCGTAGAAAAAAGCCACTCTGATAGGGAAACAAATACAAAGCTGCAGAAAGGTGAAAGGGTGTCGCAAGCGCAAAGTGGAGACGCGTTTCTCGCCCGCTCTCCCCGGGGAGAAGCAAGCCCGAATTTCACGAGATAAATCGGCCGTGACTTAAAGTGGAATGAAATAAAAATCTGAGCGCTTTGATTTGTTCTTTACAAGATTCAGCGCTATATCAATTCCATACAAATTATTATTATTATAACATGCCTCTCCTCTACTTGTCCCTATCTACTCGTCCCACTCTACTTCTCCCCCTCTACTTGGTCCCATAGTCCCCCTCTACGTGTCTCTACTTGAGCCTTCTTTACTTGCCTCACTATACTTGTTCCCTCCTAACTGACTCCCAAATACTTGTCCTATCTCTACTTGTGAACATATCCCCCCCTCTACTTCCTCTCTAATTGCCCACATCTACTTGCCACTTCCTTGTCCCCATCTACTTGTCAGCCTATAACTTTTCTCCTTTGCTTGCCCTGTCTACTTTCCCCCACACTCTTGTCTCATAGCCCCCCCCCCCCTTCTACTTGTCTCCCTCTACTTGAGCTCTCAACATGTACTATTCCACCCTCTACCTTGTCCTCCTCTACTTGTCCCTCTCTTCTTGTCCCCCTCTACTTGTCCCATAGTCCCCATCTACTTTTCCTCTTCTACTTGTCCCCTATGCTTGTCCCTCTCTACTTGTCCCCTGTACTTGTCCCATAGTCCCCCTCTACTTGTCCGCCTCTACATGCCTCACTCTACCTGTCCCTCTCTACTTGTCCCCCTCTACTTGTCTCATAGTCCCCCCTCTACTTGTACTCCTGTATTTGACCCTCTCTACATCTTTTCTATACTTGTCCCGTAAAAGCCCCCTCTACTTGTCCCTCTCTACTTTTCCCATAGTCCTGCTCTACTTGCCCCTCTGTACTTGTCCCTTAGTCCCTGTCTACTTTCCCTCTCTGCTTGTCTCATAAACCCCTCTACTTGCCCCTCTCTGCTTGTCCCTCTCTACTTGTCATAGTCCCCCCTCTACTTGTCCTCTAATTGCCCACTCTACTTGTCCCCCTCTTCTTGTCCCCCTCTACTTGTCCCCCTATACTTGTCCCTCTTTGTTTGTCCTCTCTACTTGTCACATAGTCCCCGCTACTTTCCCCCCTCTACTTGTCCCCTATGCTTGTACCTCTCTACTTGTCCTCTCTACTTGCCCATAGTCCCCCCCTACTTGTCCCCCTTACTTGTCCCCCTCTACTTGTCTCCGTCTACTTGTCCCGCTCCACTTGTCTCTCTCTACATCTCCCATAGTCCCCCCTCAAATTGTCCCTCTCTACTTGTCTCCGTCTACTTGTACCTCTCTACTTGTCCTCTCTACTTGTCCCATAGTCCCACACTACTTCTCCCCTCTGCTTGCCCTGTCTACTTTTCCCTCTCTACTTGTCTCATAGCCTCCCTCTACTTGTCTCCCTCTACTTGCGCCATTTTCTTCTCCCATAGTCCCCTCTGTACTTCTCTCCCTCTACTTCTCCCATAGCCCCCCTCTACTTGTCCTCCCTTTACTTGTTCTCCTCTACTTGCCCACTCTACTTGTCCCTCTGTTCTTGTCCCCCTCAACGTGTACCCCTATACTTGTCCCTCTCTACTTTCCTCTCTACTTGTCCCATAGTCCCCGCCTACTTTTCCCCTCTACTTGTCCCCTATGCTTGTCCCTCTCTACTTGTCCCCTACTTGTCCTATAGTTCCCCTTTACTTGTCCCCCCCCTACACTTGCCTCACTTTACTTGACCCTCTCTACTTGCCCTCACCACTTGTCCCATAGGCCCCCCTCTACTTGTCCCCCCCCTCACTTGCCCCTCTACTTTTCCCTTTTCTCTCCTCTACTTGCCCCATCTACTTGTCCCATAGTCTCCCTCTACTTGCTCCCCTCTATTTGCCCTGATCTACTGTCCCTCTCTACTTCACCCCCTCTACTTTCCCAAGTCCCCGTTCTACTTCCCCTGTCTACTTGCTCCCCTCTACTTTTCCCCCTCTACTTGACCCTCTCTACTTGTCCCATAGCCCCGCTCTACTTAAACCCCCTCTACTTGTCCCCCTCTACCCAATAGACCCTCTACTTATCCCCCTCTACGTGTCCCCCTATACTTGCCCCCCCTTTACTTGTCCCATACTCCCCTTCTACTTGTTCCCCTCTACTTGTCCCATATTCCCCCTCTACTTGTCCCTCTCTAATTCTCCGCACACCCCTCTACTTGTCCCCCTTTACTTGTCCCATAGTCCCCGTCTATTTGTCCCCCTCTACTTGTCCATCTCTACTTGCCCCCTCTTCTTTCCCATAGTCCCCCTCTACTTGCCCCTCTCCACTTGTCCCATAGTCCCCTCTCTAATTGACCTCTCTACTTGTCCCCCTCTACTTTCCATCTCTTCTTGCCCCCTCTACTTGTCCCATATTCTCCTCTCTAATTGTACCTCTCTACTTGCCCCCTCTTCTTTCCCATAGTTCCCCTCTACTTGCCCCTCTCCACTTGTCCCATATTCCCCTCTCTAATTATCCCTCTCTACGTGTCCCTCTCTGCTTCCCCACTCAAATGGCCCCCGCTACTTGCCCCCCTCTACTTGTCCTATAGTTCCCGTCTACTTGTTTCCCTCTACTTGTCCCATAGTCTCCCCCTCTTCTTGCCACCCTCTACTTGTCCCATAGTCCCTTTCTACTTGTCCCATCTACTTGTCCCATAGTCCCCCTTTACTTGTCTACCCCTACATGGCCCCCTCTACTTGTCCCTCTCTACTTGTCCAAAAGTCCCCCTCTACTTGTCTCTCTCTACTTGTCCCATAGTCCCCCTGTACTTGTCCCCTATCCTTGCCCCCTCTACTTGTCCCATAGTCCCCTCTCTGTTCCCCTCTTCTTATCCCCCATCTACTTGTCTCCCTCTACTTGTCCCATAGCCCCTCTACTTGCCCGCCTCTACTTGTCCCCCATTCCCCCTGTCTACTTGTTCCCCTCTACTTGTCCCTTACTAATTGTCCCATAGTCCGCTCTTTGTCACCCTCCACTTGTCACATTACCCCTCTACTTGTCCCATAATCCACCTATACTTTTCCCAATTTACTTGTCCCACAATGCCCCAACTCTACTTGTCCACCTCTAATTGTCGCATAGTCTCCCTCAACTTTCTGATTAGTTCCCCCTCTATTGGTCCCATTGCGCCCCTCTACTTGTCCAATTACCCCCTACACTTGTCTCCCTCTACTTGTCCCATAGCCCTTCTCTACTTGTCTTCAACTAATTGTCCCACAGTCCCACCTCTACTTGTCCCTTTCTACTTGTCCCATAGTCACGCTCTACTTGTTTCCCTGTACTTGTCCTAAAGAACATCTACTTGTCAAATATTCCCCCTCACTCTACTTGTCCCATACCCTCCTACTTGTCACATAGTCCCCCCCTTTACTTGTATACCTCTACTTGTCCAATAGTCATCCCCTCTACTTGTCTCATGGTCCCCGTCGACTTGTCCCCCAGCCCTGTCAAATTGTCCAATTATCCCCACTATACTTGTCTCTGCTTGTCCCATAGTCTCTTACTTGTCACATAGTTCCCCCTTTACGTGTATACCTCTACTTGTCCCATGGTCCCCGTCGACTTGTCCAATTATACCCACTATACTTGTCTCTGCTTGTCCCATATCCCCCTTGTCCAATTGTCCTCCCTCTACTTGTCCCCCCTCTACTTGTGCCTCCCCAATGCTTGTCCCATAGTCCCCATTTGTCCCCCCCTCTACTTGTCCCTCCCCAATGCTTGTCCCATAGTCCCCCTACTTGTCCCCCTCTACTTGTCCCTCCTCAATGCTTGTCCCATAGTCACCCCTACTTGTCCAACTCTACTTGTCCCATTCTACTAGACCAACAGTCCCCCCTACTTGTCCCCCCTCTACTTGTCCCTCCCCAATACTTGTCCCATAGTCCCCCCTACTTGTCCCTCCCCAATACTTGTCCCATTGTCCCCCCTACTTGTCCCCCCTCTACTTGTCCTATTCTACTAGACCAACAGTCCCCACCCCCCTACTTGTCCAACTCTACTTGTCCCATTCTACTAGTCCAACAGTCCCCCCCCCCCCCTACTTGTCAACTACAACTTGTCCCATAGTCCCCCCCTACTTGTCCCCCTCTACTTTTCCCATAATACGTCTTGTCCCACAGTGCCCCCCCCCCCCCCCCCATCTACTTGTTCCTTTATACTTGTCCCATAGTCCCGCTCTACTTGCCCCGTTTATTTGTCCTATAACACATCTACTTGTCACATATTCCCCCCCTCTACTTGTCCTATAGTGTCCCTCTCTAATTTTCCCCCTGCACTTGTACAATAGTCCCGCTCTACTTGTCTTCCGTCTACTTGTCCCACTCCTTGTCCCATAGTACCCCCCTCCCTGTCCCACTTTGCTTGTCCAATAGTCCCCCTCTATACTTATCCCCCTCTACTTGTTCCCCTTTACTTGTCGAATACTCCCGCTCTATTTCTCCCATCTACTTCTCCGATAGTATCTCTACTTGTCACATATTTCCCCACTCTACTTGTCCCATAGTCCCCCTCTACTTGTCCCTAAGTCCCAACCTCTACTTGTACACCTCTACTTGTCCGATAGTCACCCCTTCTACTTGTCCCATAGACCCCTCTACTTGTTATATCGTGCCCCTCTACTTGTCCAATTATTCCCCTCTACTTGTCCCCTGTACTTGTCCCTTCTACTTGTCCCATAGCCCCCTCTACTTGTCCCACAGTCCACCTCTACTTGTTTCCCTGTACTTGTTCATACTTACTTGTCCCATAGCCCCGCTCTACTTGTCTCCCTCTACTTCCCCCCCCCCCACCACCACCAAACACCCCCACCCCTCCAAAAGAAAAAAGAAAAAGAAAAAAATCACTAACACACAGATTAGCTATAACATTCTTACCGGCATGAAATCTGTCAATTTTTTAAGTCTCTTCTTCTCTTGTGCAGGCCCCAAGAAAGTTATCATCCTGTTGAAATGCTTGATACAGACACTCCCCCCCCCCCCCCCCCCCAAATATATATCATATTAATATGCAGACCAGCTATACCATTCTTACCGGCAAAAGATATGTCAGTTTTGATTTTCTTCTACAGGCCTAGAAAGTCACATCCTGTTTAAATGCTTGAAAACAGACCACTACCAACAACAAAACAAAAACAAAACAACTGAAATCACACTAACACGCAGACCAGCTATACCAACCAGTCTTACTGGCAAAAGATCTATCAATGTTGAAGTCCCTTCTTGTTCCCTACAGGCCCAGAAAGTTAACATCCTGCTTATATGCTTGAAAACAGACCAACATTTCAACCCCCCCCCCCACCCCCCCCACAAAAAAAAAAAATCACACTAACACGCAGACCAGCTACAGCAGTCTTACCGGCACAAGATCTGTCCGTTGCGGAGTTTTTTCTCCACCTCCACAGCCCCCGAGCCCACGTCCTCTCCCGTCAGTTCTTTGATCCACTGCCGCACCTCGTATTCCGCTCCCTGGTCATACTTTGCCATCACCTGCACGTGCACACACACACACACACACACACACACACACACACACACACACACACACACACACACACACACACACACACACACACACCACAAACACATCGGTATAAAAAACCAAAAAAATCGTCAATAATGAGCCGAACTGAAGATATCGCGCGCGTGCACGCACAAACACACACTCACACACACACAACACACACACACACACACACACACACAACGACTTCAAGCACATTTGCATGAACACATGCGTGTGCATATATGCATGCACATATACACTTTCACGCGCTTACATAATTAGATACTCAGACGAGAGAGAGAGAGAGAGAGAGAGAGAGAGAGAGAGAGAGAGAGAGAGAGAGAGAGAGAGAGAGAGAGAGAGAGAGAGAGAGAGAGAGAGAGATCAAACCAAACAAAAATGGAAACCCCTATCCCCAAAAAACAAAGCCAAATCAAAACAACAACAGAAACAAAACAAATAAACACCCCTCCCCCGTCCCCAGAAGAAAACAAAACTGATACATCCTGCGCCTCCCCCCCCCCTCCCCCCTCCATCCCTCTTCCGACATGATGATCAACGACAATGAGGAGGATGTAATGATGCTGCTGTGGAAGTGCATATGCTTTGAGAGTATTTCACAGGGTTGTACTCTACGCTTACTATCATAATATATCCCGGCGTCAACCGGGCCCGAAAGATATAGACACCTGCAGTGTTGGTCAGGTTATTTGAGCAACACTCTCAAACTCGCATCCATAAAGTGGATGAAGCCGGACTGTGCGGTCCCAGTCTTCCCACTGAGCCCACAGCACATTCACTCTGGGTAGGAGCTGGTCAAAGTCAGAAAAATCCCTGTGACTCTTATGGGATTCGAACCCGCGACCTTCCAGTCCGAAATCCAAGGCATGGCGGCTGGTGTCAAACAAATTATCAGGTTACAATATTACCCATTCTTTCATGTTCATACTTTATAATTAATGACAACCAACACAAAAACCATGAAAAAATACCCCCAAAGCATCAAAAAGAATCGAACAAGGAAACAAACAAATAGAACACAGACACACAGACAGACACACAGACAGACAGAAAGCCAGACAACAAAGACAGGCAGAAAGACAGACACACAGACAGACAGACACACAGACAGACAGACACACAGACAGACACAGACAGACACACAGACACACAGACACACAGACATACAGACAGACACACAGACAGACACACAGACAGAAAGACAGACAGACAGAAAGCCAGACGAACAAAGACAGAGGGACAGACACACAGACAGACACACAGCACACAGACAGACACAAAGATACACAGACAGACAGACACACAGACACACAGACGAACAAAGACAGACACACAGATACACAGACAGACACACAGACACACAGACGAACAAAGACACACAGACAGACACACACACAGACAAACGAACAAAGACAGACACACAGACAGACACACACAGACAGCCCCGTTCCTCCCCCCACTCTATTATTATTATTATTATTATTATTATTAATACCTGAAATACACTCTACATCATTAACCGAGCAAAGCAACCAACCTTTAAAGAGCCAAAAATAATGAGGTAGAGTACAAGTGGTGTGGTGTGACTCCCTCTTAAAAAGCAGAGGTCAGAGGGTGCGCTCACACACACACGCACACGCATGCACACACACATACACCAATGTGAGTACTACTCATTACTGAACTCATGTCTTCTTTTGCTTTGTTTACAGCCCCAAAAGTAAGATATATATTTTAAATTTTGAGTAAGAACACAGACGGGGGCGATAGCCTAATGGATAATGCGATGTCTTCTGATCCTTACAGTCATGAAAACCTGGGTTCGAATCTGGAATGCCCCCGTCTCGTTGCAAAAATGGCTGTTTGTGAAGTTGACCATCTGGCCTGGGCAGTTTGTGTTTGTGTGGAACTATGGGAAAAGTAGCGGGGGCCCAAATGGGGGAAAGGGACTATGGGACAAGTAGAGGGGGGACTATGGGACAAGTAGAGGGGGAGAAGTAGAGGGGGACAGGTAGAGGGGAACTATGGGACAAGTGTAGAGGCGAACAAGTAGATGGGGGACTATGGGACAAGTAGAAGGGGGACTATGGACAGGTAGAGGGGGAACTATGGCACAAGTTATAGGATAGGGGACTATAGGATAAGTAGATGGGACAAGTAGAGAGGGGGGCCTGTGGGACAAGTTGAAGGGGGGCAAGTAGAGGGGAGGACAATACAAGTAGATGGGGGTGCTATGGGACAAGTAGAGGGGAACTCTGGGACAAGTAGAGGGGACAAGGAAAGAGAGGGCCTATGTGACAAGTAGAGGGGGACTAGAAGGACAAGTAGATGGGGGACTATGTGACAAGTAGATGGGGGACTATTGGACAAGTAGAGGGGACAAGTAGTGGCGTACTCAAGTACGGGTGGGGACTATGGAAGAAGTAGAGAGGAACTATGGGATAAGTAACGGCGGCCAATTGGAGAGGGTGGGGGGACTAAGGGACAAGAAGAGGGAGGGATATGTACAGTCTGACAAGTAGAAGGGACTATGGGACGAATCAGGTAGAGGGGGACTATGGCACACGTAGAGGCACTATGCGACTAGTAGAGATGGACAAGTACAGAGCGGATTACTGGACAAATAGACGGGGTGATGGGACAAGTAGAGGGGGACTACGAGACAAGTAGAAGTGGGGGACTATAGAACAAGTAGAGGGGGACAAGTAGATGGGGACTATGGGACAAGAAGAGGGGAACTTTGAAACAAGTAGAGGGGGACAAGTAGATAGGGACTATAGGACAAGAAGAGGGGAACTTTGAAACAAGTAGAGGGGGGACAAGTAGATGGGGACTATGGGAAAAGTATAGGGGGACAAGTAGATGGGGACTATGTGACAAATAGAAGGTACAAGTAAGGAGATGGCCAATGGGACACGTAGAGGTCGACTAAGGGGAACAGTAAAGGGGAGACTAAGGGAAAAGTAGAGTGGTGACTATGAGACAAGTATAGAAGGACAAGTGGAGGGGAGCAAGTAGAGGGGGGACTGTGGGACAAGTAGAGGGGGACAAGGAGAGGGGGTCTATGGGACAAGTGGAGGGGGACAATAAGAGGAGCGGATATGGGACAAGTAGTGGGGTAAATATGTGACAAGTAGAGGTACTATGGGACAAGCAGACTGGGACAAGTAGAGCTGAACTATGGTACAAGTAGTGGCTGACAAGTAGAGGGGAACAAGTATTAGGGGGACTGTGGCCCAAGTACAGGGGGACAAGTACAGGATGGTTAATTGGACAAGTAGAGGGGCGCAATGGGTCAAGTATAAGGAGAAAAGTAAAGAGGGACTATGGGGCAAGTAGAGGCGAACAAGTAGATGGGGGATGGTTGGACAATTTGAAAGAGACGAGTAGAGGGTGACTATGAGACAAGTAGAGAGGTACAAGGTAGGGGGACTATGAGATAAGTAGAGGGGGACTGTGGGACAAGTAGAGGCGGACAAGTAGAGGAAGGCTATGGGACAAGTAGAGGGAGACAAGTAGAGGGGGGATGTGGGACAAGTAGAAGGGGTGATTACGGACAAGTAGAGGTTGTGACTATGGGGCAAGTAGGAAGGGGACCACTGGACAAGTAGAGGGAGAATATGTGACAAGTAGAGGTACTATGGGACAAGTAGATGGGGAGAAGTAGAGCCGGAGTATTCAGCAAGTAGCGGGGAACAAGTAGAGGTGGGACTGTGGGATAAGTAGAGGGGGACAAGTAGGGGAAACTGTGGGACAAGTAGACGGGAAACAAGTAGAGCAAGACTATTGTACAAGAAGTGGGGGACAAGTAGATACGGGTACTATAGGAAAAGTAGAGGGGGAGAATATCTCACAAGTAGAGATATATGACAAGTAGAAGGGGACAGGTAGACCAAGACTATGGGACAAGTAGAAAGGAAAAGTGAAGGGGAACAAGTAGATGGGGGGACTGTGGGTCAAGTAGAGAGGACAAGTAGAGTGTATTATGGGACAAGTAGAGAGGGACAAGTAGGAGCTACTATGGTACAAGTATGGGTGAGGGGGACAAAAAGGGGGGACTATGGGACAAGTAGTAGGAGACAAGTTGGGGGACTATTGGACAAGTAGAGTGAAACAAGTAGAGTTGGACAAGTAAGAGGGACTATGGGACAACTAGAGGGGGACAAGTGGAGGGTCTAGGGGACAAGTAGAGGGGGGACAATTGGACATGGGGACTCTTGGACAAGTAGAGACGACAAGTATAGTGGGGATAATTGGACAAGTAAAGGGGGGGCTGGTGGACGGAAACCATGGGACAAGTAGAGGAGGACTAATGGACAAGTAGAGGGGGAATGAAAAGTAGAGATACTTCTGGACAAGTAGAGGGGGTAATTGGACAAGTAAAGGGGCGCAATGGGACAAGTAGGGGTGACTATGGGAAAAGTAGAAGGGGACTATTGGACAAGTAAAGGAGGACAGGTAGAGGGCGACTATGGGACAAGTAGAGATGGACAAGTAGATGGAGACTATCTGACAAGCAGAGGTACTATGCGACAAGTAAAGGATGATTTGTACAGCGGGGCTATTGGACAAGTAGATGGGGACAGGTAGATGGGAACAAGTAGAGGGGTGGACTGTGGGACAACTAGAGGGGGACAAGTAGAGGGGGACTTTGGGAAAAGCATTGGGGACAAGTAGAGGGGGATAATTTGACAAGTAGAGTTGACAAGTAGAGGGGGGGACTATTGGCAAGTAAAGGGGGCAAGTACACGGGGACTAAATAATAAATAAAAATAAATAATAAAAAAAATAATAAAAATGGAACTTATATAGCGCTAAAACTTGCAAAGACAAATCAAAGCGCATGAAATTCAACCTAATCTACACAGTCATGCAATCAAATGATAAATAATCAAAAGTTTAAACAAACAGAAAATTTACAGACATGGTGCAATGCAGACAAAATCTATGAAATAAAGTTTCGATAGTCAAATGTTTTTCAAAAGCACACATACACTCGCACAGGCCGTATACTTTAGCAGGGTGATAGAACATGGGTTAGATATGAAACAGGAGGGGGGGGGGGGAAGTCTTAGGTTTGAAATAAATATGTCTTGAGACAAGCAGAAGGGGGAAATATTTGACAAGTACTGGTACAATTGGAGAAGTAGAGGGGGATAAAAAGACGGGACTATGGAACAAGTAGAGGGGAACAAGTAGAGCGGAAACTGTGAGACAAGTCGAGGAACAAGTACAGGGGACTATGGGAATGTAAAGAGGGACATGTATGAGTGAGAGGGCCAAGTAGAGAAAGACTATGGGACAAACTAGAGACAGGACAATTGGACATGGAAAAGGGGGCTATGGGACAAGTAAGGAAGACAAGTAGAGTAGGAATAATTGGACAAGTAGAGTGGGCTGGGGGGAAAGTAGAGGGGGACAATAGTAGAGGGTGTGACAATGAGACAAGTAGAAAGGGAGTATAGGACAAGTAGAGGGGGATATGTGACAAATAGAGGTACTGAGGGACAAGCAGACAGGGCCAATTAGAGGGGGGCAAGTAGAGGAGAACAAGTAGAGGGTGGAATGTAGGACAAGTTGAGGGGGACAAGTAGAGGGGGGTTATGGGACAAGTAGGGGGGGGTTATGGAACAAGTAGAGGGGGGCGAGAAAAAGGGGGGGATAATTGCACAAGCAGAGGGGTGCGATGGGACAAGTAGAGGGGGACTATGGGGAAAAGTAGAGAAGGGACTATGTGACAAGTAGAGGTGGACATGTAGAGGTGGGTGACTTTAGGATAAGTAGAGGGTGACAAGTAAAAGAGGTTTATCCGACAAGCAGAAGGGGGAAATATGTGACAAGTAGAGGTACTATGGTACAAGTAGAGGGGGACAAGTAGAGTGGAATACATCAAGGGGGAGGGTCCCAGAATGGATAAATATGTGACAAGTAGAGGTATTATGGGACACTTTGATGGGGACAAGTAGAGGGGGAGTATTTGACAGGTTATGGAGGACATGTAGAGGGAAACAAGTAGAGGGGGGGCTATGGGACAAGTAGAGGTAGACAAGTAGTCTAAGACTATGAGAGAAGTAGACGGGGACAAGTAATGAGGACTTCTGGACAAGTAGAGAGACAAGTATATAGGGACTTTGGAACAAGTAGAAAGGAGACAAGTAGAGCGGGACTATTGGACAAGTAGAGGGCAACGAGGATAGGGGGGACAAGTTGAAGGGGGCTATTTGACAAGTAGGGATGAACTATGGGACAAGTAGAGGTGGCAAAGTAGAGGGGGACTATGAGACAAGTAGAATTAGACAAGTAGAGAGGGACTATGACACAAGTAGAGGAGGGACTGTGAGAAAAGTAGAAGAGAGGGAAAATGAGACAAGTAGAAGACAGAGACTATGAGACAAGGAAAGAGGGACTATGAGACAAGTAGAGGAGGGACTATGAGACAAGTACATGAGACAAGTACAAAAGATGGACTATGAGACAAGTAGAATTAGACAAGTAGAGAGGGACTATGAGACAAGTAGAAGAGGGACAATGAGACAAGTACAAGAGATGGACTATGAGATAAGTAGAATTAGACAAGTAGAGAGGGACTATGAGACAAGTAGAAGAGAGGGACTATGAGACAAGTAGAAGAGAGGGACTATGAGACAAGTACAAGAGATGGACTATGAGACAAGTAGAAGAGAGGGACTATGAGACAAGTAGAATTAGACAAGTAGAGAGGGACTATGAGACAAGTAGAGGAGGGACTATGAG
This sequence comes from Rapana venosa, assembly GCA_028751875.1. Classification (NCBI taxonomy): domain Eukaryota; kingdom Metazoa; phylum Mollusca; class Gastropoda; order Neogastropoda; family Muricidae; genus Rapana; species Rapana venosa. The sequence continues at coordinate 36,752,454 of CM054160.1, read as the reverse complement.
ACAAGTAGAGGAGGGACTATGAGACAAGTAGAAGAGAGGGACTATGAGACAATTAGAATTAGACAAGTAGAGAGGGACTATGAGACAAGTAGAAGACAGGGACTATGAGACAAGTAGAAGAGGGACTATGAGACAAGTAGAAGAGAGGGACTATGAGACAAGTACAAGAGATGGACTATGAGACAAGTAGAAGAGAGGGACTATGAGACAAGTAGAATTAGACAAGTAGAGTGGGCCAAGTAGATGGTGAATCAAGTAGATGGGGACTATGTGAAAAGTAAAGGGGGATTATTGGACAAGTAGAGGGCGACTATGGGACAAATAGAGGGGGACAATTAGAGGTGGATTATGGGACAAGTAGAGGGGTGCTATTGGGCTATTGGACAAACAGAGGTGGGACTATGTGACAAATAGTTGATGACTGTGGGACAAGTAAAGGGGGACTATGGGAAAGAGAGGGGCCATGTGACAAGTAGAGAGGAACACCTCTACTTGTCCCAAAGTCCCCCTATAGTCCCATAATTCCCACTCATCTACTTGTCCAAGTGTCCTCCTCTACTTGTCCCATAGTACCCCCTCTTCTTCTGCCCCTCTATTTGTCCAAGAGTCCCCCAGCTACTTTTCCCATAGTCCCCCTACTTGTACTTTTCTACATGTCCCATAGTTCCCCCTCTACTTGTCCCTGGCTCCCTTTACTTACTTTTGCTTGTCCCATAGTCCCCCTTTACTTGCCCCCCCTCTACTTGTCCCCCCCCTACATGACCCCTTCTACTTGTGCCTCTCTACTTTTGTCTAGTCCCTACTTGTCCCCCTCTACTTGCCACCCTCTACTTGCCCCTCTACTTGTCCCTCTCTTCTTGTCCCCTTCAACTTGTCTTGCTCTATTTGTCCCTCTCGACTTGTCCTATAGTCCCCCTCTACTTGTGCCCCTGTACTTGCCCCCCTCTACTTGTCCCTCTCTACTTGTGTCATAGTCCCCCTTCTACTTGTCCACCTCTACTTGTCCTCCTCTACTTGCCCACTCTACTTAACGCTCTCTTCTTTTCCCCCTCTACTTGTCTCCCTCTACTTGTCCCACACTATTTGTCTTGTCTACTTTTCCTATAGTCCCCGTCTACTTTCCCCCCTCTACTTGTCCCTATACTTGTCCCTCTCTACTTGTCAGCTGTACTTTCCCCTCTACTTGTCCCCCTCTACTTGTTTCTAGTCCCCCTCTGCTTGTTTCCCCTCTACTTGTCCTCTCTACTTGTCCCCCTAGTCCCCCCCTCGACTTGTCCCCCCTTCGTGACCCCCCCCTCTACTTGTCCCTCTTTACTTGTGTCATACTCCCCCCTCTACTTCCCTCACCTGCTTGTCCCTCCCATTGTCCCCTACTTGTCCTAGTCCCCTCGATTGTCCCCCCTCTAAACCCCCCCCTGCTTGCCTCTCACTTGTTCATTCTCCCCTCTATCTTCCCCCCACGTCCCTTGTCCCACTACTTGTCCCCACTTCCCCCCATACTCCTCTACTTACCCCCCCCCTCTATTTCCCTCCAACTTTACCCTCTACTTGTCCCTCTCTACTTTGTCCAAGTTTCCCCTCCCCCTCACTTTCCTCCCTTTAATGCCCACCTACTTGTCCCCTTTTTCTTGTCCCCCTCTACTTGTCCCTATCTTAAACCTTTTTACTTGCCCCTTACTTTCCATAGTCCCCCTCTACTTACCCATTACTTTTCCCTCTCTCTTGTCCCTCTACTTTTTCCCTTTCCACCTACTTGTCCTCTCTACTTACCTCGCACTTATCCCTCTACTGTCCATAGTCCCCTCTTGGCCCCGCTACTTGCCACTCTAATTGCCCCTAGTCCCTCTACTTGTCTTCCTCTACTTGTTCTGCTCTACTTGTCCACGCCTACTTGTCCCTCTCTACTTGTCCTCTCTACTTGTCCCATAGTCCCCTTATACTTGTCTCTCTCTACTTGCCTCACTCTATTTGTACCTCTCGAATTGTGTCATAATAACCCCTCTACTTGTCACCATCAACTTCTCACATGGTCCCTTCTCTACTTGTCCCCCTCTACTTGTCCCATAGTCCCCCTCTACTTCTCCCCATCTACATGTCCTCCTCTACTTGCCCACTCTACTTGTACCTATCTTCTTGTCCCCGTCTACTTGTCCCCTTATCCTTGTCCCTCTCTACTTGTCCTCTCTACTTGTCCCATAGTCCCCCTCTACTTGGCCTCTCTACTTGCCCAGCTCTACTTGTACCTTTCTACTTTTGTCGTAGTAACCCTTCTACTTGTCCCTTTCTACTTGTCCCCGTCTGCTTGACCCGCTCTGTCCGCTCTACTTGTCCCTCTCTACATCTCCCATATTCCCCCCCCCTACTTTTCCCTCTCTACTTGTCCCATATCCCCCTACTTGTCCCTCACCTTCCTTCACTTTTCCCTCTACTGTCCTCCCCCCTCTACTTGTCCCCTCTACCTGCCCCTCTACTTCCCCTCTCTATTTGTTCCATCTCCTCCCTCCCCGTCCTCACTTGTCCCTCTCTACTTGTTCCCCTCTACTGACCCATTCCCGTCAACTTTTCCCCCCCTCACTTGTCCCCTCTCCCCCCTTGCCCCCTCTACTTTCCCCCCTTCTTGTCCCCCCTTCCTACTTCTTTACCCCCACTTGTCGCCTAGTCCCCCCCCTTTTTTCCCTCCTACTTGCCCCCTCTACCTGTCCCATATCCCCCTCTACCTTCCCCCTCTACTTTCCCCCTACTGCCATATTCCCCTCTCTACCTTCCCTTTCCCCCTACTGCACCCCCTTCCCTCTTGTCCCCCTCTACCTCCCCTCTACTTCCCCTTCACTTGTCCCCTATTCCCCTCTCACTTGTCCCCCCTACTTTTCCCCTCTCTTTCCCTCTTTCCCCCTCTACTTGCCCCTTACTTTCCCTTTCCCCTCTCTACTTGTCCCCTCCTACCCCCCCCCTACTTGTCCTTCTCTACTTCCCCTCCCTCCCTTGCCCAATCCCCCTATAAAATTGTCCCCCTATAATTGCCCCTCTACTTTGTCCTCTACTTCCAACCCTCTACTTGCCCCCTCCACTTGTCCCATATCCCCCTACTTTTCTCCTTTCTTTCCCCCTACTTGGCCCTCTTCTACTTGTTCATAGTCACCCCCTACTTTTCCCCTCTACTTGCCCCCTCTACTTTCCCCTCTTCTTGTCCCCTCTACTTGTCCCCACTCTACTTGTCCCCCTTACTTGTCCCTCCCCATTTGTCCCATAGTTTCTCTCCCCACTTTCCCCCTCTACTTGTCCCCTTCTTGCCCTCTCCTTTTAACTTGTCCCATAGCCTCCCCTAAATTGTCCCCTCTACTTGCCCCTCATCCATGTTCTTGTCCCCCTACTTGTCCCCCTTTCTACTCAGCCCCCCCTCTACTGACCCCCTTTACTTTTCCCTCTCTACTTGTTCATAGTCCCCTCTCTACTTGTCCTTCTCTCTTTCCCACTCGCCCCTCTCTTCTTCCCCCACCCCCCCTCTACTTTTCCCATATACTTGACCCTCTCTAACTTGTCCTCTCTACTTGTCCCTTGCCCAACTCTACTTGACCCCCTCTACTTGTTGTGTAAACTCCCCTTTACTTGCCCCCTCTGCTTCCCCTATCTACTTGTCCCCCCTGCTCTACTTGTTCCCCCTCTACTTGTCCCTCTCTACATCTCCCATAGTCCCCCTCTACTTGTCCCTCTCTATGTGTCACATAGTCCCACTCTACTTGTAACTCTCTACATCTCCCATAGTTCCCCTCTACTTGTCCCTCTCTACTTGTCACATAATCCCACTCTACTTGAAACCTCTACTTGCCCTGTCTACTTTTCCATCTATACTTGTCTCATAGTCAACCCTCTACTTGTCCCCCTCTACTTGAGCCCTCTACTTCTCCAATAGTCTCCCTCTACTTGCCCCCCTCTACTTGTACCCCTCTACTTGACCCTCTCTACTTTTCCCTCTCTAATTGTGTCATAGTTCCCACCCTACTTGTCCCCCTCTACTTGCCCCTCTACTTGTCCCATATTCCCCTCTCTACTTGCACCTCTCTATTTCTCACCCTCTACTTGCCCCACTCTACTTGTCCTGCTCTACTTGTATCTCTCTACTTGTCCTGCTGTACTTGACCCTTTCTACTTGTCCCTCTCTACTTGTCCCATAGTCCCCATTTATTGTCCCCCTCTACGTAACTCCTTCTACTTGTCCCTCTCTACTTGTGCCATAGTCCCCTCTCTACTTGTCCTCCTCTACTTGCCCACTCTACTTATCCCTCTCTTCTTTCCCCCCTCTTACTTGTTTCCCCCCAACTTTCTCTCCTCTGCTGTCCTCTCTATTTTCCTTACTTGTCCCATAGTCCCCCTCTACTTGCCCCTCTCTTTTAAACCCCTCTACTTGCACCCTACTCACCCTCTACTTCTCTGTCCTCTCTACTTGTTTTCCCAATGTCCCTCTACTTGACCCCTTTTTACTTTTTCCCTTTCCCCCTACCCCTTTTTGCCCCCAAAATCCCTTTTACTTTCCCCTCACTTGCCCCCCTCTCTTTTGCCCCTCTACTTTCCCACCTCTTTCCCTCCTTCTTTTCCCTCTACTTGTCCCCCATATTTTTTCCCTTTCCTTTCCCTCTCTTTTTCCCTTCTTTCCCTGTCCCCCCTACTTGCCTTTTATTAATCCCTCCTTTTTTTTAATGTCCCCCAAAACCCCCCACTTGCCCCCTACTTGTCCCCTTTCCCCTTCTGTCAAATTTCCCCTCTACTTTTTTTCCTTCCTTGTCCCCCCTCTTGTCCCTTTTTTTCCCCCCTTTCTTTCCTCTTACTTGCCCATAGCCCCCCTTTACTTTTCTTTTTCCCTACTTTTCCCCTCTTTCCCCCAGGTCCCCAATCCCCTCATTGTCCCCCTCTACTTGCCCCCCCACTGCCCCACCTTAGGGGCCCCCTTTCTTTCCTTCTTTCCCCCTCTACTTTTTTCCAACGTCCCCCCTTTTACTTGTCCTCTACTTTCCCCATTTTTTCCCCGCCCTCACTTACCCCCTTATTGGGGCCCACTCTACTGTCCCTTCTACTTCCCCCCCGTAAAATCCCCCCCTTTCTTGCCTCTACTTTTAACCCCCCCCTCTTTTCCCTTTCCCCTCTTCTTTTTTCTATCCCCCCCTTTCTTGCCCCCCCTACTGCCCCTCTACTTTCCCTCCTTCTTGGGTTTTCCCCCCCCCCCCCCCCCCACTGCCCCCTCTACTTGCCCCTCACTTGTCCTGCCCCCTTTCCCATTTGTCCCCCCCCTATTGCCCCTTACTTTTTCCCCCCTTTCCCCTTCCCCCCTCTACTTGTGCCCCATTTCCCCCTCCCCCCTCTACTTGTTCACCCCGCCTCTCTTGCCACCCCTACTTGCCTCTCTTGCCCCTCTACTTAAGTTTTTTTCCCCCCTACTTGTTTTCCCCCCACTATTTGCATTACTTTTCCATAGTCCCCATCTACTTTTCCCCCCTACTTTCCCCTCAAATAGTCCCCCTCTTTACATCTCCCCTGGCCACCTCTACTTTTCCCCCTCTACTTGCCCCTCTACTATCCCCCCTTTACATCTCCCTTGTCCCCCCCTCTCTTGTCACATATTCCACTCTACTTGTAACCTTACTTGACCCCTCTACTTTTCCCTCCAATTTGGGCATGTTTTTCCCCCCCTCTTTTCCCCCCTACTTTTCCCCCCACTTGTCCCTATTCCCTCTCTACCCCCTCTACTTCTTCACCCTCACTTTCCCCACTCTACTTGATCTCTCTATTTTTCCCCCTAGTCCCCCTCTACTTTTTCCCGCTCACTCAACCCTTCTACTTGTCCCCTCTACTTTCCCCTATCCCCCCTTTATTGCCCCCTCTACGTAACCCCTTCTACTTGTCCCTCTCTACTTTGCCATAGTCCCCTCTCTACTTGTCCTCCCTACTTCCCCCACTCTACTTATCCCTCTTTTCCCTTCTCCCCCCCCTACTTGTTCCCCCAAACGTGACCTCCTCTACTTGTCCCATCTACTTGTTCATAGTTTTCCCCCTCTACTTGTCCCTCTCTTCTTGTACCCTCTCTACTTGTCTCCCTATGCTTGTCCCACTCTACTTGTCCTCTCTCCTTGTCCAATAGTCCCTCTACTTGTTATGCTCTACTTGTCCCATAGTCCCCCTGTACTTGTCCCCCTATACCTATCCCTCTCTACTTGTCCCCTATACTTGTCCCCCCCTCTCTACTTGTCCTCCCTACTAGTCCCATAGTCCCTATACTTTCCCATCTACTTGTATTGTCCCCCCTCATTGTCTCCCTCCTTCTAGTCCCCCTCTACTTGTCACATAGTCCCTCCTCTACGTGTCCTTCTAGTCCCCCTCTACTTGTCACATAGTCCCTCCTCTACTTGTCCTTCTAGTCTCCCTCTACTTGTCACATAGGCCCTCCTCTACTTGTCCTTTTAGTCCCCTCTACTTGTCCTTCTAGTCCCCCTCTACTTGTCCCACAGCACCCCCATCTACTTGTATTGTCCCCCCTCATTGTCTCATTGTCCAACTCTACTTGTCCAATAGTCCCCTCACCCATATTTGTACCATTGCAGCCCCTACTTGTCCTCTCTATTTGTCCCATAATACACTCTACTTGTTCTCTCTACTTGCCCTCCCATCTACTTGTTCCCCTTCACTTTTCCTTTCTACTTGTCCTTTAGTCTTGGTCTACCTGTCCCCTTCTACTATATCTCTACTTGTGACATATTCTCCCCTCTACTTGTCCCCCTCTTCTTGTACAATAGTCTTGCTCTACTTGTTTCCCGTCTACTTGTCCCACAGTTTACCCTACTTCTACTTATCCCACAGTCCCACCTCTACTTGTTCCCCGCTACTTGCTGAATACTCCGGCTCTACTTCTCCCCATCTACTTGTCCCATAGTACCTCATTTCACATATGCTCCACTCTATTTGTCCAGTAGCCCCCCCTTCCTCCTTGTACCATAGTCCAACCTCTACTTGTACACCTGCACTTGTCCGTATCCCCACCCCTTCACTTTCCCATATTTCCCCCTCTACTGGTCTCCCTCTACTTGTCTAATAGCCGCCCTCTACTTGTCCCCCTCTACTTGTCCCAAAGTCCACCTCCCTTGTACCTCTCTACTTGTCTCATAGTCGCCCTCTAGTTGTCTCTTTCAACTTGTCCAACCGTCTCCCCATCTACTTGTTCGCCTCTACTTGTCCTCCTCTACTTGCCCCATAGTCCCTCTTTACTTTTCTTCTTATACTTGTCCCATCGCGCCCCTCTACTTGTCCAATTAACCACCCTCTACTTGTCCCCCTGTACTTGTCCCACAGTCCCCCTAATACTTGTTCTCCTCTACTTGTCAGCCACTATTTGTACCATAGTTCAGCTCTACTTGTCCCACTCTGCTTGTCCCGTAGTACCTCTACTTGTCACATATTGCTTGTCCCTTTACTTGTCCAATAGTCACCTACCTCAACTTGTCCACCTCTACTTGTCCCATTGACCCTCTACTTTTCTAATAGTCAACATATACTTGTCCCATCAAGCCCCTGTACTTGTCCAATTACCCCCCTCTCCTTGTCCCCCTCTACTTGTCCCTTCTCTACTTGCTCCCCTCCACTTGTCCTTCTATACTCGTCTCATAGTCACCACTCTACTTTTCCCATTGTATCCCTCTCTACTGTTCCCCTTAGTTGCCCTCTACGTGTCCCAATATGGCCATCTCCTTACTTGTCCCTTCTATTTGTCACATATCTACTTGTCCCCCTATACTTGTCCCATAGTACCTCTACTTGTCCCATAGTCCGCATCTACTTGTCCCCCTCTACTTGTTCGATAGTCCACCACCTCTACTTATCTCGTAGTCCCCCTCTACTTGTTTGATAGTCCCCCACCTCTACTTGTCCCATCGCCCAATCTACTTGTCCAATAATCCCCTCTGTACTTGTCCATCTCTACTAGTCGCATAGTACCTCTACTTGTGCCATAGTCCCCCTCTACCTGATTCCCTCTACTTGTCCCATAGTCCCTTCTACTTGTCAGACTCTACTATCCCTCCCTCTCTTGTCCCTATCCCCCCCCCTTTATTGTCCGCCATTACTTTCCCATAGTTTCCCTCTACTTTTTCCTAGTCCCCCACCCGACTTGAGTACGCCACACTTACCCCCCCCCCCCTCTACTTGTCCCATAGTCCCTCCTCTGCTTGTCCTTCTATCCCCTCTACTTGTCCCATATCCCTCCTCTGCTTTTTCCTTCTATCCTCCTCTATTTTTTCCTTCTATCCCTTCTACTTGTCACATAATCCCTCCTCTATTTTCCCTTCTAGTTCCCCTCTACTTGTCACATAGGCCCTCCTCTACTTGTCACATAGGCCCTCCTCTACTTGCCACATAGGCCCTCCTCTACTTGGCACATAGTCCATCATCTACTTGTCCTTCTAGTCCCCCTCTACTTGTCCCATAGTAACTCCTCTACTTTTCCCATAGTCCCCCTCTACTTGTCCCATAGTCCATCCTCTACTTTTTCTTCTAGTCCCCCTCTAGTTGTCACATAGTCCCCCGTCACATAGTCCCCCTCATCCCCTCTACTTATCCCGGAGTTCCCCTCTACTTGTCACATAGTCCTCTACTTGTCACATAGTCCTCCTCTACTTGTCCCATATTCCTCCTCTACTTGTCCCATAGTCCCTCCTCTACTTGTCCCATAGTCTCCCTCTACTTGTCCTTCTAGTCCCCTCTACTTGTCACATAGTCCCTCCTCTACTTGTCACATAGTCCCTCTTTCTCTTGTCCTTCTAGTCCCCCTCTACTTGTAACATAGTCCCTCTTTCTCTTGTCCTTCTTGTCCATCCTCTACTTGTCACATAGTCCCCCTCTACTTGTCACATAGTCCCTCCTCTACTTGTCACATAGTTCCCTCTACTTGTCCTTCTAGTCCCCTCTACTTGTCCTTCTACTAGTCCCCCTCTACTTGTCACATAGGCCCTTCTCTACTTGTCTTTCTAGTCCCCCTCTACTTGTCCCATAGCACCCCCCTCTACTTGTATTGTCCCCCCTCTACTGCCCTTTCTACTTGTCCCACAGGCCCCCTCTCTACTTGTCCCATAGTCCCCCTCTCCCACTTGGCCATAGTTCCCCCTCTACCTGCCCCAAATAGCCCCCCTCTAACACTTGTCCCATAAATCCCCCTACCTGTCCCCCCTCTATTTTGCCCCCCATATTCACCCCTCTACTGTCCCCCCTCTACTTCTCCCCCCTCTACTTCTCCCATAGTCCCCCCCTCTACTTGTACCACAGTCCCTTTCCCCCATTTGACCCCTCTAGTCTCTTGTCACATAGTCCCCCTTCTACTTGTCCCATAGTCCCTCCTCTACTTGTCCTCCTCTACTTGTCACATAGGCCCTCTCTTTACTTGTCCCCTCTACTTGTCCCAGAGTTCCCCTCTACTTGTCCCACAGGACCCCTTCTCTACTTGTCCCCTCTACTTGTCCCAGAGCTCTACTTGTCGCCCTCTAATTGTCCCACAGGCCCCTCTCTCTACTTGTCCCATAGTCTCTACACTTGTCCCATAGTCCCCCCTCTACTTCTCCCCTCTACTTGTCCCATTGTCCCCTTCCCCCATTTGACCACCCCCCTACTTTTCACATAGTTCCACACACACACACACTGGCCAGGCCAGATCGAAAACTTCACAAACAGCCATTTGCAACGTGACGGGCGCTTTCCAGATTCGAACCCGGGTCTTCATACTGTCAGGATCAGAAACACGCCTTATCCATTAGCTATCGCCCCGTCTGTGATCTTACTCAAAATTTAAAATATATCTCTTACTTTTTGGGGCTGTAAAACAAAGCAAAAGAAGACATAAGTTCCAGTAATGATTAGTACTCACATGTGTGGTGGGGTGTGTGTGTGTGTGTGTGGTGTGTGTGTGTGTGTGTGTGTGTGTGTGGGGTGTGGTTTGTGTGTGTGTGTGTGTGTGTGTGTGTGTTTTGTGTGTGTGTGTGTGTGTGTGTGAGCGCACCCCCTGACCCCTGCTTTTTAGGAGGGAGTCACACCACTCCCTCAAGCTCATCCACTGTACTCTACCTCACTAAATTTGGCTCTTAAAAGGTTGGTTGCTTTGCTCAGTTAATGATGTAGAGTGTATTTCAGGTATTATTAATAATAATAATAATGAATGGAATTTATATAGCTGAACCTTGTAAAGCAACAAATCAAAGCGCTCAGATGACATTAAAAAATAAATTATACCCAGGATAATGGAATAAGCACTCAGGTGCTTTTTTACATCAAGTCCCCGTGTGTATGCGGTTTTGTAAATTCTGTCATCTGTTCCCACCGACACACAATGGCCAACTCTTACGAAAAAGCAGAACAGGACTTAACGTGTGCACAAGATGTTATGCGTGCGTTCGCACACGGGGTCTTGGTTTATAGTCCCATCGGAAGGATTACAATTTGGGTGCTAGCTGTGATTTAGAAAAATTGAAGTTCAGTATTGGAACTTATTTGAAAATGACTCCTATTATAGTAGCATCCGAAAGGCTTTCAGAGGAGTGGAGTCAGTACTAGTGTTAAATCCAGTGGGGGGGGGGGGGGGGGGGGGGGGGGGTGGGGAGAGGGGGGAGGAACGGGCGAGGGGGGGGGGGGGATGGGGGGGGGCAAATACCCAGAATGGACGTTTTAGTGGTGGAAAGGAGTCTGGGTTCGATCCTGAGCCATCAAATTGTGAGTTCTTACCACTACGCTATTCCGTTCAGTATTGGACTTTGGTGGTGGTGGTGGTGGTGGTGGTGGTGGTGGTGGTGGTGGTGGTGGTGGTGGTGGTGGTGTAAGCATGATACCTGTGCTTGCTGAATGGTGTAGTGCGAGTGGTTGGTTGCCCCCCCCCCCCCTTCCCCCTCTCTCCCCCTCTCAACCTGGCTTTAGATTGTCATGTATTGATTTAAAGATAGGCAGTTTGTCTCTTTACTTTTTGCTGGAATATTCTGCTTGTTGCACAGATTTCACCATTGGTGAACCTCGAGGCTCTAGCCGAGGAACGAAAGAAGAAGAAGAAGAATATGTGTGTGTGTCCTTTTCCCTGAAGCCAGAATGCAGCTACCTTAACGGTTGGTAAAAACGGTCACATAGGTAAAACACCTCACCCTCTGGTGAACCAGGGAGCTGCAGACGAGGAAGAAAACAGATAGGTGTCTGTCTGTCTGTTTGTCTGTGTGTCTGTCTGTCTGTGTGTCTGTCTGTCTGTGTGTCTGTATGTCTGTCTGTGTGTCTGTCTGTGTGTCTGTCTGTCTTTGTTCGTCTGTCTGTCTGTCTGTGTGTCTGTCTGTCTTTGTGCCTGTCTTTCTGTTTATCTGTGTTTCTGTCTGTGTGTCTTTGTTCGTCTGGCTTTCTGTCTGTGTATCTGTGTGTGTTTCTCTGTGTGTCCTGTGTGTCTGTGTCTGTCTGTCTGTGTGCCTGTCTGTGTGCCTGTCTGTGTGTCTGTCTGTGTGTCTGTGTGTCTATGTGTGTGTCTGTGTGTGTGTCTGTCTGTGTGTGTGTCTGTCTGTGTGTGTGCGTCTGTCTGTGTGTCTGTGTGCCTGTCTGTGTGTGTGTGTGTGTCTGTGTGACTCTGTGTGTGTGTGTGTGTGTGTGTGTGTGTGTGTGTGTGTGTGTGTGTGTGTGTGTGTGTGTGTGTGTGTGTGTGTGTGTGTGTGTGTGTGTGTCTGTGGGTTTTTATTTTATTTATTTTATTCTTTTATATCGAGGATAATGGAATAAGCATTTATGTGCTTTTTTACATCTAGTCCCCGTGTGTATGCGGATTTGGGAATTCTGTCATGTGATCCCACCGGCACACATTGGCCTACTCTTACGAAAAGCGGAACAGAATTTAACGTGTGTGCAAGATGTTCTGCGTGCGTTCGCACACGGGGCCTCGGTTTATAATCTCGTCCGAAGGACTTTTGGGGAGAGTGGAGTCTGCACTGATGTTAACTCCAGGGGAAAATATCCCCTTGTACGGGAATCGAACCCGGGTCGTCAGATTGGGAACGCAATGTATTGACCACTAGGCTATCCCGTCCCCCCCATGTTTGTGTGTCTGTCTGTGTGTATGTCTGTGTATCTGTCTGTGTATCTATCTGTCTCTTTCTTTCTTTCTCTTTTTCTCCCTTTCTCAAACATACGTGTCTGTTTTTGTTCGTCTGGTTTTCTGTCTGTCTACACACACACACACACACACACACACACACAGAGAATATATATATATATATATATATATATATATATATATATATATATATATATATATATATATATATATATATATATATATATATATATAGATATAAAAATTTTATATTTTATATATAGTGTATTTTATTTTTTTATTTTTTAAAAAATCATTTATATCGAGGATAATGGAATAACTCATATGCTTTTTTACATCCAGTCCCCGTGTGTATGCGGTTTTGTAAATTTTGTCATCTGTTCCCACCGGCACACAATGGCCTACTCTTTGGAAAAGCGGAACAGAATTTAACGTGTGCGCAAGATGTTCTGCGTGCATTCGCACACGGGGCCTCGGTTTATAGTGCTTCAGGTAAAAGTAGGATAGTAGCAGGGTAGCGGACTGAAAATAAAAAAATTAGGATGCGGGTAAACCACAGCTAAGCACAAGTAAAGGGAAAAGATTGTTTTTTAAAAAGGTCTTCGCTCTCTCACATATACTCTCTCACGCTATCTCTCTCTCACGCACATTCACACACGCACACACACACACAACACACACACACACACACACACACACGCGCGCGCGCGCGCGCGCAAGCAAAGATCTGTGTATTCTTTTTTTTTTAAACCAGAGATCATTATTATGATACCCTAGAAATCATTGTGTTTAGGACTCCTTGCTTGAATTATATCGCTACTAGTGAACATGGACAGTCGTTAAATTGAAAACAACAACAAATCCTCGATTGAAGTTCTATTCTGTTGACAGAATGTGAAGTTTTTGTCTTTAAGTTTTTTTAGAGGAAGAAAGGAAGGTAAAAGAAAAAAAGAAAGAAAGACAGACAGAAAGAAAACAGAAAGAACAGTACAGAAAGGGACAACGAAAAAGAAATCTCGACTTCACCACACACATTGTTTTTCCTTTTCTTTCTTTCCTTAAGGGACTAGCTCTTACAAGAAATGATGTAACAAAAATCACGTAACCGAAAACGCTTTCTTTAAACCATGATGGTCTACGTAAAGTTTTTAGACTTGGACCATGTAAGAACTAACTCAAAAAAAAAAAAAGCCACATTTCTCTGAAAAGCAGAGTGGTCAAGGGAAATGGAAGAAAGAAAATAAAAAGGAGGACAAAAAACCCTAGAGGTATGTCACGATCAACCTCTGCCATGTCTCATACCCCTTAGCACCCCCACCTCGATCTCCATCATGAGGGAGGAATCGAGGCCTTCGGGGGACTGACGGAGGATCCTTAACCTTCACCTTTAGGCATCCCATTCTCACCTGTTGATGTCTGATTTTTGTTTCTTAATCCCGTTGGCATGCAGCATGTGCTGGGTACGTTATTTTATTATTTTTCTTATTCGGAAACCGCAGAAAGGAATTCTCGAAATAGGCGGGTAGGCCGAGAGGCAAGGTTCACGTAAGCTACCCGTGTATCTTCTCTCTGTGAGCGGTGTTTCCACACCCGTAGATGCGACTCTGCCCGGTTAGGTCGTGACTGTGTCTGCGACCAGCTCAGTCAGAGAATGCTGGGGAGCCGAACTCTCAGCCAAAGCGAGAGACCCGAACTGACCGAAGTCAGTGTATGGCCAGTGGCCATGAATGTCCCCAGGTACACCAGCTAGGTAGGTGTATTGAGGATAAGGACATTTTTTTAAAACTTCCTCTGGAAGAATCGTTGTTGTTGCAAGCATCCCACCTTAATTTTTCTCTGCAGTGTAAGGTACTGCAGGAAGATTTCCTTCCTCCTGGAGGAAGGAGGTCAAAGCTATGACTAGTTTATGTTAATAATTGTCTGTGTGTGCTAGCACTTCGGTGAGGCGCCACAGAAGTAGGTCCAGACCACACTACAGTTTTGGTTTATTTATTCCTATTTTCAGCAGTTTTTTTCAGCCAAATTTTATTTAGGTAGAACGGACTTACTGCAGGGCTCCAGGGTTTGAACCACAGAGCTCTGGGTGTGCTGCCGCCAGGTATTGCGTCTGGCGTTACGTGTAGTTTGTTCCTTGGGTCGTGTGGATGAGTTGACAACGATAAAAGAGATGAGTGAATGTCTGTGTGATAAACGAGGAAAGGGTAGAACTTTATTGTTTCATATTTCAATGAAAGAAGGTTATGTTGAAAGACGATTAAGAATTGTTGATTGTAAATATTAGTAAGGTAGGATAGCGAAACCGACTTTACCAGAAGGTAATATATTCCGAAAAAAATTGCTCTTTCATTTTGAATAAGAGAAACTAGGTGGTTTTTAAAAAATCAAAATTATTAACTTTAGAGTGTTTAAGGATAAAGAAGAAAATAGACACTGCCATGACGTATTTGTCTCAAGGGACAAATAGACGTCATATTCTTGTAAAAGGATTGTTGTGGTGACGTAAAAACAAACAAACAAAAAACCCCAAACAAACAAAAAATCCCAAACAAACAAAAAACATTGTCTGGCAGATAACTGAAACTAAGGGCTATCTTATCATAGTGTACACCACAGTGTCCAGGAAATAAATTATAGAATGTTAGAGGTCGTTAAAAAAAATTATGTGAGTGAATGAAGACCCAAGTCAGTGTCTGTACTCTTGTGGTATGGTTGTGTGTTAGGTATTGTGGCAATGAAGTGTTGTTTGTTTGATTGAGGAGAGCCGGCCTTACTCCATTAAAGTTACGAGGGGAGTGGGGGAAGGAGGGATGTACCTAGCTATGTCTGCCAAGATGACTTAGGCGCTGTGCATCTTTCTAGGTGAGCTGCGTTAGAAACCTGTGCTGGAGATCTGCGCTGGAACACAGTGCTGGAAGTCTGGCGGCGTGAGGAGGAGATGTGAGGACCTGGAGGGAGCACTGGCAGCCTGGCGACGTGTTCGGACAGCTGTCGAGGACTGGGCAAGTGGTTCTGTGGCTAGGGCATCCTCAGGTCCCCCCCCCCCCCCCCCCCCCTGTCCATCGTCCGGAGGTCGGATGTGTGTGTGGGAATGGTTCCGGGAGGATCAAGTATGTCAGTGAGCGCGTGTGTGTAAGACTGATGGATGAGTTTTTCGATTCTTTCTTAAGTTGTTAATTTATTGTTAAGGGGGATAGTGGGATTAGGGAACTGGGAGGAGGTGTGGGAATAGTGTGATGTTTAGCTAGTAGGCTGTTATTTGTGTGTCTGATTTGAGTCGTAATAAAGTATTGTTTGTTTCACCTGGCTTGTGTTGTGTTGTGCTGAGTCATGCCTGGAAGGATCGAGCTCCCTACCTTTAACAACGACCTGTCTCTGCTACGTACGGATTCGTGCAGGGATCCGGGCGACAGCCGTGACAACGTAGTAGAAACGTTTTTCAAAGTGTGTGCGTTTAAAACTGGTCTCGCTGATGAATGTTTTACTAGTTTTGAAGTGTGTGTGTGTGTGTGTGTTTGTGTGTGTGTGTGTGTTTGTTGTGTGTGTGTGTGTGTGTGTGTGTGTGTGTGTGTGTGTGTGTGTGTGTGTGTGTGTGTGTGAATACTGCAGAAAGAAGGTAGGTAGGTAGGGGACTGGCTAAACTGTGTACTAGCTCGTGCGGCAGTGACTATTGTCACTGCTTAATTTTGCTAGAATTTTAGCATATTTTGACGTTTAATGTTTTAAAGCATATATTCGAAAGGTTGGGGGAGGGAAGGGGGGGGGGGAGTTCGGGGAGGGGCGGGGGCAGTGTGTATCAGTTTTGTTGTTTTGTTGTTTGTACAGATTATTTTTTTGGTTTTGACTGGGGGTGGGGGCTGGGGACTGGTTTGTTTGCTTTGTTTTGTTTCGTTTGTTGTTTTGATTGTATATTTGTTTGTTTGTTTCTTTGTTTTGGGGTAGGAGTTTCCATCTCTCTCTCTCCTCTCTCATCTCTCTCTCTCTCTCTCTCTCTCTCTCTCTCTCTCCTCTCATCTCTCTCTCTCTCTCTCTCCTCTCTCTCTCTCTTAATCTTCATTATTTTCCTTTTTTCCCTTTGAATTGTTTGTGGTTAAAGGCTAAAGTACAATAAATTAATCATTGGGACAAGTAGAGGGCGACAAGGAGAGGGGGGACTATGGGACAAGTTGAGGATGGCTATTTGACAAGTAGAGATGAAGTATGGGACAAGTAGAGGAGGACAAGTAGAGGAGGGACTATGAGACAAGTAGAAGTAGACAGGTAGAGAGGGACTATGAGACAATAGAATAAGACAAGTAGAGAGGGACTATGAGACAAGTAGAGTTAGACAAGTAGATAGGGACTATGAGACAAGTAGAGAGGGGCTATGAGACAAGTAGAATTAGACAAGTAGAGAGGGACTATGAGAAGTAAAGAGGGACTTATGAGACAAGTAGAATTAGACAAGTCGAGAGGGACTATGAGACAAGTAGAATTAGACAAGTAGAGAGGGACTATGAGACAAGTAGAATTAGACAAGTAGAGAGGGACTATGAGACAAGTAGAATTAGACAAGTAGAGAGGGACTATGAGACAAGTAGAGAGGGACTATTAGACAAGTAGAATTAGACAAGGAGAGAGAGACTATGAGATGAGGAGAGAGGGACTATGAGACAAGTAGAATTAGACAAGTATAGAGAGACTATGAGACAAGTAGAGAGGGACTATGAAACAAGTAGAATTAGACAAGTAGATAGGGACTGTGAGACAAGTAGAATTAGACAAGTAGAGAGGGACTATGAGACAAATAGAGAGGGACTATGAGACAAGTAGAATTAGACAAGTAGAGAGGAACTATGAGACAAGTAGAGAGGGACTATGAGACAAGTAGAATTAGACAAGCAGATAGGGACTGTGAGACAAGTAGAATTAGACAAGTAAAGAGAGACTATGAGACAAGTAGAGAGGGACCACGAGACAAGTAGAATTAGACAAGTAGAGAGGGACTATGAGACAAGTAGAGAGGGACTATGAGACAAGTAGAATTAGACAAGTAAAGAGAGACTATGAGACAAGTAGAGAGGGACCACGAGACAAGTAGAATTAGACAAGTAGAGAGGGACTATGAGTCAAGTAGAGAGGGACTATGAGGCAAGTAGAGAGGGACTATGAGACAAGTAGAATTAGACAAGTAGAGAGGGACTATGAGACAAGTAGAGAGGGACTATGAGACAAGTAGAATTAGACAAGTAGAGAGGGACTGTGAGACAAGTAGAATTAGACAAGTAGAGAGGGACTATGAGACAAGTAGAATTAGACAAGTAGAGAGGGACTATGAGACAAGTAGAGAGGGACTATGAGACAAGTAGAATTAGACAAGTAGATAGGGACTGTGAGACAAGTAGAATTAGACAAGTAAAGAGGGACTATGAGACAAGTAGAATTAGACAAGTAGAGAGGGACTATGAGACAAGAAGAGAGGGACTATGAGACAAGTAGAGAGGGACTATGAGACAAGTAGAGAGGGACTATGAGTCAAGTAGAGAGGGACTATGAGGCAAGTAGGGAGGGACTATGAGACAAGTAGAGAGGGACTATGAGACAAGTAGAGAGGGACTATGAGTCAAGTAGAGAGGGACTATGAGACAAGAAGATGGGTAAAAGTAGAGGGGGACTATAGGACAACAAGAGGGTACAAGTAGAGGGGGACTATGGGACAATTAGAGCGGACTTTGGGACAAGTAGAGGGTACAAGTAGAGGGTACAAGTAGAGGGGGACTATGGGACAATTAGAGCGGACTTTGGGACAAGTAGAGGGTACAAGTAGAGGGTACAAGTAGAGGGGGACTATGGGACAAGTAGGGGGACTATGGGACAGGCAGAGGGGGACTATTGGCCAAGTAGAGGGGGACAAGTAGAGGGAGACAATTAGAGGGGGACTCAAGTAGAGGGGGACTCTGGAACAAGTAGAGGGGACAAGTAGAGAGAGTCTATGGGATAAGTAGGTGGGGACTATGAGAGAAGGAGAGGGGGACAAGTACAGAAAGACTATGTGACAAGTAGAGGGGAACTATGGGACAAGTACAGGGGGACAAGTAGAGGGGGAACTATTAGACAAGTAGAGTGGGACAATTAGAGGGGGACTATGGGACAAGTAAAGGGGGACTGTGGGACAAGTAGAGTGGGACAATTAGAGGGGGACTATGGGACAGACTTTAGGACAAGTAGAGTGGGGGATATTGGACAAATAGAGTGAGACAGGAAGAGAATGCCTATGGGGCAAGTAGAGTGGGCCAAGTAGAGGGTGAATCAAGTAGATGGACTATGCGAAAAGTAGAGGGGGATTGTTGGACAAGTAGAGGGCGACTATGGGACAAATAAAGGGGGACAATTAGAGGTGGATTATGGGACAAGTAGAGGGGGGCTATTGGGCTATTGGACAAGTAGAGGGGACAAACAGAGGTGGGACTATGTGACAAATAGTTGATGACTGTGGGACAAGTAAAGGGGGACTATGGGAAAGAGAGGGACCATGTGACAAGTAGAGAGGGACACCTCTACTTGTCCCAAAGTCCCCCCTCATGTCCCAAAGTCCCCCTATAGTCCCATAGTCCCCACTCCTCTACTTGTCCAATTGTCCTCCTCTACTTGTCCCATAGTACCCCTTCTTCTCCCGCCTCTATTTGTCCCATAGTCCACCAGCTACTTGTCCCATAGCCCCCCTCTACTTGTCTACCTTTACTTGTCCCATAGTACCCTCTCTACTTGTCCCCGTCTACTTGTCCCATAGTCCACACTGTACTTTGCTCATAGTCCAACCTCTACTTGTCCCCCTCTACTTAACACATAGTTCTACTTGTCCCCTAGCTCCCTTTACTTACCTTTACTTGTCCCCATAGTCACCCTTAACTTGTCCACCTACTTATCCCATAGTCAACCTTCTACATGTCCCCCTCTACTTGTACCATAGTCCAACCCTCTCCTTGTCCATCTTTACTCGTCCCAAAGTCCCCCTCTACTTTTCCCATAGTCCACCTCTACTAGACCCCCTCTACTTGTCACTCCTCTACTTATCCCATAGTCTCCCTCTACTTGTCCCCATCTACTTGCCCCATAGTCCCTCTCTACTTGTCTCATAGTCCACCCTGTACTTGTGTTATATTCCAACCTCTACTTATCCCGCTCTACTTGTCCACCTCTACTTGTCCCATAGTCCCTCCCCCCTAACTTGCCCACATCTATTTGTTCCATAGTCCCATAGTCCCCCTCTACTTGTCCTCTTGTAGTGTTCCATAGTCCCCCTCTACTTGTCCTCCTGTAGTGTTCCATAGTCTCCTCCCCTGCTTGAGTCCCTCTCTACTTGTCCCCCCAGTCCCCCACTATTTGCCCCATAGCCCCCCTCTACTTTTCCCATAGTCGCCTCCTATACTTGCCCCCCTTCTACTTGCCGCATAGTCCCCCTCTACGTTTTGCTTACTCCCCCTCTACTTATCCCCCTCTACTTGTCCCATAGTCCCCCTATACTTGCCCTCCCTTACCCCCTTCTACTTGTCCCCAAGGGTCCTTCGGATGAGACTATAAACCGAGGCCCCGTGGGCGAACGCACGCAGAACATCTTGCGCCCACGTTAAAACCCGTTCCGCTTTTCGGAAGAGTAGGCCATTGTGTGCCGGTGGGAACGGATGACAAAATTGACAAAACTGCATACACACGGGGACTGGATGAAAAAAAGCACGAGTGCTTATTCCATTATCCTCGAAATAAAAGAATAAATAAATAAATAAATAAATAGTTCCCCCTCTCCTTTCCCCCTCTACTTGTCCCATTGGCCACCCCTCCTCTTGTCCCATAGTCCCGCTCTACTTGTACCCTTCTACTTGTCCCATAGTCCCCCTATACTTGCCCTCCCTTACCCCCTTCTACTTGTTCCATAGTTTCCCCGTCTCTTTTCCCCCTCTACTTGTCTCATTGGCCACCTCTCCTCTTGTCCCATAGTCCCGCTCTACTTGTCCCACTTTACTTGTCCCATAGTCCCACTCTACTTGTCCCACTTTACTTGCCCCATAGTCCCGCTCTACTTGTCCCACTCTACTTGTCCCATAGTTTCCCCCTCTCCTTTCCCCCTCTCCTTGTCCCATTGGCCGCCTCTCCTCTTGTCCCATAGTCCCGCTCTACTTGTCCCATACTCCCCTTCTATTTGTCCTCTACTTGTTCCCCTTAACTTGTCCCATACTCCCCCTCTACTTGTCCTCTACTTGTCCCCCTTAACTTGTCCCATACTCCCCCTCTACTTGTCCTCTACTTGTCCCCCTTAACTTGTCCCATACTCCCCCTCTACTTGTCCTCTACTTGTCCCCCTTAACTTGTCCCATACTCCCCCTCTACTTGTCCTCTACTTGTCCCCCTCTATTTGTCCCATAGTCCCGCTCTACTTGTCCTCTACTTGTCCCCCTTAACTTGTCCCATACTCCCCCTCTACTTGTCCTCTACTTGTCCCCCTTAACTTGTCCCATAGTCCCGTTCTACTTGTTCCATACTCCCCCTCTACTTGTCCCCCTTAACTTGTCCCATAGTCCCGCTCTACTTGTCCTCTACTTGTCCCCCTTAACTTGTCCCATATTCCCCCTCTATTTGTCCTCTACTTGTCCCCCTTAACTTGTCCCATACTCCCCCTCTATTTGTCCTCTACTTGTCCCCCTTAACTTGTCCCATAGTCCCCCTCTACTTGTCCCCCTTAACTTGTCCCATACTCCCCCTCTATTTGTCCTCTACTTGTCCCCCTTAACTTGTCCCATAGTCCCGCTCTACTTGCTCACGTCTACTTGTCCCATGGTACCTCCTGTACTGTCCAGGAGGGGGAAATCTTAGGTTTGAAATAAATATGTCTTGAGGCTGGATTTAAAACTGTCATAGCTAGGCTTCTGGCGAAGAGAGAGAGAGGGAGCTCATTCCAGGTCGATGGACCCGAAATAGAGAAAGAGCTGCGGCCAACGGTGGATTGGTTGAATCTAGGTATTCGTAGGCACACGGTATCTGCAGTAGAGCGGAGGGAACGTGAAGGAGTGTACAGGTTAAGACATTCACAGAGGTAAGGGGGTGCAGTTTTGTGGAGACATTTGTAACAGAGGGTACTGATCTTATAATTTACTCTCTGTGGCATAGGCAGCCAGTGGAGAGATCGCAAGAGAGGGGTAATGTGCTCAGGTTTTTTCTTTATAACTAGTCGAGCTGCGGAGTTTTGTATACGTTGAAGGGAGTGCATAGATGGTGCTGGCAGACCAGATAAAAGAGAATTGCAATAGTCCAGACGTGAAAGAATGAGAGATGTGACAAGTTTGGATGTTGCATCGGTGGACAAGTACTTTCGAATGGCACTAATACGCCGTAATTGATAGTAGCACGACTGGCAGGTCTGGGTGATGATTTTTTGCATAGAGAGTGTGTTGTCGATAACAACACCTAGATACTTCACAGCAGTGGATAGAGGGACTGATTTATTGCCGAGTTCTATTGAAGCTGTTGCAATGGAAGAGAGTTTGTGTTTGGTCCCTACGAGCATGGTTTCGGTTTTATCTGCATTTAGCTGTAATTTGTTCTGTCATCCAGTTTTGAATATCTTCAAAGCAGAGGGCCATATTTGTAAGGAGAGAAGGCAGATTTTCAGAAGGCAGATTCTGGCCAGTCCAGATGTTCGTGTGACGTTCCCTTACCACTTCAGTTTTCGTTTTTCCTCTGAAGTCAGGAGCTCTTCATATGGTCCGATGGTGTTTTTAATTCTGGCCTTCACTTCCTCATTTAGTGATGTGATCTCTGTACGAGATACCAAGGAGTTTGGGAAAAGCGTCTCATCTCCATTGCCAGTATCCTTCATTCAATGTCTGCAATATTCTACCCACCCTTTTATAGCTGTACTGTGTGTTAGTGCGATCGCGATCTTTCTTGTTCCCTGTGTTTTAGTAGGCTGTCATTTCTGGAGCAGTAGATTTGAAGAAGAAAAAAACACTTCGAAATGGACGGTAACAATACTGTATATGCCCCCTAAGGGCGAGGACTGGATGCAAAAAAGCATATGGGTACTTATTCATTATCCTCGAAATAAAAGAATTTGTCATTGTCATTGTCATTGTCTCTCTATTTCCTCTGGAGCTAACATCAGTGCCGACTCCACTCTCCCCAAAAGTCCTTCGGATGAGACTATAAACCGAGGTCCCGTGTGCGAACGCACATCTTGTGCACTCGTTAAATCCTGTTCCACATTTTGGAAGAGTAGGCCATTGTGTGCCGGTGGGAACAGATGACAAAATTCACAAAACTGCAAACACACGGGGACTGAATGTAAAGAAGCACATGAGTGCTTATTCCATTATTCTCGAAATAAAGGTATAAAATAAGTTGTGCACGCACACACGCACACACACACACAAACTTACCCCCCCCCCCCCACACACACACACACACATACACAAACACACACACACATACACAAACACACACACAGAGAACACCAACATTTCTTCTTCCAGGTTTATTTGCAACGCCTCTGGAATAAGTATATTTTTTATATAAAAAAAAAACTTAAAAAGTAGCTGCACATATACCATGCAATATTCTACACTTTTTTTTTCCTTTTTTTTTACAGCAGACCACATAACACTGACATGTACAGCGATACAATATCAATATTGCTTCCACACTGTTGCTGGCTCCACATCAAACATGCATAAACGAACATAATCACATGCTAGGATGGCCGCATTTGTTGGGGAAAGGGGGGAAGAGAGAATGATTTGGCAAGGATATTGATACACTAAACATGCATGATTATTCATCACTTTATACCAAAACCACGTCCCTTCATATACCGTTCCTGTATGAATATGACTGCTTAACATATAAACCGTAAGGTAAATGTGCATCACTGTTAATCGCTTTATATCAAAAACCATGTCCCTCAATATACTGGTAAACCGTTACTGTGTGAATATGATTGCTTGATTTACAAATACGCATCATTATTTATTGCTTCATTTCAAAACCATGTCCCTACACACAGCTAAAACGTTATTATATTTAATTAATGAACATGATTGTTTGACGTATAAAAACGCAAGATGCCATGCATAATTATTTATCACTTTATATCAAAACCATACAACTAAACATCATTTTATGAATATGACTGCTTGACATATGAAAACATAAGCTAAACGTGCATAACTATTCATCACTTTATATCGAAACCCATGTCTTGCAGCTAAGCATTGTAATTTACATGAATGTGACTGGCATGTAAGCCACAAAGTCTGTTACAGTCTATTTTGGAACAGTTCATAATTATAAACATAAGCTCTCTTTTGTTCTATTTTGACTTAGCTACTTTTCCAGAAAAATACTCAGCATGTTTCTAGTTTTGCTTAGAACGCAAGTAATCACTACTACTGACCCATGTTAAACAAAGTACTGACTAAATCTGCTAACCCGGGTTCAATTCTTGTTCAAGAGGATTTTTCCTCTGGAGTTAACATCAGTGCCGACTCCACTCCCCTAAAAGCCCTTCGGATAAGACTATAACCCGAGGTCCCGTGTGCGAACACTTGCAGTACATCATGTTAAAACCCATTCGGCTTTTCAGAAGAGTAGGCCTTTGTGTGCCGGTGGGAATGGATGACAACATTTACAAAACAGCATACACACAGGGACTGGATGTAAAAAAAGCACATGAGTGCTTATTCCATTATCCTTGAAATAAAAGAAGAAGAAGAATAACAAAGTCCACTGCTGTAAATCTGTACTGCGGTTGAACTCTGGGCAATATATTCTAGTATAAAGCAGGCCCTAGTGGTATAACTGCATGAAGCTCCTGCCAGCAACGACAGAGACAGCCGAATTTGAACTTCTGGAAGCACTTGTAGTTCACCACTTGAATTCAAAAGAAGCATCTTTATCAATGTACAGTGTCACTGCTCTAGTTATTACTACTACTTTTCAGAGAAGACGATGAAACTGACTGAGATAAGAAAATACATGGGCCTTGTGAAAAATGTGTTTACAGATCAGAGTGTTTTTGGCACCTCCAGTTTCTCATCCATAAAAACACAACAACAAAACGAGATAAAAACCATAACAAAAAATGGGTTACACTACTTGACGCAGCATACTTTCTTTATGGAAACGAACAAATATAAACACACACACAAAACAAAATACTAACAAATAATCAAAATGAACAAATATAAACAAACGCAAAAAACAAACAAACAAATTACTAGCAAATAATCAATCAATAAGAAATCTTGAAAATATAATTGTTTAAAAATCTGAATAGGAATATATCAGTCAGAAAGGAAAAAATACAGCAGTCGGAACAGTCGGACTAAAGTACCCTGACTTCTCACTCACTTACACAAACAGACCTTCACCCTGTGTTTGCCTGTTCTTACAATACACTGCATCATCGAATGATGTAACAGTCAAAGGATGACTTGGGTGACCCCACAACCACATCATCTGGTGACATCATAATGACATCATTTTACGACATACTTCACAACACCGTTTGATGACATACACCACAATGACATCATTCGGTGACCTCATGACATCATCTGATGACATACCCCACCATGACATTAAAATGTATTGGTGACCTCATAAAAAAATTATGACATACCCCACAATGACATTATTTTTGGTGACATCATATGACCTACTTGTCCACCTGGGTGACATCTTGTATTGATATTCATGTATACCTGTCTGCCTGCTTGGGTGACATTCCATAATCACACAACCTGTCTGTTTACTTAGGTAATATCACAAGAAGACACATATGGTGGTGATACCGGCTTCATGACTTGGAAGACATCCCATAATGCTGTATACCAATCTCATCCTATGATGTCACCAAAGTCATTCTCTTATGGTCAGAGTGACATCATAATATGACATCATCACTTGATGACAAGATCACACAATGACATGTTTACAATCTGAAGGCCACAACGGCATCATATAATAATCTCTCGGCTAGGATGGCATCATATAATACTATAATGACACAATATTCACCATTGTTGATGTCACAATGTAATACTATACAGCTGACTGTATCCACAAAACATACCCATGGACAGACTAAAATATACCATTCACATCTAGCCATCATTGTTGATGACATTATGTAGTGCTATGTAGCTGATTGTATTCATAAAACAAAAGTGCATAATAAATAAATACTGATGCTATGTAGCTGATTGTATTCATAAAACAAAATGGATAATAGATAAATATTAATGCTACATAGCTGACTGTATTCCTAAAACAAAATCAATAACAGGTAAATATAACTGTCAGACCTACTTGCTTCCTAAACCTACTTTTCCCTTACATGTTTAGTTTCATTGCTGAAACAGTACCTCCCATTTGTAGTAAACATCAGACACACTCCTAACTTAAAAGTGAAGCAGTTCACAACTTACAAATAAGGCACAAGCAAAAACATTCCATTTTCATCAAAATAATTCTCAACATAAAAAAGCAGCAGTAGAGCAGGTTGGGTTCTTTTTTTTCTGTTAAGGTAAGAATTAAATGTACGAGTTCACAAATCCAATTTTCACTTTCAATAAATCTATCACATAATTCAGACCATCAAGCCACTTTAGAATATTCGCAGTTTGTATAATCGGTAATGACAAATTTCTCCTTTGACAAACAACTGTAAACTAAAGGCACGTACGAAAATACGGATGACAAAATTCACAAAACTGCATGTACACGGGGATCAGATGTAAAAAAAGAAACCACATAAGTGCTTATTCAATTATTATCGAAATAAAAGAAACAAACTTAAACAAAAGAATGAATTGAGAAAAGGCACAGCAGAAACAAGGGTTACCCATGGGGTGACGGAAATCACGTCCACACACAGAAAAAACATGAACAAGCCACTGTGGCTCCTGCCGAGTTCTGTAACAGTGAAAGACACCTTTCACGCATTACACTGAAGATGTATTTCTGTTAAGGCCCTTTTTCTTCTTCTTTAAAAGTAAATCACAAACACAGGCACAAGACAATCTTCCTAATACTGAGCGATACACAATGGCACATGATCCCAACAAAAAGCAATCACATTGAAACTTGTAACATCAAAAATGAACAAACAAACCGAAACTTGTAACATCAAAAGTAAACAAATAAAGACAAACACACTTAGCATGCAGAAAAGTAACAGCACAAATGGTGATATAGCTATGTTACCATTCGTCATTATTGTCGGAGCACAGTACTAGTGAAGCTCTCATGCTGTATGACACACATGGCAAATAATATAGAAATACGATCATTGATGATAAAACGTATGAATAGTTTCTGCACGCAAATCAGACGCTTTGCGTGATATGCAAAAGACAAAAATTGGTCAGGAAGATATTAAATGGTAGATATCAAGAGATGTGTTTGACAAACTTGATGAGCAAAGTACCAGTTTAAAAAAATTTTCCATTCAGAAAAAAATTATTTTAGGATTGAGAACACATGCAAAAACAGAAGCGTTTGTGATATGAAAAGATAAAAATTAGTCATAATGACACCATAACAAAGGATATCAAAAGATGTGTTTGACAAACAAAATGAGCCAAGTACAAATATTCAAAAAAGATATTCCCGATATCGAAGTCTTCCTCTTTGCAAACTTCCTTTTTTTTAATCAAAGCAACAACATGACAAACTTGATCAGAAAAATACCGGTATTCTAAAAAGACAATTTCAGGACTGAAGTATGTCTTCTTTACTGTTGATAAGATAGGGATACCATTTTTATTACACTAACAACATTACAAATTTGACCAACAAACCACCGGCATTCAAAAAGACTATTTCAGGGTTGAGCTTCTTCGCTTACAGCCTATAAGCCAAACTTTACACCAGAGAACCAATGTGATAAATGTGATCAGCCAAATACCGGTATTAAAAAGGACAGTTTGTGTAAGGCATACCTACACCCTGTTTGCCCTCTTTGAATTTGGCAAAAAAAAATACACATCAAAACATTCTTAACACTCTTGAGCATTATCATCCTCCTCGCTGGCAAAGCTTCAAACATTGCACCCACAAAACTGACAAGCACACCAAGGTCTACTGCTAGGATAACCAAAATGTGACCAATCGTGATCTTACTACAGCCGCAGAAGGAGGATTTTGTTTCAACCCCCCCTTTGGTTTGACATATTTTAACTTACTGACTTCTGGCTGCAAGCTGGGAATTGAATAAGTCAGACATACTATCTCTGAAGCAGGAATGCAGTTACCTAATGGTGGGTAAGAATGATCGCATTCGCAAAAATCTCACCATTGGTAAACCCCAGAGCTCTAGCTGAGGAACACGCAAAACAAAACGAAAAAAGATAATGAGTAACAATGGTGTGGCTAAACTTTAAAGCAAACATGTATGTATGTATGTTTGTCCGTCGTGTCCGACGATGACCTCCAAAACAGCAGAGGAGGCAGCTGCTGTTTTGGAAACTGGGCAGAAATTTGATTATAGTGGAGATGTCTTGCCCACAGTACATCCCCACTCTCTCGGCCAAGTGGGCATAAGGACAGTCAGTGTTGGAGATGTTCTCCAAAGGCCAACTAGCCCCCAGGGCTGCAGCACATAAGGACTGTGCGAGTCAAGCCTCCTAGTCAGAGAGTCACTAAAGACTAAGCTGTAAAGTGGAATTCCATGCATGGGAAAGCCACTGGTCATACAGCCTCTCACCTTGCTGTTGCCCCCCAGCATCAATGGTTTAATCAAGAACTGTGATAAATCCCAGGCACTGATCAAGAGGCCACCATTTTTGTAAAGGCTACAGGACACAATTCTGTAGATACATACAGCCTCACAGTCCATAATCTAACACTTATTTCTTGAGCAGCACTATCGCTTAAACTTATCACACCCCAGACAGCTGTAACTTAAACAACGCTCTTTATTGCACATCAAGATAAACCTACTTAGCATAAAGCGTGAACATTTTTCGGTCAACAATTCACTGATAGAAAGGCGCGTGCGCAATGCAACATATGCATACACCTCACTTCCACTGTGCAAAAGAAAACAATACCATTCCTTTCTTTTTAAAATAAATTTGGGAAAAAAAAATATTTTTTTAAAACTATCTGAAGGAAACCTGTGTTACAGAAAGGCACTTGGGCTTTCCTGACCAAAAACATAATCTGGTTCTTTTCCCCATTGCTGCCCCCCCCCCCCCCCCCCCCCAAGGCCCCCCATCCTCTCAAGCCCCCCCCCACCCCCACCCCCCCACCCCACAACCCTTCCTTTCAAAGTGGACAGCAAGCTACCCTGATTGTTCATGCTTATTGTTGATGTGACATAACTAAACTTCATGATGTTCATAATACATCATATTAACGCTTAACTAATTTTCTTTTTTTACATTTGCATATATTGCCATCACTCTGTACAATCTTTTCGTTGCAAATTTAAAACTTTTTTTTTCGGTGCTGCAAATTCACAAAACTTTCTTTTGCTGAAAATTTTTAACTGTTTGCAGAACGCTATTTTTCAAAACAAATTTTTACAAATTGAAAGACTTCCTCCCGGACCAAAAGCAGACAAGAACTTTAGAGATAATGCACTAACTTTTCTGAGCAAACTAACACAAGAAATGACGGGTTATACAGAAATGAACATTTTAGAGAGAAGACAAAACCTTGAATGTTATCAAGCATACATATTCATAGCAGACCCACACACAGAATAACCGTAAACCCGCTTATCTATTTAGTCTTGGATCATTGTATGCAAAGTGCGTTTCTTTCATCTCTTCATGAAGGCAGCCACACTTCATCTTCAAGGACAAATACTTCATCTGACAGGTGACTTTTCAAATGGAAAACTGCTGTCATTTTTTTCTTTTTAATGAAGTATATCTCCCAAACTGTGACTGGAGCAGATGTAGAGAGAGTAAGTGAGACAGGGACAGAGAGAAACAGTCTCAGACAGACGGATAAACAGACAAGACACACACACAAACGCATGTACACACACATACACACACACACACACACACACACACACACACACAGGTAGCAGAATTACAGAAATAGATAAAACTTTTTGATTCCACAATCATTAAAACAAATATCTTAACTTTTAACAAAACAACAACAAACAAAAACCAAATCAATCCACCAAAATTTCAAGACAGAAAGAAAATGGACAACTAAAAAAAAAAATAATGGGACGATTAAAAAAAAACACAAAAAGAACCAACTAACCTCTACCAAACAAACAAAAAAACTATAAGAAAACTGTCTTTTTTGATGCAACTTTTGATATGACAACTACAAAATGGACTTCTTTAAAAACTGAGCATATACTTCATTTGATCATATTGCAGCTAGGAAAGTGGAGAGGAAGAGTGAGAAGGAAGAGGGAGAGGAAAGAGGGAGAGGAAGGGATAGGGAGAGGGGAGGAGGAGAACTAAACAGGCAACCATTGCAGCATGTGTATAGAATCACTCAAGCACAAAAAGCAATGAAACTTAACTTGAATAAACTTGACTAAAACATGCCTTTCTACACAAAATCCGAGAAGGACACCATCTTCAAGTAGATGAATGATTTAACAACATAAAATCAAAAAACACACATGTTTGATACAAAAGCAAAATCAATGATGATATTTTTTTCAAAAAGTAAAAAAAAAGTGCCTTTCAGGCTATACAAGGTTGTAGACTAAGTATTAAAAAAAATGAATGACTATATCAACCACACATCAACCGATATGCCAACCAAACTGAAAGACGCATGCACGAAAATTATATTTACATGGTAAATCAAAATTGATCGAAATAAAACTTCATGCTTTCTATTTACAATAATAAAAAGAGTAAAATGGAAGACTAGCTTTAACACATCCATGAGCATGAAATACAATGATACACAACAAAATCAATACAAACTTTCAAGCATGATACACAACAAACTCAATACAAACTTCACACAAGCAAATAACAACAAACAAAACCAATCACACAAGAATTCAGCATGCAACCACTTTCAACAGAATTGGAAAAAAAAAAAATTGAAATGACATCATTTTCACCATCAAGATGATTTTCTTCCAAAAGATGTTTTTTTTCTAACTAAAAACGACGACAATTTTCGAACACAAAATGTCAGTCAAATCACATCACTGATCTGTCCCTGAAATCAGAATGCGGCTATCTTCATGGTGGGAAAAAAACAGTTGCAGACACAAAATCTCACTGTTAGTGAACCTCAGAGTAGCCAAGGAAAATAAGAAGAAAAAGAAAAGAAAAGAAAAAAGAAAGAATACAACGTGTATGATTCAACTCTTAAGAATGCCTAGCCAAATCGTGACATTGACCTGACTACTGCAGTGTCTGTCTGACTCAATTCTTAGAACATTACTGCTCAGAAATATAATATCTCATCATACACACTGCAAATTGCTTCCCCCCCCTCCCCCTCCAAATCCCCTTTTCCGGATGCATGCAACATGCTTTCCTAATAATAACACAATAACATGTTAGTATGTACTGAAGCTTGTGCATATATTTTCAAACGTGTGGCTTGTGTTTTAAATATTGCAATGTTTGGTTAAATTTGAGTTCCGTTAAATTTGAATAATGTGCATAAATCTTCGCATGTGTGGTTTGTGAGCAAATATTGCCAACATATGATTATTATTGTAAACAAATGATTAATATTGCAAACAGTTGATAATTGTTTGTGAATGAAGTTGGATATTGTGCAACACATCTTCAAACGTGTGGCAGAGAGTTGAGCTTTTTTTTTGAATAATTAAAGAATATTATGTATAGATCTTCTAATAAGTGTCTTGTGCTTAGATACTTTAAAGAGCTGTATAGTTTGCATAGACATGCTATTTGTGTCTAAATAATGCAAACTTCTGAATTATTTGTGAATAAAAATGCTGTGTTTAATCTTTAAAATATGAGGCTTGTGTCCAAATACTGCCTAGTTCTTTTTGCATAAAGATGAATATTATGTATAAATATTCAAACAGGAAGCATGTGCACAAATATTACAAATTTCAGAATCATTTGTAACTGAAGAATAAAGATATCTTCAAATATGTAGATAGTGTCCAAACATTGCAAATCAATTAAATTCTCTGTAAATAAAGATACATTTTGAACAAAAAATGTTCAAATGTGTGGTCGTCAACAAATATTGTCAACAATTAAATTATTTCTAAATAATAATGACAATTGCACTTACATCTTCAACTGTGTGGCTTACATGCAAATATACTGCAAAAGGTTTGAGTTATTCATATAAAATGACTCAATGAAGCTTTCAAATGTGTATGATGTTTTAAAAATGAAGTATTTGTGTTAACAATAAAACTTTTCGAGCAGAGAACAACAATGTGAATTTAAGAAATAAACATGCTAGAAAAAAATGTTTGTTAAAATCAGTTATAAAATGTTCATACACATAAGCATTGCGCACGCACACACAAGCATGTGCATATACACACACATAAACACACACAGAGTGGGAGACACACACCAGCATAACAGCACACTGATACCACCATAAAATCAAAACCGATATATAAAAAAGTCAAACAAACAACTGAAGCAAAAAACAGCCGCAACATACAGCTTCTATGACCTTCAACGAAATAGAATTGTGATATTTCTCCTCCCCACCCCCAATCCCTGCACACACACACACACACACACACACGCACACATGCACGCACGCACGCACACACGCACACACACACACCCTGCCTCTCCCCATCCCTACACACACACACACACATACACACACACACACACACACACACACACACACACACACACCCTCCAAACCTCTCCTACGCTCTGAAAACATATCTAGTCCAGTAAATTCAAAACAAGCAGCAACACACTAACCAGTACCTCTGCAGCACAGGCCCACACTCCCACCCCCCACCCCCCCTTCCCATATCCTGCAGTTCTGTCCTAACCTTCAACACTCTGAAACACCAGACGTAGAGGCCCAGCCCAGTAGAGCTCTGACAGGAAAAACTGTGGACTGGTGGGGTTGCTACACCAGACTGCAGACTTCACCATCAAAACCAGACTATCAAATTTAACATGGCCAGGGAAAGCAGCAGACAAAGAATGAGCAGAAGACAAGACAGAGAAATCTTGTCTGCTTACGCCGTAAGTTTGTTTTGTATCTGAGGCTACGACACTCAAATTCAGACACAACAGCAAAATTCAATCACCAAGGCTCACACACACAGAAAGCACGGTCATAAACACACAACCTGCCTGAGAAAAAACCCCAGCAACATGTGTTTCATAACAGCTCCAGGCTACCTTAGTGGTGGGTAAAATCAGTCACAATTTCATTATTGGAGTTCTAGCAGAGAAACAGAAAAAAATATGTTACAAAATCAAAATAACAGCGCCACAACACACAACCTGTAGAGTCACAAAGAAAACCAGACTTGAAATAAAGAATATCTCCAACAGCAAGCCATGAGCCACAACCTTGAAAGGATAAGAGCCATAGAAAAGAATATTTCGAGAAAATGGTAAAACTCCATGTACATAGAAACTGCTATATTTCTTCGCATAAAAAACCCAGTTTTTTTCTAAAAAGTTCATATAAACATTTTCCAGATACCAAGTCACAAATACACACAAGCTAGAAAGCTTGAAAAGAAATATGCAAATTCTCGGTGAAAATCTCATAATGACAGAAGGAAACTTATCTTATTTCTACAGTTTCAACCAGCAGCAAGCACAAAACACACACTGAATTAAAGAAGAACTCAGATGTGGTTTTCAATACATTTTGCACAACCACACATTTTGCATAAACATCGAAGAATACAGCCTCTTACTGATTATAAAACTGCAAGTTAAATTCATAATTTCTCTGTACTGTGGGACTGGTCCGTTTGATTTACTTCATCTCCTAAAAACATCTTATTTTTAAAAATCTATTCAAAGCCTTCAGACATTGCAGCCATGAAAACTGAAACGCCTATACAGACAGCAGCTATGAAAACTGGAAAGCCTACATACTGCAAGCCTGAAACTGAAAAAAAAACTATACACAAAGCAGCCCTACAGATTTGTATGAAATGTACAAACAAAATGTTTTTGGTTTTATTTTTCTTGGTCGTTCACAAAATGGGATTTTTTGGTTGTTGTTGGTTGAAGAGCATACCAGTAAAATGAAGTGCAACACAGCACACACAAAAATTCCTTAATAAAAAAATTGGAATGATTCTTTACTTGTTTGTACCTTTCTGTCTGGGTAAAAAAAAAAAATTTTGTTTAAACCAGTGTGTTTTTACAACACATTTTTCTCTAAATCTACAGATTGAAAAAAGAAAAACCATGTTTCTCCAGTTACCAAAAAAAAAGAAATGTATGCCATACAATAGTTGTAGACTTCTGAAGCGATGGACAATAACAGGAATGATACACAGCTGTGGTGAGGGGGGGGGGGGGGGGGGGGGGGGGGGGAATGGCATACACTCAGAACCCAGTGGACTAGTGGTCTTGAGATAACATACACTTCTAGCAAACGAGAGGTTGATGGTTCAATCCTCCTCAAAACCTGAACTTTTCCCTCCCCGTCCACTCAACCAGGAGTGGTGGTCTGGGTGCTGGTCTTTCAGGTAAGGATGCAACATGGAATTAGCACAAAGAAAAGAATCTAGGGCAACATCCCTAGCAAAATTCTGTAGAGAAATAACTTTCATGGGGAAGCAAATACACATGCAGATAGGAAATATACAAGAAACTTTTAAATGGGTGGCGCTGCTCTTGTGGAGACACACTCTCCCTGGGGAGAGCAGCCCGAATTTCACACAGAGAAATCTGCCGTGACTGAAAGCGGTATACAATACAACACAACACAACACAACACAACACAATGCAACACAACACAACACAACACAACTCAACACAAGTCCACTGGCAACACCCCAAGTTCCCCACACAATTCAACAGCCTGGAGTTTTTTTTTTAAAAAAAGTTAAAATATTTCAAGGACCAAAAATAATCCATGGTCGACAATCCAAAATCTTTGCCGCAGTTCTGGTCCTTGCAAAGAGGTGATGAGCGCCATCTTCAAGATGCTGGCCCCTAGAGAAGCTGAGGCCTCTGACACCTCGCTCCCCAATGACTGCATAGGTTATGGGTAACACCTTTACCTTTCGCTGGTCCAGGCAAACAGTACAGGTGATATTGAACACTGCAGGTATGTGTTGTATTGCTATACTACCATGAGATTCCTTAACTGACATTTCTTTGTAGGCGTTTTTCATTTTCATTCACACTAAAAACCTTTTTATGTAAGTATGCAAAGTTCAATTTCATTCACATCTTTTCCTGAAGTTACGCAAGTTTCATCATTCTCATTCACATGAAACCTTTTCCTCTAGGTACTGCAAAGTTCAATTTTACTAACATTACAACTTTTATCCAAACATATGTGAATGCGATTCTTTGGATGTGAACTTTATCCCAATAAGACTTTAACCTTCTCTGTATGTGAATTTTATTCCCATTCACACTAAACCTTTCTCTGGATAAGAACTTTATCCCATTCACACTAAAT
This sequence comes from Rapana venosa, assembly GCA_028751875.1. Classification (NCBI taxonomy): domain Eukaryota; kingdom Metazoa; phylum Mollusca; class Gastropoda; order Neogastropoda; family Muricidae; genus Rapana; species Rapana venosa. The sequence continues at coordinate 36,717,752 of CM054160.1, read as the reverse complement.
CTGCCTCTGCAGGTGTGTAAATTTCATTTCCATTCACACTTAACCTTTCTAAGTATGTAAAACTTCATTTCAACTCATAATAGATTTTTCTAAGAATTATCAATGAAGCCTTTCTCTGTATGTCAATCTTTTTTTTCCAGTCACACTTAGTCATTTTTCTGTGAAAATTTGAAAAAAATAATTCCATTCACATTAAACTTTTCTTTGTAAATGAATTTGCGCTAATAAACTGACTGTACATTTGACTTCATTTGCGCTGAGGCTTCATTTGCACTGTAAATTTTAACTTCATTTGCACTAAAACTTTTTCTGTAGGTATGTGAACTTTCCTTCCCACTCACATATACTCAACTGCTATAGAAATATTTGACACATGCGACAGATTGTGCAATATACATACAGTGAAAACAGAGAGAATAATAGCATTTGACACATGCAATAGTTTATGTTATGTATGGATGATTAAAATTGTATGAATTAATCTTATCTAACACATGCAATAGATTGAATAATGTAC
>CM054160.1:36709735-36712235 GCA_028751875.1 Rapana venosa | reverse complement strand
CCTGGCCTTGGGTGTACCATCACATGCTTCATCTTTAGGAACACACAAGGGAGTCTGGCCTTTGGATGAATATCGAGAGCCAGCAGCAGAAGCAAAAGTATATTATTACAAGCTCAGCAACTGAAAATGATACTGAAACTGAACTCAGCCAAGAATCTGATTGACAGTTTCTTTAAGAAAAACAAACCAAAAAAAGTAAACCAAACATATTCGCCATATCATCACAAACAACATCTTCAGAGAGGGTCTTTTTAACAAGTCAGGAGTTAATCTCAGAGACATGCAACAACTTATACCTCTCTTATCTCCTTGTCCGTCGTGAGAGCTTCTAAGAGCTCAGTTTGTTTCTGACTGCTGCAGCTTTTAAAAAAATGAAAGGAGGTAACATTTTTAGCACCCTTGTAAAAGGACATACAATAAGGTTTTTTTTATTACATTTTTTTTAATAAACAAGTACTCATCACATCTCCAAATCTATACCGATGGGTCTCTACCAAATTGTAACGAGGAAGGTGCAGCTTTCGTCATTCCTTTACAGGATGAAAAACTATACCACACTGGGAAAAAATCACTCCATAGTCACCTCAGATTGGACTGCCATTCTGATGGCTTTAAATCATTGACTTGACTTTCTAAGAACCATTGTGAAGGTTCTGTTCTGTGTTAATTCTTAAACCTCATGCTGTTCCTTCAGTGATCAGAGCACTCGCTTTCCCCAAGCTAAGGTTAAGCAGGAATTAGCATGGTTATCAAGTGGATGGGTGACCGTTTGTGTGCCTTGGCTTCAGTACAGTCCCCCAGATCACCCAGCTGTAAATGGGTACCTGCCCTCTTTAGGGTCAGGAAAGGTAAAGCAGCAGGGAGAGGAGATGGGTGCCGCCCTCAATATGCTGGCCCCTGGAGAAGCTGAGGTCTCTAACATCTCACTCCACAATGACTGCAGAGGCTATGGGAACACCTTTACCTATTCCTTCATTTCTACATAGTAATGTTTGGTTATTCATGCTTTCAATTTTGAATTCATAATGAATAATATTTTCTTTTTTTTGTCTACAGTTGGTTTCATATTCTTTAAGTCACCTAATCCCCTGTCCCTTTTCTTGTTTGCATTTTGGGGCCTTTCTTCTTTTTTGTTGTTGCCAATGTGAACAAACATTTAATAGAAGAAAACAAACACCCTCCTCAAACACACACACAAAACCATACAAACGCACACAAACCCCTACCCCCCCCCCCCCCCCCCCCCCCCCCCCCCACACACAACCCCACCCCCACCCCACCCCCCCACACACACACACTCTTCAGACCCTCTACAAACACACTACCCATAACCACAGACAGACAGACATACACATTCGCAGCGTCGTTCAGAGACTCACATTTTCAGAGGGATGTTCACTGTTCACAGAATGGTGACTGTCGCGCGAAGGTTCTGGCTGCATGGCAATGGTGTTCACTTCCGGCTGGTGACTGCACAGTGTATTCATACGCACGTCACATACATATGGGGGACGGGATAGCCTGTCGTGATCTGCTGACCCGGGTTCAAATCTCGTTCAAGAGGATTTTTCCTCTGGAGTTAACTTCAGTGCCGACTCCACTCTCCCCAAAAGTCTTTGGGATGAGACCATAAACCGAGGTCCCGTGTGCAAACACACGCAGAACATCTAGTGCACACGTTAAAACCCATTCCGCTTTTCAGAAGAGTAGGCCATTGTGTGCCAGTGGGAACAGATGACAAAATTTACAAAACTGCATACACACAGGGACTGGATGGAAAAAAAGCACATGAGTGCTTATTCCATTATCCTCGAAATAAAATAAAAATAATAAAATAAACATATAATTCGCTTACCCCCAGTGAGTTTTCTCCCTTGTTTTTTAACCACATCCTACCCACAGTTTCCCCCACTTTCAGCTGCTCTCAGCTGCTATGGATAGCCCAGCTGGTGCTAATTACAGCAGGAACTGACCACACTTGGACTGGTATAAGAAAGGGGCACGCTAATGTTAGCAATGGGCCCTGGACCCTTGACTGAGTTATCTTGGATCTACGCACTGTGATATATACCCATTTGTAAATGCAAAAAAAGAAAAAAAAGTAAATAAATGAAAAATAAAAATTTGCGGCAAACGAGTTAATGAAACTTTAAAAACTAGTTAATTTATTTTATTTACTTATTAATTTTATTTTATTCTTTTATACCGAGGACTTGTGTGCTTTTTTACATCCAGTTCCCATGTGTATGCAGTTTTGTCGATTTTGTCATCTGTTCCCACAGGCACACAATGGCCTACTCTTACGAAAAGCAGAACAGGATTTAACGTGTGTGCAAGATGTTCTATGTGCGTTCGCACATGGGGCCTCGGTTTATAGTCTCATCCCCAAAAAATAAGACATTGAGTGAGTTACTAAAACCTATTGAGGATTTTTTTTCCTTCTTGTGAAGACAGATTTTTGGGGGGGGTACAATAATGAGATGCAGTGATGGTCAAGTCA
>CM054160.1:36689735-36707235 GCA_028751875.1 Rapana venosa | reverse complement strand
GGAGAGATTTTGCGTATGCTACTGTTTTTGCCCACCATGTGGGTAGCTGCATTTCGTCTTCAGGAATGTATGGTGGGTGTGTTCGTGTTTCCATAACCCACAGAACACGACATGAATTGCAGGACCTTTAACCTGCATATCTGATCTTCTGCATGTGTATACATATATATATACACATAAAGGGAATTAAGGCACTGGCAGGTCTGCGCTTGACCTGGGAAATCGTAAAAATCCCCACCCTTAATTCACCAGAGGCCACCGAGATTCAAACCCACATCTTCATGGACCTGTGGGATTAAAGTCAAACAGTCTTAACCACCCGGCTATAATGTCCATCCATAAGAGTTCTGTAGTTGCTGGTTCAAACCTTGTCAGAGCCTCAAGAGTGGCGATTGTATATGATCCTCCCGGTCAACCTACTAGCAATTCTCTGAAGTCGGAAACGGCTGCCTATATGGCGAAGTGCTTGAAAAACCAAACCATACATGCAAACTTCTCATCCAGTGTGTGTACTTACAGTCTCACAGTGATTCCAAAGTGGGATGTGTGTGAGAGAGAGAGTGCATGTTCTGGGTGACCACCGGGGTGTTCAGCTGAGGAATCCCCTCTGTAAGGATGCCGGGGGTCTTTCAGTATAATAGTATCCCTACCTTCAGGAAATTCTGTGCTGGGAATTCCCTCTTTTCTATCCCTCTCTTTGTTCCTGCCTTAATCGTTTTCCTCCTGTCATCTCCTTCTTGTCTACTTTCCGCCTTCTTGGTCCATTCTCTTGCCTTTTTTCCCAGAAAGACTTTAAAGATAACAGTTCTCTCCCACGCCAAAGTCTGATGCGCTGGGCCTGACTTGTCAGGCGCTTGATGACAGACAACAATAGTTGCTGTCTGAGCGTTCGATGACGAAGAAGAAGCTAGGGAAACATAATAACAATAACAACAACAAGGCACACAAACTGCTGACTTGCTCAGTCCTGCCTTGTTGGAACTGGAGTCACCAGAAAGCACAATTACAACAATAACAACAATGTCAACACCAAATATAGCAAAAATATTAAATGTTTGTGTGATGAAAAAAGTACCAGTATTCACATAATTTTTTAATGTAAGAGGCTAAAACCATTCTTACCCTCTTTTTCTGAGAAATCCTTGGATAAGATATCAAACAATTGTAGTTTGGCGTTTCGTATCACAAAATCTTTAACTCAATGGAGTCGCAGTGAAATGGATCCTGCCATTTTGTGGTGACGCATGATTTGGGCTATATTTTAAAAATTCAGATTTACCCAACATAATAAAGACATACAAAATTATACATCATTGAAAAGTTTATTATGTTCACTTTTGAGATTGTTACACAGTTTTTCAATAGATGACTGTAATTATTTTTTACAAATTTTCAAAATATGTCACTGAATGCTGAAAAATAAAAGTTTTGAAAATTAGGGCTGCTTATCTTACATGGCTGAACTGTCATCAACTAGTCCCCTTGAATCAATGTGATGATTTTTCACCAAAGTAAAGTTCCCTGAAGTTGGCTGAATCCAGTTGATGTCACTTTTTGCACTATACAATTTTTGTTTTTAAAATCATAACACTGGAGAGCCTGAAATCCCAAAGAATATGCTTGTCGACATGTCAAAAAAGATTAGTCAACACATGCAAACTAGGAAAGCTTATGGTCAAGGAAAGCAACTGTGTTTAAAAACTGATTGCCCTACAGGCCAGAGTACTTTCCCTTCAGTTAAACATTGTTTATAGTATTTTTAAAAATTTGTAATTCTGCCAAATCTTAAGCTTGGCACAACCTCACTGAGTTAATGAGCAGTCCTATAGGACATTTGATATAATAGTTACGAGTCATGCTAGCATTTCTTATGTGCTTATTTGCTGTTATCATTGTTTAGCCCTTTTCTGTGTACTGCCTCCATTACTTAGCAAGAGATATACATTTAACTGCACACAACCATCAACATTAATGCCCCCTCCCTTTCCCATTGTCTTATATCACTTAATAGTGAACAGACGTAAAATCAAAGCAACAACAAGTCACACACACTGCTGACTTTTGGGGGTTTTTTAGATCAGATTTTAATAATAATAATAATAATGATAATAAGGGAGGAGGGACAAGCTACCCGCCTTGCTGCAGACAGACAGTTATAAAACAGAAGGAAAAAGTAAACAAAAGTAAGTAATAATAATAATTATATGGAATTTATATAGCGCTGAATCTTGTAAAAACAAACAAATCGAAGCGCTTGCACTCAAATCACTTACACGCATGCAGCTCTCCTTAAACATAATGAACAACATATTTCAAATCCATGCGTACGCACGCACATACGCACGCACACACACACTCACTCACACACACACTCACTAACACACACAAACACAAATCACACTACGACACACACACGACGACACACACACACCACCACACACACACCACACACATCACACACACACACACACACACATCACAACACACACACTAAACATCACACACACAAACACATCACACACATACCACACGAACACACACAAACACACACACCATACACCACACACACACACACTCACTCACACACACACTCACACACATACACACACACACACACACACACACACACACATACCACACACACACACACACTCACTCACACACACACTCACACACAACACACACACACCACACACACACACACACATACACACACACTACACACACCAAACACACTCGATCAACCTATCACACACACTCGCGACACACACTCTGGCGCACTTGGGAGGTGAAGGACGCTGTCGACAAATGGGGACAGTGGTGACTTACTCAGTCCTGCCTTGTTGGGGCTGGAGTCACCAGACGGCGTGGTCTTGGGCGCTGGGGTGGGCTTGGGGGTGGTGGTGGGTGCCGGGGTGGTCATCTTCACTGCAAACATCACAACACAATGACATATTTATTTGTCCATTTTATTTATCCCTTTATTATATTGAGGATAATGGAATAAGCACCCATGGGCTTTTTTTTACATTTTTTTTATTTTATTCTTTTATATTGAGGATAATGGAATAAGCACCCACGTGCTTTTTTTTTTTACATCCAGTCCCATTGTGTATGCAATTTTGTAAATTTTGTCGTCTGTTCCTGCTGGCACACAAAGGCCTACTCTTTCGAAAAGCGGAACAAGATTTGAAGTGTGCGTAAGATTTATGCGTGCGTTCGCACACATGACCTCTGTTTATAGTCTCATCCGATGGACTTTTGGGGAGATGGAGTCTGCACTGATGTTAACTCTAGGGAAAAAAATCCCTTTGAACAGGTTTTGAACCCAGGTTGTCAGATTGCGAGCGCAATGTTCTAACCACTTGGCTATCCCGTCCCCCCCCACGTAACATAAGAAGAAACTTGTACCTTAGCACTTAACATTGAACTAGCCCAAAGCACAAAGATACAGTTACACACACACACACACACACACACACACACACACCCTATCTGAAATCACTTTTCAGTAGATGGACCTTAAAATGAACATACACACACACACACACTAATACCACTCCTATTTTTATCACCCTCCTCATAATTTCTCACATTCTGATATCACTTGGAATAGAAAGATGTATAACTACTGAAGACTTCTACCCTTACAATGACACAGATGGGCCTAATGAAATAACGATCGTATGACAGAAAAACAAAGACAACTGGTGGTTAGGAGAAAAAGAAACAGCAGTCACAACGACTACAATATCTGTAGTCTGTTCATTCAAACAATCATTGTCAAATGATTTAATCACACTGAGTTATCTGATCAATCCATCCATCATCAATAAGAGTTTAAAAAAATACACAAATTAATAAAAGAATATTGATAGACCAGTAAATAATACATAGAAAATATAAGCAAATAAATAAAATAAGTAAAAACAAATTTAACCTGTCATCATAAAAAAGTGATCCCCTTTCACAGACCTACAAATAAATGTGATGCTAATTATTAGTTGTTAACGTGTCATTAACAACCTGCAATAAAAAGGCTACTCAATACAGAAAAAGGTTGAAAATTGGACACGTCCATGAAAAGTTATTACAAATTGAAATGATACTGCATGAAGGGACAAACTTAGAACTTGACAAGTTTTGCATGGTAATAGGTGGTCATAATGAGGACTTGGGTATTTTTAAACACGTTTTAAAACAAAAGGAAACAAAATTATCCCTCGATACTACAGTACAAGGTAGGGGAGTGGCTATAGTTTATTAATCAACCAAAATCGACAACCTGACCCCCACCTGCCAAAAATGGCTCCTAGCGGAAAAGTGGGTCAGGTGCAAAGCGACTCGTTTCGTGGTGGAAAGTCACAAACATGAATAAGCAAAGTACGCAAACAAAATAAGTCAAACATAACAGAAAAACAATACACAACAGGTCATGAAAACAACAACGAAACCCGACCCCCTTCCACTGACCGACAGAGACGACAACTGTCTCGGAAGCTTCTTGCGTGACGCCATTGATGACGTTGTACGCGGTACACACGTAACTGCCGCTGTCATTCTTGTTCACATTACGCAGCGACAACGCAGCGTCTGTGGCCAGAGTTTCGTTCTCACCTTCCCGTCGCCATTCCACCCTGCAGACACAAGACAGACATCACAGGTAAAGGTGTTCGTATAACCTACGCCGTCGTTGGGGTGTGAGATGTCAGAGAAGAGCGGGGTGGGGGGAGAAAGGGAGGTTGGGGGGGGAAGGGGGGGGGGGGGGGGAGGGGTTCGTCCTGGTAGAGTGGGGTTATTGTCAGATTTTGAAATGTGACTGTTTTTCCCCACCATGAAGGTAGCCGCTCCTTCCGACTTTGAGGAAGCATGCTGGGTATGTTTCTGTTTCCGAAACCCACCAAACGCTGACAAGAATTACGGGATCTTTTAACATGCTGACATGAATCTAATGTATGTATTAAAAAAATATACATGAAAGGAATGAAGGCACTGGCAGGCCTGCACTTAAGTTGACCTGAGAGATGGTAAAAATCTTCACCCTTAATTCACCAGACACAACCGAGATTGGAACCCATGACCTCATGGACCCATGGGGTTGAAGTTGGATGGCCTTAAGCACTCAGCTATAGCGTCCGTCAACTTGTCAAGAAACCTCAGCTTCTCTAGAGGCCAGCATATTGAGGGAGGCACCCATCTCCTCCCCCTAGGGTGGCACCTCCCCCTAGGGTGGCACCCATCTCCTCCCCCTAGGGTGGCACCCATCTCCTCTCCCTCGCTGCTTTACCTTCCCCGACCCTAAAGAGGGCAGGTTCCCCTTGACAGCTGGGTGAACTGGGGGACTATACTGAAGCCAAGGTGTACAAGGTCACCTATCCTCAAGGCAAACACATTCAACGCTGCTTGACCTTAAGCTTGGGGAGAGCAAAAGCGCACTGACCACTGAACTCTCCCGTCCCCAGTCACCAAACAGGTTACAGGGTATTTTTGTTGTTGTTGTTGTTTTTGTTTATTTATTCTTTGATTTTGAGGATAATGGAATAAGCACTCGTGTGCTTTTATTACATCCAGTCCCCGTGTGTATGCAATTTTGTAAATTTTGTCATCTGTTCCCACCGGTACATAATAGCCTACTCTTCTGAAAAGCAGAACAGGTTTTAACATGTGTGCAAGATGTTCTGTGTGCATTCGCACACGGGACCTCAGTTTTTAGTCTCATCCAAAGGACTTTTGGGATGAGTGGAGTCGGCACTGATGTTACCTCCAGAGGAAAAATCCTCTTGAATGAGATTCAAACCCAGGTCAGCAGATCACAAGCGCATCACTCTGACCACCAGGCTATCTTGTGTATGTTTACTGACGAAATCATTCTTAACTTGTTAAAAAAATAAAATGACCTCTAAGCAAACCTTGTTTAAATTGTCAAAAACAGTTTTGAGGAATTCACAGAAGAATTAACTTCTAGGCAAAACATGTTTAACTCACCAAAAGTATTAGTATTCCTCAAAAAATACTTTAGGAGCTGAATATGTTTCACTTCACGAAAACATTTAAAAAATATATTCCTTAAAATTATTTTCTTAGAAGATATCTTTCACACAAACAAACACACACAAACACACACACCACACACACACACACCCACACACACACAAACACCCCCCGACTCCCATCCCACACAAACACACACACACAAACATCCCACACACACACACAAACACACACACATCCCCCTCTCACACACACCACCCACACCCTCCCCCCACACACATCCCCCCCTCACACACACACCACTCACACCCTCCCCACCACCCTCCTCCCCCCCCACCCCCCTCACACACACACCATCACCACCCTCCCCCCCACATATCCCCCCCCCTCACACTCACACACACCACTCACACCCTCCCCACCACCTCCCCCCCCCCACACATCCCCCCTCACACACACACCACTCCCCCCCTCCCCCCCCACACTCCTCCCCCCTACCCCCTCCACCACCCCCCCCTCCACCACCCCCTCCTCCCCAACCCCAACCCCCCCCCCACACAGACACACACACACTTACAAGTGTGGACGAGGGTTTCCAGAGGTCATACACGGAACAGAAAGGTTGGCCCCTTCTTGCACCACCAAGGCCTGACTGAAGGCGCCCACGTGAACTGGATCTGAAACAGTCGCTTTCCAACCTCAGTCACAATCACTTCCAACAGTCCACGGACAAAACAGCCGAGTGGTTGTAACCATTTGACGTCAAACCCGAGGGGGGCCATGAAGTCGTGGGTTCGAATCTCGGCGGCGTCTGGTGAATTCAGGGGGGGGCGATTTTTACCACGACCCAGGTCGACCTCGAGTGCAGACCTGCCCGTGCCTTAATTCCCTTTGTGTATATATATGCATGCAGATCAAACATGCATGCTCAAGATCCCGAAATTCATGTCGGCATTTGGTGGGTTACAGAAACACAAACATACCCAGTAATATGCCCAGAGTCGGAATGCGGTTACCTTCATGGTAGGCAAAAACAAGTCTTAAGTGCGAAATCTCTCCATCAGTGAAGCTCAGAGCTCTAGCCAAGGAATAACGAACAAACTGTAACAGACGAGCAGGATAGTATGAACAGGGAGGATGTGGCCTCTAAGAAATAGGCTGCATAAATATTACATTTAAGGCAAAGTGTATGCAACGGGCAGTTTTCAACCACCACCCAAGGAAACAGAGCGCTGCACAATTTGCAGGTGTGTCCCAAAATAGTAACACATCGCTCTGATCACATGGGAGGTAATCTACTTTCCACACCATCACAAAACAACAATTTCAAAATATCTTTTCTCCTCTCCTCTGTCTTTCTATTCAGTATGGGATGTGTAGTGGTGCCTGGTCTTCTCCTGTGCTTGGAACTCTGCTGGAGGTCTGCCTGCTGGCCTCAGCCAATACTCCAACTTCAGAGCAGCTTCATTTTTTTAATTTATTATATAGGATGCATCCCCTGTGGGAATGCCGGGGACTTGTCAGTATAAAAAGCATCCCAACCTTCTGGAAATTCTGAGCTAGGAATTCCTTCTTTTCTATCCCTCTCTTTGTTTCTGCCTTGTTCCTTTTCTTCTTGTCACCTCCTTCTTGTCTATTTTCTACCTTCTCGGTCCATTCTCCTGCCTTTTTTGCATCTAAAGACTGTAAAATTAGAATTCTCTCTCACGCCAAAGTTGTATGCCTTGGGCCAGACTTGACAGGCGATTAACGGCAGCACGACGCATTTTTGCTCATGCGACAGACAACAACAGCTGCTGTCTGGGCGTTTGATGAAGGAGTCACAATCGTTTCAAAATTTCCCTTTCTTCTCTTTTCTGTATTCCTTTTTTTGGCATGGGATGTGTAGTGCCTGGTTTTCCCCTGTGCTCGTAACTTTGCAGGAGGTCTGCCTGATAGACTTAGCCAACATGTTTTGACTTCAGAGCAGCTCATTTTTTTTATACAGGATGCATGCTGGGTATGTCCACATTTCCCTAACCCATGGAATGCTGACATGAATGACAGGATCTTTAACATGCTTATTTGATCTTCTACATGTGTGTATTTAAATAAAGGGAACAAGACATTGGCAGGTCTGCATTTTAAGCTAACTTGGAAGATTGAAAAAAAAATTCCCCACCCTTAATCCACAACATGCCACTGCCGAGATTTGAACCCACGACTTCATGCACCCATTGGACTGAAGTGAAACAGTACTTAAAACCACTTGGCTACGGTGCCCGTCTTATCCAACTTCCTTCATACTATGACGAATCAATTCATACATGTCCCAGTTTCGTAATTCATAGATATGCAAGCAAAGTGTAATGACATACATTAGAATACTGTCACGCTTTAGAAATGCTATGCTGAGATGGTCTTCTGTCTTCATCCATGACAAGCTCACATCATACCAACCTGATCTCTCCTTTAAGGTTGCACATGGGTCTAAAAGTGGCCCAGATCATAGGGGGTTTCTTGGGGTTTTTCAATACAAATTGCTAGATGCATATATGAAGATTTACCTTAATGAATTAAAAGAATTTGATAATATATGGAATTTTTAGAGCACTGAATCTTGTAAAGCAAACAAATCAAAGCGCTTGCATTCGAATCACTTACACACATGCAACCGTTCACACAAAAAAAGCAGATATCAAAGTTACACACACACACTCACACACACTCATACACACACAACCATTTACAAAAAAATGACAGGCATCAAATTTACACACACACACACACACACACACACACACACACACACACACACACACACAACCATTTACAAAAAAATGACAGGTATCAAATTTACACACACACACACACACACACACACACACTAGCTTGTAGAACATGTGTGTAAAAACAGGTACTTTACACATTCCAACTTCAGGGCAGCTCATTAAAAGATCTATAAGGAAAAAAATTTCAGGTTTGCAAGAAAAAGGGCTGGGTAGGCAGAAAATAAGCAAGAGAGGGGGGATAGAGAGGTAAGGGAAAAGGCAGAAACAAAGGGAGTGATAGGACAGGGGACATTGTAATAATACAGATTCTCCACAAAATGAGGATGCTGTTTATACTGGAGGAGCCCCCAGCATCCGCATGGGAGAATGTCGGTTTTAATTTCCGACGAAAAATTAGCTTTGAAATGGAAAAATTAGCTTTGCAAAGGAAAAATTAGCTTTGCAATGGAAAAATTAGCTTTGCAATAGAAAAATTAGCTTTGCAATGGAAAAATTAGCTTTGCAATAAATTGTAGCTCTTAATTTTTTTTAAAATCTATTTTAGTTGATTTATTCTTGTATATCGAGAATAATGGAATAAGCACTTATGTGATTTTGTACATCCAGTCCCCATGTGTGTGCGGTTTTGTAAATTCTGTCATCTGTTCCCACCGGCACACAATGGCCTACTCTTACGAAAAGCGGAACAGGATTTAACGTGTGCACAAGATGTTTTTGTAAATATGTGTAACCCCTTTCAGAAAGGCGCTGAGGACTAAATCTTTTTTTTTTTTTAATTGGTATTCTCTCTCTCTCTTTATCTTTCTCTCTCTCATCATACATCGGTAGATCGATGGTCCAAAGGTAATAATGCACCTACCTAGAAAGACAAAACTCCGGGTTCAAAGTGTGCGGTTGTTCGATCTCAATTTGTGCCTGAAACTTGTCCCACATCCACTAAGACCATGAGTCATGGTCTGGACGCAAGTCTTTCGGATGTGACAATAAACTGAAGTCCAGTGTGCAACATACATTTACAGCATATAAAAGAACCCACGGCAACAAGAGAGCTGTCCCTGGCAAAATTCTGTAGAAGAACGCCACTCTGATAGGGAAACAAACACAGTTGCAGACAGACAGGAAAAAAATAATAATGGGTGGCGCAGCTCTGGTGGCAATGCGCTCTCCCTGGGAAGAACAACCCAAATTTCCCACAGAGAAATCTGCCGTGACTAAAAGTGGTATACAATTTCTTCTTCTTCTTCCTTTTTTGTCATGTTTCTCCCAGGGAAGGTTTGACATTGATGAGCCTTCTCCATCTCTCTCTGTCTTGAGCTTCCTCCTTATTTATGCCCCTTTCTCTAAGATCATCCGCAATACAGGCAGCCCAGGTTTTGCTAGGTCTTCCCTTTGGTCTCTTTCCATCCACTACGAAGTTCATTGCTCTTTTTATGATGTGGTGGTCTTCTTTCCGTTGAACGTGCCCAAACCAGCGCAGTCTATTGGTACTATCTACAGACTTCAGATCATCAACTTTGCACATTCTCCATAGTTCTTCATTCGTGATCCTGTCTTCCCATTTGATCTTTGTCATGTAGCGTAGCATTCGGTTTTCACTATACAATCTATTCACGAATACAACCTAAAGGTAAAGGTAAAGGAGTCCCATAACCTATAAGGTCGTAGGGGAGCGAGGCGTCAGAGACCTCACTTCTCTAGGGCCAGCATATTGAGGGCGGCGCCAATCTCCTCTCCCTCGCTGCTTTACCTTCCCTGACCCTAAAGAGGGCAGGTACCCATTTACAGCTGGGTGAACTGGGGGAACTGTACTGAAGCCAAGGGGCGCAAACGGTCACCCATCCAACTGGTAACCACGCTCGACGCTGCTTAACTTGGCTGGGGGAAAGCGAGTGCTCCGACCACTGAGCTATCCCATCCCCCTGAATACAACCGACACCAGCAAAACTCACTCACAGAGCACATTTACGGGAACACTGCGGCGGCAGAAGTCCACGCTAGGATCCAAACAGTCTCGTCGGCTGGGGTCCTGAAGCCTGACCTGGTTGACCATGCAGAGGACCTCCAGGGGCTGACCCTCCTCCGTACGGGTCAGGTTCAAGGTCAGCGAACTGTTCTGTGTGAAGGTGCAGCCATCCCCTGACTCCTGAGGACCACTCTGCCCAGCCTGGTCAGCATTGGGGAAAAAAAGAAAATGTCAATATGATATCATCACGTTATTATTGCATATAGTAAAAGTAAAGGAGTCCCATAACCTATAAGGTCGTAGGGCAGCAAGGCGTCAGAGACCTCACTTCTCTAGGGCCAGCATATTGAGGGCGGCGCCAATCTCCTCTCCCTCGCTGCTTTACCTTCCCTGACCCTAAAGAGGGCAGGTACCCATTTACAGCTGGGTGAACTGGGGGAACTGTACTGAAGCCAAGGCGCGCAAACAGTCACCCATCCAACTGGTAACCACGCTCGACGCTGCTTAACTTGGCTGGGGGAAAGCGAGTGCTCCAACCACTGAGCTATCCCGTCCCCTCATATGCAGCACACAAATCCAGCATAACTCAGTCAAGGGTCCAGGGCCCATGCGCTAAAATCAGCCCCTTCCTTTTACCAAGTCCAAGTGCGGTCAGTTTCTGCTATAATTAACACTAGCTGGGCATGAATTGATAAAAAAAGCAACCAAAAATAGAGGGGGAATGAATTAATAGCAGCTGAGAGGAGGGGGGGGGGGGGAAAGAATAACACAACAACAACAAAGAATAACAACACAAACAACAACAAAAGAAGAAGACAAGAAGGAGAAAGAAGGAAAGAGAAGGAGAAGAAGGAAGAAAAAGGAGAAGGATAGAAGGGGGATAAGAAGGGGGAAAGGACAGAACAGGAGGGGGGGGGGGGGAGAAAAAGGAGAAGGATGGAAAAGGAGAAGGATGGAAAAGGAGAAGGAAGGAAAAAGGAGAAGGATGGGAAAAGAAAGGAAGGAAAAAGGAGAAGGATGGGAAAAGAAAGGAAGGAAAAATGAGGATGGGAAAGGAGAAGGAAGGGGAAAAGAGAAGGAAGGAAAGAGAAGGAAGGAAAAAAGAGAAGAATGGGAAAGGAGAAGGAAGGAAAAAGGAGAAGGATGGGAAAGGAGAAGGAAGGGGAAAAGAGAAGGATGGGAAAGGAGAAGGAAGGAAAAAGGAGAAGGATGGGAAAGGAGAAGGAAGGAAAAAGGAGAAGGATGGGAAAGGAGAAGGAAGGAAAAAAGAGAAGAATGGGAAAGGAGAAGGAAGGAAAAAGAGAAGGATGGGAAAGGAGAAGGAAGGAAAAAGAGAAGGATGGGAAAGAGAAGGAAGGAAAAAAGAGAAGAATGGGAAAGAGAAGGAAGAAAAAAGGAGGAGGATGGGAAAGGAGAAGGAAGAAAACGGAAAAGGATGGGAAAGGAGGAGGATGGAAAAAGGAGAAGGATGGGAAAGGAGAAGGAAAGAGAAGGATGGGAAAGGAGAAGGAAGGAAAATGAGAAGGATGGGAAAAGAAAGGGAGGAAAAAGGAGAAGGATGGGAAAAGAAAGGGAGGAAAAAGGAGAAGGATGGGAAAAGAAAGGAAGGAAAAAAGAGAATGGGAAAGGAGAAGGAAGGGAAAAAGAGAAGGATGGGAAAGGAGAAGGAAGGAAAAGGAGAAGGATGGGAAAGGAGAAGGAAGGAAAAGGAGAAGGATGGGAAAGGAGGAGGAAGGAAAAGGAGGAGAACCAAAAATAATGAGAACAAGCTGGATGATTTTACCCTTTTCTTTTTCTTTCTTTTGGTTTTGTTTTTATTGCTGAATGGGGAGAAAGGGAAGGGCAGTTTTTTTCTTTCTTTCTTCCTTCCTTTCTTTCTATCTTTCCCGTCTTCTTTGTCTTCCTTTCTATCTTATTTTTTTCTTTCGTTCCTTCTTTCCTTTTCTTTCTTTCTTCTTTTCTTTCTTTTGTTTCAATCTTCCTTTCTTTTCTTGTGTGTTTTATCGTCTTTCATTTTCTTTCTTTCTATCCATTCTTTTTTTTTCTTTCTTCCTTCCTTTTTATGCTACTTGGTTTCTTTTTCTTTTGTCCCCATCCATCCACCCATCCATCCACTCATCCATCCATCCACCCATCTGTCCGTCCGTCCATCCATCCACCCACCTATCCATCCATCCATCCATCCACCCATCCATCCATCCATCCATCCATCCACCCATCTGTCTGTCCCTCCATCCATACATCCACCCACCTATCCATCCACCCTCCTCCACTAACCCATCTATCCATCCATACATCAACCCACCCACTTTCCACTCACCACTCCACCCATCCATCCATCCTCCCCCACCCCCGTATCACCTGTGGAGTCACACTGTAGCGATTCCCGCTGCCTTTGACAGTGGTGAACCAGGAGAAATTTCCGGCAGGCATTCCGACGTTGCCGCGGCAGGTGAAGGTCATGGGGGAGAACTCCGTCACGTTCACCATCTCCGACAACACCGGAGTCATTGGTTCAGGAACCCCTGGTCCAGCTGCCCGCAAAATTGAGCGCTGATTTGTTGCTTTACAAGATTCAGCGCTATATAAATTCCATTCATTATTAGTATTATTATTAAAATCAGGAAGAGAGCTGTGAAGCTGAAGTACGAAAAGCACTCAAGGAAAAGAAAAGAGGAGAAAAAAGGAAGAAAGGAGGCCAGGAAAGGAAACTACAAACAACACAGAAAGAGAGAGAGAGAGAGAGAGAGAGAGAGAGAGAGAGAGAGAGAGAGAGAGAGAGAGAGAGAGAGAGAGAGAAAGAGACAGAGACAGACAGACAGACACAGAGAGGGACAGAGACAGAGACAGACACTGAGACAGACAGACAGACAGAGAGACACAGAGAACTCAGAACTCAGAAATTTAATGTATCTTGGCCTTAGAGAGAGATAGAGAGACACAGAGAGAGAGAGAGAGAGAGAGAGAGAGAGAGAGAGAGAGAGAGAGAGAGAGAGAGAGAGAGAGAGAGAGAGTGTGTGTGTAATGCATGCTCTAATATTCATGTCCATCACAATAGCAGTCGGAAAACACAAATTCCCTATTCAGTACCCCTGAGACTATGCATGTGATTATATCACATCATAGTTGCTGACAGGAAAGACTGAAAATCAGATCTCAAAAAGAAAAAAAGAAGGAAAAAAATCAGGAGGATAAACAGGGAAAAAATCAGTGTGTGTGTGTGTGTGTGTGTATGTGTGCGTGTGTGTGCTCAGTGGTGTGGTGTGGTGTGGTGTGATATGGTGTTTTGTGTGTGTGTAGGTGGTCTTTGTTTGCCAAAAAACCCCAAAAATATAAAAAAAAATTTAAAAATCAGGAAGATACTTAAACAGAATTAGAATCATGCTGGAAGACAAGAGAGAAGGTGGCAGAATGGCTCAGACGTTCACCTGCCTAACAATTCACGTTCCAATTTTGGGGATACAGTTCAGAACTGAACCTACCAAATTTGCCAGGACAGTCAGGAGGTACCTTCCTGCTCTTTCTGATTTTTAACCATCATGAGTTTGTCTGATGAGCACAAGTCTGCAGTGTAACTCTAAGCACATGGTTCTGACTGGTTAAGAGTCTCCTCCAAAAGACTCGACATTCAGTTCCATTTTCCCATCAAACTGGGAAGAAAGAGCAAGGGTTGTGAATCGAACCCAGAACCTCATGGTGTTACAATGATTTCCATTTCAAAATGCTTCTTGAAGACCATCCGATGTATAACTTGGACTTATGAAAGCCAGGCCAAAGGACTTCAACAAAAAAAAAGAAAAAAAAAAGGGGGGCTCCTTCTCTCTCTCAAACACACTCTCTCTCTCTCCCTCTCTCTCTCTCTCCATCTCTCTCTCTCCATCTGTTTTGAGAATTTTATCTTTAGTACCATCTCTGAAACACACACACACACACTACACACACACACACTCTCTCTCTCTCTCTCTCTCTCTCTCTCTCTCTCTCTCTCTCTCTCTCTCTCTGTATTATGGCCTAAGACCGATATGCAATTAATTCATTCTCTCTCTCTCTCTCTCTCTCTCTCTCTCTCTCTCTCTCTCTCTCTCTCTCTCTCTCCTTCTATTGTTATTGTGTATTCTAATAAAGGGCATATTCATACTTTCAATTTTCAATATTATTTTGGACTTGTTGACTGTACTTGAGCTCCAGTGAATCTCCTATTTTAATATCTTATTACCACGTGTAACAACTATGTGTACTATTCTACAGTATGAAGGTGTTCAATTTTATGATCTATAAGTTTGGCTCTCTCTCTCTCTCTCTCTCTCTCTCTCTCTCTCTCTCTCTCTCTCTCTCTCTCTCTCTGTGTTGTTATTGCTGTAGTTGTTACTTTGTTCTTTGTTGGTGATTTGTTTGGGTTTTTTCGCTTGTTAGCTTTTTTGTTTTGGTGGTATGTATGTATGTGTGTGTGTGTGTGTGTGTGTGTGAAGGGGGGAACGGTGCTGTTTTTTTTCTTTTTTTTATTGTTGTTTTTTTTTGTTTGTTTATTTGTTTGTTTTTTGGGTTATTTTTTTCTCATTTGTTTGTTTGATGTTCTTGTTTTTTCTTGTTTTTTGTTTGTTTATTTGGAAGGGTGTTTTGTCTGTTTTTTTGTTGTTGTTGTTTTTTGGTTTGGTTTTTTTTTCTTCTTTTTTTTCTTTTTTTTGTTTGTTAGTTTGTTTTTTTGTTTTTGTTTGTTTGTTGTTGTTGTTTTGTTTTTTTTGGGGGGGGGTTCTGGGGTATGTTTTGTCTTTTGCTCGTCTGGGGTTGTTTGTTTGTTTGTTTGTTTGTTTGTTTTTTTCTTCTTCTCTCTTTTTCTTTTAAAAAAATTTTTTTCCCTTTGCTTCTTCTGCTTGAAAGTATGAGTACTGAGTGCATTTTTAAATGTGACCCCATGGGCGGGGACTGGATGTAAAAAAGAACATGAATACTTATTCATTATCCTGAGAAAAAAAAATTTGTTTCTATTACTTACAATGTGTAGATGTTCTTTTTATGACTTTATTGGCTTTTCCCCCTCTTTATTATGAGAGTGTATGGGTATTGCACTTATTTTATTACCATGACATTCAATTTGCATGAACATAATTAAAAAGTGTTTGTGTTGATCCTGTGCTATGTGAGTATTACATATTTAGTATTATCCCTGAAAACACCCCCACCCCCCCACCCCCACCCCCACCCCACACACACACTCAAACACACACACACACACACACACACACAAAACACACGCGCCGCTCAAACACACACACACACACACATATACTCACTCACTCACCCACCCATATTCTCTCCCTAAACGACTGTATAGTTTTTAATTTCTTCTTGGTTTGTTTCTTGTTTTTATTGAGTGGATGTATGGGTATTAAATTTATTTCATTATCATGACATATAATTTGAAACGAGTATAATCTAAAATGAGTGTTGATGGGATCGCATACTGTTTTGGGATTTATATATTGGATATTATCTCTGAAATACACACACACACACTCTCTGTCTCTGTCTCTCTCTCTCTCACCTTTTATCGTCCTGCTTATTAGTCATAGTATATCCTGATGAAGGATTCATATTTTTATATTTTCAATACTTTATTGGACTTGCCTCTGTACTTAAGTTTTAATGAGTGCCCTATTTCAATATCTTATATTATGTGTAACAAGTATGTGTACCATTTGACAATGTGTAGATGTTTATCTTTATGACTTATTAAGTTTGGTTGTGTTATTTTTCTTGGCTTTGTTGTGCTCTTGTTCTTGTTGTTGTTGTTTGTCTGTTTTCTCTTTTTTATCTCTTTTGTTGGTTTGGTTTTTCCTTCTTTTGTTTGTTTGTTTGTTTCTTTTGGTTAGGGTTTTTTGGGGGTGGGGGTAGGGGTGGGGTATTCTTAGGATTTTCTTTTATTGCTTGCTTTGGGGGGGGGGGGGGAGGGTTGTTGGGGGGGAGCTGTTTTGAAAAGGGTTATTTCACCTTGTTTTTTTTGCGAGACTGTATAAGTATTGGGTTATATTATTCAGATGTATCCCTAACGGGCGGGGGACTGGATGTAAAAAAGCACATGTGTGCTTATTCATTATCCTCGAAATAAAAGAATTTGTCATTGTCATTGTCATTGTCATTGTCTCTCTCACACACACACACACACACACACACACACACACACACACACATAAGGAAGTTCACACGTTTCACAATGAAGCCCACAAGTACATTTGATAGCTACACTCTCCTCTCTCTCTCTCTCTCTCTCTCTCTCTCTCTCTCTCTCTCTCTCTTCTCACACACACACACACACACACACACACACACACACACACACACTCACACAAGGAAATTCACACATACACAACGAAGCCCACAAGTACATTAGTTAGTACACTCTCTCTCTCTCTCTCTCTCTCTCTCTCTCTCTCTCTCTCTCTCTCTCTCTCTCTCTCTCTCTCACAAACACACACACACAAGGAAGTTCACACGCACACACAACAAAGCTCACAAGTACATTAGATAGCTACTGTCACAAACTACAGTACTTCCTTTTCAGGTTCACTTCCTCACTCAATCAATCTGGCTTTAGAAAAAACGAGAGAGAGAGAGAGAGAGAGAGAGAGAGAGAGAGAGAGAGAGAGAGAGAGAGAGAGAGAGAGAGAGAGAGAGAGAGAGACTCATGATGGAGGTAACAGCTACTGCCCGATGAAAAATCTAGATATATACAAGATTATCATTGTGCTGAAAATTGGATTTGTTGGGGTTTGTTGTT
>CM054160.1:36544735-36684735 GCA_028751875.1 Rapana venosa | reverse complement strand
AATGGACGCACGAACTGGACATGCCACACCTGCCTGCATACCCAGCAAAGATGGGGGTATGGAGACCTCACCTTCGCAAAGTCTGATGCAGACATCCAGTCTCCTTGATGACCACATCGATAAGTGGACAGAGTGAGGGAGAGCAGATAGATATGACAGACTGATGTCAACATTTTAGTTACCTACAGGAATGGAGCTAAAGACAGACCTGTCTGAATTTTTCCAGCGTCTTTTTTTCCCCACCGGGGAGTTCGGTCAAATACTGTTCTACATTGGAAAATCACCAGGGTGAAAAACAGGTGGACAGAATTGAAACATCCATAGTTCAGATCAGTACAACTAACAAAAACTCTTTTCTTCTTCTCTCTCTCTCTCTTCTCTCTTCTTCTCTTTTTCTCTCTCTCCCCCCTTCTTCCTCTTTCTCTCTTCTTTGGGCGGGATTACCAGGGTCGAACATTGGTATAATTGAAACCCCGGGTTAAAACCCTTTAAGGGGATATTTTCCCCGGGGTTAACATCGTGCAAAAACCCCCCTCTCCCCAAAAGCCCTTGGGTGAGACTAAAAACCGGGGTCTCGTGTGCGAACAAAGAGAATATCTTGTGCACCGTTAAATCCTTTCTCTTTCGTAGGAGTATGAAAATTTTGGGCGGTGGGAAAAGATGAAAAGAATTCACAAATCCGATACACAGGGGATGGATGTAAAAAAAAAACATAAGGTTATTCCATTTTCCCGATATAAAAAAATGAAATCTTCTCTCCTCTCCTCTCCAGATGTTTTCCAAAATATATTTTTTTAGTGACTTTTTTTTATCGTAAATTTTTTTCGTTATCTGTTTTACCCCACCAAAATATAGCAGCGGGAACCCCTTCATGTAGGGCCAAAGGTTTTTTGTGAATAAACTTCGTGTTTGAATTCGGCTTCTCTCCTCTCTCTAAACCCCCCCTAAGCGTTGAGCTTCATCAGTCTGGTGATGCTGTTTATTGTTGTACTCAGGTGACATTGTACAGGAGAATTCCCTGCATTCAATTACAAACAACACCTGTACAAAATACGACAAGAAGAGAAACACAATCTAGGCAAGGAATGTGTTGACTGCTGGTCAACCTCTGGGAAGAAACACAGAAAGAAAAAATTATAATACTTAACAGAGAGTACATGAAGACCTGGCATTGTGTCAACTTCACATAATCACACCTTAGCCGGCAGACTGAGACTAGTCCATGTCTGTCATTATGTTGAGAGCGTCCTAATCAGTGACTGAGCACACTGAGAATGAATTTTCTTCTCTACTGTCTTACACAGCCAACTTCACATTAACAATGATGATGACGGTGACGATGACGGTGGTGGTGGTGGTGGTGGTATAAAATAATCATCACCATCATCATCATAATCATAATGATTGGAATTTATATAGCACCGTATCTTCTAAAAACAAATCAAAGCACTTGCATTCAACATATTCTTACATATACAACCAATAACAATTAACAATGTTAACAAATTCAAATGTGCGCGCACACACACACACACACACACACACGCATGAGCACACACACGCACGCACAAACACACAAAGGTTTCACACTTTGGCAGGGTGGTGAGGATTTGGGCTGTTGAAGGCAAGGACAGATATGAGATGAACCAGGAGAGAAAAATCTTAGGTTTGGAATAATATAATTATGTCTTGAGGCTGGATTTAAAAGTATCATTAAGTAGGCTTTTGGCGAAGGGAGAGAGTGAGGTCATTCCAGATCGCCAGACCAGAAACAGAAAGAGCAGCGGCCAATGGTGAACTGATTGAATCTCGGTATTCTTAAGCACAGGGTATCTGCAGCAGAGCGGAGGGAATGAGAAGAAGTGTACAGGTGAAGACATTCACAGAGGTAGGAGGGAGTTGTTTTGTGGAGACGCTTGTAACAGAGGGTGCTGATCTTATAGTTTACTCTCTGTTGCACACGCAGCCAGTGGAGAGATTGCAAGAGAGGAGTTATGTCTTCAGATTTTTTCTTTCTGAGGACTAGTTGACCTGCAGAGTTTTGTATACGTTGAAAGCCCGAGTGGATTAATGATGCTGGCAGACCAGCCAAAAGAGAACATTTTGCAATAGTCCAGACATGCAAGAATGAGAGACATGACTAGTCTGGATGCTGCATCAGTGGACAGGTACTTTCGAATGGCACTAATATGCCACAATTGATAGTACTTAGTATGTCTGGCAGGTCTGGGTGAAGAATTTTTGCAAGGAGAGTGTGTTGTCTGTAATGACCCCAAGATACTTCACAGCAGCGGATAGAGGAACTGATATATTGCTGAATTCTATCAATTGAAGCTGTTGTGATGGGAGATAATTTGTGTTTGGTCCCTACAAGCATGGCTTCAGTTTTATGTGCATTTAGCTGTAGCTTGTTCTGTATCATCTAGTTTTGGTATCTTGAAGTTGAAGGCAGTAGGCCATATTTGTCAAGACAGAAGGCAGGTTTTCAGGTGTGTTACTGCTAAGAATCTGAGTCATCGGCATAAAAATGATGGTTGACCTGATAACGGTTTATTATATATGTGAAAGTGGAGCAGTGCAGAGGGTGAAAAGAACAGGGCCCAGAACTGATCCCTGTGGGACTCCACATTACAGTTTGACAGGTGATGATTGAATCTTGTTTACTGCAACTGTGTGGAATCGGTCTTTGAGGTATAAACTAAACCAGGTGAGGGCTGTGCCTATAGTACCAAACGTATTTTGGAGATGGGAGAGAAGAATTGAATGGTCTATAGTGTCAAAGGCTGCAGATAAGTCAAGAAGAGTGAGAAGGGAGATTTTCCCCCGAGTCAGAAGCATGTATAAAGCGTGTTTAAGGTGTGAACTAGGGTGGTCTCAGTGCTGTGGTTGTCACGATAGGTGGACTGGAAAGGGGGAAGGAGACTATTGGAATGAATGTGGTTTTTTAGTTGTTTCAGAACAACTTTTTCAAGGACCATCATCATTATAGCAGCAGCAGCGTCGTCCTCGTCATTGTAGTAGTAATATTTAATAATAATAATAATAACAATAAAAATGAAGTAGGAGGATATATATATATATATTTATTTATTTATTTACAGAGCTTTCCTTCCTGAAGTTCCTCTTTTCAAAAGTAGCACAAAGCACTTTACATTTTTAACAAGTGGAAAAAGCAAGTCTACAACCATGTATACATCTAATACTTGTAATTAAATAATTTATATTCATGACAAACATAACAAATGTCACAGTGTGGAAAATACAAGGCTACAACCATACAAACATACATCTAGTACTTGTAATTAAATAATTTATATTCATGAAAAACATAACAAATGTGGAAAATACAAGTCTACAACCATACATCTAATACTTGTAATTAGACAATTTATATTCATAACAAACATTTTGTATTCATTCCTCTCTTTCCCTGATGCTGATGACTAAATCTGTCAGCCACTTTACCTCAACCCTCCTTTCCTAATCAATGCTGTTTACAGTACCTACACACACACACACCACACACACACACACACACACACACACACACACACACACACTTGTCCTCCATCTAACAGTAACACTCCTTACTTTATAGCACATCTTGAATGAATTATTCAATTCTTCACAACTTTTTGTTTACTTAGTTCACTTGACCTTTGATCAATGATTCAATCTTAGCTGTTAACTGATGTTTGAGTCCATACACATTTCACATTTCTTTACTTTTACATATTTCACATTTCTTTACCTTTCTGAGATTTTATCTCATTCACCCTCCCCCCCCCCCCCCCCCCCCCCCCCCCCCCCCCCCCCCCCTAAACGCACCACACAACAACACCACATATAACTTACAGAAAAGTGTGAATCACTTGCAAGTGCACTACCTAGATTTAGTAATATAACAAGGCATTTAAAGTTTACAGCAAAGCTATTGTCCTCTAACACTCCCTAAACTTTATAGCACATCTTGAATGAATAATCGAATTATTCAACTCTTCACAACTTTTCGTTTACTCAGTCCAGTTGACCTTAAAGTTTGATCAATCCCACTCCTAACTGTTATCTGATGTTTGAGTTTATACCAGATGGTTATGTGTGTATTGGAAATGTTCTATATATATTCTTTTAAATAGCATTTGCTGTCACCAGATTTTTTTTCCAAAACTGTTAAGTTACATTAATACAATTTAAAGCAACAAGCACACACTGACTCACACATGATCAATAAACGTATGCATGCATGCACACAAACACACACACACACACCACATATTATTTGTGTGAATCATATTATTTGTGTGAATCATTTGCTTTTCTACTGCCTAATAACAGGGCGTTCCGTTTAACTACAGCAAAACTATTGAGGTATTGTCCTAAATCTAAATTCCAACACTCCTTAATCTTTAGCGCACATCTTGAATGAATTATTTACTCTTTCATATTCTTTCAAGTTTACTTTACTTAGTCCAAGTGACCTCTGATCAATCCTAGAGTTCTGTTATCTGATGTTTGAGTTCATATAGATTCATACATGTCTGTATTGGAAATGTTTCTTTTATTCTTTTACTGTTTTTAAAAGCATTTGCTGTCATCAGGTTTATTTTTTCCAACACTGTTGTGATACAATTTATAGTAACATACACACATACATGTATAAAAAGTGTATACATGCACACACAGTGACACACACACACACACACACACACACATATAACACACCACATACCACACAAACACACATGTATACATGTACACAAACGTGTGTACACACAAAATCACACACACACAAGTGTACACATGCGCACACACAGGTACATGTATGCCAATGTGCACGTGCACACACCCACACCCACACACATGGCTCTGTATTACAACTAAAAGCAACACATACTCACATGTATTTTTAAACATATATGTGTGTGTATATATATATATTATATAAATATATATATATTGCATGAATGCATGCACACACACACATACACACACATATATATATACACACACATGCATATATTATATAGGGTTGGATTCCCGTTCGAGGGGATATTTTCCCCTGGAGTTAACATCTGTGCAGACTCCACTCTCCCCTAAAGTCCTTCGGATGAGACTATAAACCGAGGCCCTGTGTTCAAATGCATGCAGAACATCTTGCGCACACATTAAACCCTGTTCCGCTTTTCGTAAGAGTAGGCCATTGTGTGCCAGTGGGAACAGATGACAGAATTTACAAAACCGCATACACACAGGGACTGGATGTAAAAAAGCACATGAGTGGTTATTCCATTATCCTTGATATAAAAGAATAAATAAAAATAATGATAAAATAAACATACACACACAAATGCACACAAACACACACACACACTCACACACGATACAAAATTACAATTAATACAATGCTCTCTCATTCACACACACACACACACAGTCACACACACACACATGCACATGTACACACACACACACACATGCAATCGTGCACACACACACACGTGTGCACTAACACATACACACACACTCTGACAGAACATACACATGTACACATCACACACACACACTGACATAGTCACACACACACACACACACAAACATACTAAGACAAAAGAGTAACAGTACTTACAGTCTTAACACACACACACACACTTGACATAATAATGATAATTTTGAATTTTTAACTAGTTTTATTATTTAATACTTGCAAGTCATACAATAAAACATTTGATCACTTAACCTCTGTAGTTAATATTTTTACACAATTTCTTTAATGAATTTGTAAAAAAAGATTCAAACAAAAAATTGTTATATCCTCTTTGCACAAGTTTCTTGTATTCAACAGGGAGACTGAGATTCTGTGTGTCTGCTGCAGCAGAGGTAATCTTGCTAGTTTACACCAGTGGCAATATACTTCATTACTTGGCTTATAGAACACTAAGTCTCCTTAGACAGTTGTTGGGGAACTGCATTTAAAATATTAAGTGGTTGTGTATCTTTCTTTATTTATTTATTCTTTTATATTGAGGATAATGGAATAAGCACTCATGTGCTTTTTTACATCCAGTCCCCGTGTGTATGCGGTTTTGTAAATGTCATCTGTTCCCACTGGCACACAAAGTCAATGGCCTACTCTTTCGAAAAGTGGAACCGGATTTAACGTGTGCGCAAGATGTTCTGCGTGCGTTCGCACACGGGGCCTTGGTTTATAGTCTCATCCGAAGGATGACAAAGCCCGTCCAAACTCAAGTCAAAGAAAGATTCCCAGGTATGCAACTATGTCTGTATCACCCATACCATTGACCAACACTCTTAGGAGTCAACAAAAAGCGGTAGGGTTTTTCTTATAAAATAAATTATACAAATTACAAGTTGTAGTCAGGAAGGGCATCTGGGGCCATGAAAATCCTCGCTCCAGAAAAAATGATGAGTCAAATTCAGCTCATCAATGTCAAACCTCCCCTAGGAGAAACATGACAAAAAAGGAAGAAGTTGTAGTATGCAAGATGTAGAACTTTATAGATAAGATTATAACTCATTAACTGCCAGTGTTCACACATGACATGGAACCTTGGTTTACAGTCCGATGCCATGACAGGAAGGACTTTCAGGGAAATGAAGCCCTCAGTCCCAGCAGATCATGAGAACAATTCTCTATAAAATAGATAGATCTACTAGGTTGTTCTGCTCAAAATAACATGAGGCCTACACATTAATAATCATCACCTACCTACAATGTATTGTAAGTTGTGTTGACTCTGTTGTTGTATGTAGCAATCAAGTGACATGATTACACTAATAATGGGAAATTCCACTGGGGATTGCAGGAAGGAGGGGGTAGGGTTCTAATTGGCACTGCTGCAGATTAGGGATGCTGCAACTGGCACACTACAGTGTGGTTACAGCCCTTACAACTTAGCTGAAAAGATGGTTAACAATAGATTAAAAAGTAACTTCCTGGAAGCACATGGTGTGGAAGGCCTACGTTTATGAGTTTGATCATTAAGTCCAAGACCAAATAAAAAATGTTATGAAAAGGCAAATTACGTATGTAAGATTCACACTATATTACTAGTAAAACAATTCTAAGGTTTCTTTAAAAATGATAATTTTAAAAAAGGCTGCTGAATTATATTCCAAGTTAAAATGAGATTCTATAACTAAAACCTTTTTTTCTTCTTACTCGGTTCTGCCAACACACACACACACACTTCATACACTGGATACTGGCTGAAGCTGCTGACTGCTGCTAGGCTACTCTGTAGACTCAGAAAAGTTAGAAAGTTTACTGCCTTACAGTCACGAGTGCGTAACTCACCTGAACAGAAAAGACACAAAACAAACAGCTCTGTTCCTCTAGCCCCCATGTTTTTGTTTTGTTTTGTCCAAACTTATGCCGCTACAAACAGTACACGCTGATCACTAAAAACGACGTCCGGGTTGTACGCTTAATTTTGTCATTTGGCCGCCATGACTCACTTCCCATCATCCTCTGCACGATCGCACTGCGAGCACGTTTTGCAAACAATGGCTGGTGGAGCAAGAACGAAAGAGGTTTTAGGCCAGAGGCTTAAGCAAGAAGGAAGGATTATGTGCAGTCATGGGGGAGGTCGGAGGGGAGGGGGAGGTCAAGTCAGGTCGCCCTAGCAGGTGTGAACCACAAACTGTGAAAAGGGTGACAGTAGATCAGTAAAACAGTAACCTAGGACAGGCAGAAATGTGCGTGTGTATGTGAGTGTGTGTGTGAGAGAGAGAGAGAGAGAGAGAGCATAATATTAATTGCCCAATTGTTCCAATGTTGGTACAACTGTATGTTATTTTGGGTTGGGTAATTCTCTTTTTTATGATGTTCAAATCCAGTTTACTAGCAATTCAAGCTGCTTGGAGGCCACTGGCAAAATATTAAATAAGGGGGGGGGGGGGGGGGGGGGGGGGGGGGGGAAATTCTGATGGAAAAGGCCCAGATTGCGGTCTTGATGGTAGTGTTTCGAAGGAGACAATAAAACCGAGGTCCCATGTGCAATACATATTTCGTGCATGCAAAAGAACCAAGAGAATTCGCTAGAAGTGAATTTTCTCTGGCAAAATTCCATAAATAAAAACTATCATAGGGAAAGAGTGAAATTTACATACAGACAAAAAATGGAAATATTGGTAAGAATAACAACAATAATGGGTGGTGGTGCTCTTGTAGCCACGTGATATACCCAGAATGAGCACTCCAAATGTCAGGCTAATAAATCTACCATGACTTGCAAGTAGTATTCAACACAGCACAATACAAAACAAAAGCTTGTATGTTTATGTTACTTAGTCAAGCTGGCCCTTTTTTTTCGTTTTGTTTGATTTTGTCCCGTGCACGCAAAGACACACGAGTTATCTCATATTATGCACACATTGTGCAAGTGCCCTAGACCAATTACTCTACCGCAATGCTCTCTGCAACAGTGGCTGACAACCAAAACTAAATAAAGATAGGTTACATTATCTGATGTTTGAATACCAATAACTAAAATTGATCCAAATTCTCTGCTGGGACTTTAATACTCCTTCTTCCTCAAACGCTCAGACAGCAACAGTTATCTGCCATATGAGAGAAAAATGCTGTAGGCTGCTTTAAAGCGCAAGCCCATCGGACTTGGCGTGGGAGGGGGGGGGGGGGGGGGGGGGGGGGGGGGCAGGAAAACAGACTAAGAAGGCAGAAAATAGACAAGACACAGGTGAGGTAAAAAAATATATATATAAAACAGGCAGAAACAAAGAGAGGGATAGAAAAGAGGGAATGCCTGGCACAGAATTTCTAGAAGATGGGGATGCTGTTTATATGGACAGACCCCACGGCATCCCCACGGGGTAAAGGTGTCCCATAACCTTTATCCTTGTAGGGGAGTGAGGCATCAGATACCTCAACTTCTCAAGGGGCCACCATATTGAGGGCGGTTCCCATCTCTCCCTTGCTGCTTTTACCTTCCCTGACCCTAAAGAGGCGAGTACCCATTTACGCCGGGGAGGGACTTTAATAGAACATCAATCAATCAACTGCACTAGCATGGAATAGGCTTTGGCATGGTGAGTGTAATGTGCAGTAGGTTATGTATGTAAACAAAAGAATCTGCAATTCATACTAACATTCTGAAGCCATGAAGTGTATGGTCACCTACCATGAAGTTAAAGGCACATAATGAATGAATTTTTTGTTAGCAGGCAGGGCGTCAGCTTACAGAATGTGGCAGCATTAGCATAGAGCTGATATACAAATTCCACACGTCTCCATTGTAAAATCCTGACAAATCCTATTCGATTCTATTCTGTTCTATTCTATTATGTTCTGTTCCATTGCTTTTGTGCATTGTATTCCACTTTCAGTTACGGTAACTAACTACATGAAATTCGAACTGCTCTCTTGGAGGAGAAGGCCTTGCCACAAGAGCAACGCCTCTTCCTTCCTCCTCCTCCTCCTCGCCCCCCCCCCCCCCCCCCCCCCCTTTACCAGCTCCTTTTACAAAATCATTATAAACAATATTTTCCTGTCTGCATATATGTTCTATATGTAACATGCGCTGCAACTGACATCCTGCTGTAGTGATTAAGTTACAAAGACTTTTTTCATCCAGCCTTCAACATGAAAAAAATGGGGGAAATGAAGAAGAAAAAGAAAAACTTTTTTGTTCATGTTGAGGGCTGGATGAAAAAAAAGTCTTTGTAACTCAATCTTTAGCGCTTTGATTTGTTGCTTTACAGGATTCAGCGCTATATAAATTCCATACATTATTATTATAATCTATTACCCTCATAAAATAAAATTGCGTTTGCGTTTGCAAAATCATCAAATAAAACAACAAAAACATCCACGTCTGATCTATTTAGCCTAGTGGAAAGACGTGAATAAAACGAACTAGATCTAGATCTATAGCAACAAAACAAGAGAGTTGCTCAGTTAGTCTTCAATGGAGTTACTCATATCTTTATCGAACCGCGTTCTGATCTACATTTAATTCTCACAGTCATGTTGCTTGTGTAGCATGTCGAAATGCTCCTGAAGCGATGTGAAATAGTTATGCAAGCAGGTTTTTAGCCTTAGGAGTTCGTGGGCGATTTCTGCATAACTGAAATGATAATCAGGGCAGCACTGAATAAGCAACTATGCTGAGCATGTGATTGCCTGACCGCGTATTGTTTCCAACGTGTAATTTGATTTTAGATGATCGGGTTGTTGTTTTTAATATAAGTATTGTTTTCAAGTCATAATGTGTAAAATTTTATTCCCAGTATCCTTTCATGTTTTGTTGGGGGAGGGGGGGGAATGTCTGGTGGGGGGGGGGGGGGGGGGGGGGGGGGGGGGGGGTTTAAATGTTTTTTTTTTAACGTTCCTCTGCTAGAGCCCTGAGGTTCACCAACAGTGAGATTTTGCAGATGTAACCGTTTTTGCCAATCAATATTTTCGTAAAAACATTTCCAGTTGACATCTGTTGATCTGGCAGAGCCCATCCTGCTCCAGGTGTCAGGTTGTATGTTAGGTATGTTTGTGTCCTTCGTCCCACTGGTCTGCTCTACTGTAAACCTCCCAGGCAATGAAATGCATAGCAAACAATAAGCCCGCATAACTCTACTGTCTCATCCGAAGGACTACTCTTTAGAAAAATAAATAACTAAATAATGGATAGAAATCTAAAGTGTGTGTGTTGTAACTTTTTCTTTTTCTTTGTTGGGGGGGTGGGGGTGGCTTCTCCGCTAGAGCTCCGAAGTTCACCAACGGTAAACTTGTGCGTGTGTGACCGTTTTTGCCCGTAATGAAGGTAGCTGCATCTAAAATGTGTTTAAACGCCTGCATGCATTTGTTTACAGTATCTGATTCATAGTATCATCCTAGGACTGGGAGAGAGGGAACAAATCTCCAAAAGACAAATCAGCGAAGACTAGCCCACGCTCATTTTTTCGTCAATTATCATTTTATTTCAAGAATAATGAAATAAACACTCATGTACTTTTTCTTTTTACATCCAGTCCCAATGTGTTGTAAGTTTTTTTGTACATTTTGTCATCCCCTCCCACCAGCACACAATGGCCTATTATTCCGAAAGGTTTTATTAACATGTGCCCAAGATGTAGCCTACTGCATGCGTTCGCACACGGGACCTCAGTTTACAGTCTCATACGAAGGACTTTTGGGGGGAAATGGAGCCGGCACTGATGTTAACTTCAGGGGAAAAGATCCCCTTGAACGGGATTCGAACCCGGGTTAGCAGATCACAAGCGCAAATGCGCAATGCTCTAACTGCCAGGCTATCCCGCATCTCCCTTAAGCTCAACACTGGGCCCTCCTGTCCCCTGGGGAAGAAGGATGTACTTTCCAAGGCAATGCAATGCATAGCCAACACTAAGCCCTGCATAATCCAGCGGCCCTCAAGCATCTGATGCTTATTCATCGTCACAGATTTTAAATGGTACAAACTTGAACTGTTAAACTTTCCCAGGGGATCAGTTGGTTTTGTTGGTTTTTCTGCTGACAACGCGGTATATATATCACGCATTTTATGTCGGCATGATGGATCGAGAGAGGAGGGAGAGACACAGACAGACAGACAGACATGTTGGAGAAAGACAGAGACAGAGAGAGACAGAAAGAGAGGGAGTATGCAAGTTTGAAAAACAAGGAGAGTCAATTTATTGTGCACATGTGTCAGTGTGTGTGTGTGTGTGTGTGTGTACACATTTTTTAAAATAATATATATATATATATCATATAAAAATGTGTGTGATTGTAAGACAAAGCAACAGAGCCGCCTGATTACAGGCAATTTTCTGTTATCGTATGACCGTTGATGACGGTAATATCATAATTATATAATAACAATGCTATGCTATGGATGCGCACCACACGAAAACTGCTGTACAGGGCTGCTGTACCTTACAGTTGTTGATGTGATTATACTTGCGTCCCAGCGGACATTTCCCATTTAGGGACGGTGAGAAGGTGGCTTTATAACTAAAAGGAGAAGGGGGAAAAGGTTCTGAGAAGGTAGTAGTAGAATGGTTTGTGGGATGGGGCTGTCTTAAAGATGTCTTTTTTCTTTTCTTTTCTTTTTTTTTTAAATTCGAGGACACTGGAATAAGCACGCACTTGCTTTTTTACATCCAGACTCCTTGTGTATGCAGTTTTTGTAAATTTTGTCATCCGTTCCCACCGGCACATAATGGCCTACTCTTCCGAAAAGCGGAACGGGATTTAGCGTGTGCGCAAGATGTTCTGCGTGCGTTCGCACACGGGGACCTCGGTTTATAGTTTCATCCGAAGTCTTGGTTAGTCTTCTACAAAGTCAATGACCAGTTGTAGGGCTGTAGCCTACTGTATGGGCACGTAACACGAACATCTGGACTGTCCAAGACTGTTCTACAGGAAACAGTACAAAAGAGGGAGACGAAGAAGAGGCAGACAGAGAAAACGATGGGAAGACAGCATCAGTAGCATGCGTTTGCATGTATGGAAGCAATGACAACCGGACCTTCAATTGTTGCTGAATACTCCAAGTAAGGTAGTTAAAGTATCACACCAAAAAATGGTGGCGCTGCTCTTGTGGCGACGCGCTCTCCCCGGGGATAGCAGCCCGAATTTCACGTGGAGAAATCTCGTGACTTAAAGTGGTATAAAATAAATAAATAAAATAAATTTTAAAAAACATCAGAGAGCTGACTGGCCTTGGGTTGAACGATTTGCTCCGGAAAGCAGATGACCGCGGGGAGTGGAGGAAGCTGGTTGCAAAAGCTTCATTGGTGCCCCCACGGTCCACCGGGCCTACAAGAGATAGGTGAAGGTGAAGGAAGCGTACTACTACACACTTCTTCCCTCCATTACGTATCACTGCAGCCAGGCTTGGAAGAAGTAATACACCTGCAGTGATGGTCAAGTAATAGTAATATTACGAGGAACGCTCTAAACACCGCTTCGGTAAAATGGACGATGCTCGATTGTGTGGCTGCACAGTCTTCCCAATGAGCCCATACCAGATTCAGAAGCCAGCGAGAGCCCCCCCCCCCCCCCCCCCCCCCCCCCCAACCCCAACTAGCCCCCCCACCACCCCCCCCCCAATCCCCAAAGGTTTCCCATAACCTATACAGTCTTTTTTTTTTTTTAAAGTTATTTCTTTTATATCGAGGATAATGGAATAAGCACTCATGTGCTTTTTTACATCGAGTCCCCGTATGCGGTTTTGTAAATTTTGTCATCTGTTCCCACCGGCACACAATGGCCTACTCTTATTGGGGAGCGAGGTATCAGAAACCTTAGCTTCTCTAGGGACGAGCATTATTGAGAGGGCGGTACCAATCTCCTCTCCCTCGCTGCTTTCCCTAAAGAAGGCAGGTAACCATTTACAGCTGGGTGAACTGGGGAACTGTATTGAAGCCAAGGTGCACAATCCAGGAGGTATCCATGCTCAACCTTGCTTAACCTTAGCTTGTATGGGAAAGAGCAAGTACTCTGACCTTTGAGCACTTCGTGGGGTTTGAACCCGCTACCTTCGAGTCAGGAATCCAAACCATAAGCCACATGGCGACTTAATTTGTCTTTATAATAATAATAATAATGTATGGAATTTATATAGCGCTGAATCTTGTAAAGCAACAAATCAAAGCGCTCAGATTTTATTTCATACCACTTTAAGTCATGGCAGATTTCTCTCCGTGAAATTCGGGCTGCTCTCCCCGGGGAGAGCGGGAGAACGCGTCGCCACTTAGCGCTGCGCCACCCTTTCACCCTTTTTTTTCTTCTGCAGCTGTATTTGTTTCCCTATCAGAGTATCTTTCCTTTTTTTTCGAGCTTGAACAAATTATTTACTCATCTACTTTAGGCATCAGAGACCTCAACTTCTCAAGGGACCAGCATATTGAGGGCGGCGCCCATCTCCTCTCCCATTTTTACAGCTGGGTGAACTGGGGGACTGTACTGAAGCCAAGACGCGCAAACGGTCGCCCATCCAAGTGGTAACCACGCTCGATGCTGCTTAACCTTAGCTGGGGGGAAACCGAGCGCTCTGACCACTGAGCTATCCCGTCCCCTTGTACGTGCTTTAATATTAATATTTGAATAAGCTAAGGATTGTGTTCTTTTTTGAATGACTTATGTATATGCATAGCCTACTATTTTGATACCTTTGTCGTATTAGGTATTATTCAGTTTGGAATCAATATTGTGTGTGCACACTGATGTTGGTATTTTTTGCTGGTTTCTTTTTCCTTTGACCCACAGCTTGAATTCATTATGGAAGTCGCTAATCAGAGCAAGGACTAGGTGGAAAATTATGTTGATGTTTATCTGTGGCCCTTGGAAACAAAGATCATTCATTCATCCATTCATATCTGTCTCTGGGTCCCTCAGTTGCACCCATCTCTCTCTGTTTCTTTGTCTCTGTCTGTCTGTCTGTCTGTCTGTCTCTCTCTCTCTCTCTCTCTCTCTCTCTCTCTCTCTTTCTCTCCCTGCGTGAAAGCCAGAACAATGATCGAACAACGAATGATGAATAGAATGTATTGCTGATAAAGCGTTAAAAACCACTTGGCAGCCTAACACTCAAGTCATTGAAACATGCGCTTTTGTTTTTTCACCCTGTACACCGTGACGCAAAAACTTGACATGGCAACTGTCAGTACAACTTGTCCATAATTATGACCAATAGGCAAGACAGTGGAAAACAAAAAGTTCTGGCTGTGTGTTCGTTCAGTCACTGGTTCACCTCACCTTACTTCACCTATCCCCTAGTCCCATGGGGAAGATTTTGCAACCAGCTTCCTGCACTCCCTGGGGTCCTCTGCTTTCCGTAGCAAATCGCTCCACTCAAAGTCAGCCCACTCTCTGATGTTGTTTTCCCATCGTTTTCTCTGTCTGCCTCTTCGTCTCCCTCCTTGTACTGTTCCCTGTAGGACAGTCTTGGCCAGTCCAGATGTTCGTGAGACATGCCCCTACCATTTGGGTTTGCGCTTTTTCCACTGAAGTCAGGAGCTCTTCATATGGTCCAATGGCGTTTTTTAATTCTGTTTTTTTCACTTCCTCATTAGTGATGTGATCTCTGTATGAGATACCAAGGAGTTTGCCAAAGCATCTCATCTCCATTGCCAGTCACTGGTTAGAAGAGAGTAAACCTAAAGAGAACAAGTCAGGCAGCAGGGCAGTCAAGGTTTTCTCCACAGTTGCTGGAAGACCAGTAACTGGCATTTTGAGATAAAGGAAACAACTAAAATCTTAACACATTACAATGAAAAGGTGTGGTCCTGCAAATCACGTGACCCCTGCGTGAAAGAGAGATTAAATCAAATCAACTCAAATTCTTTATTTGGGGATAATGAATAAGCATCCATGTGGGTTGTTTTTTTGGGGGGGTTGTTTTGTTTTTTTTACAGTCCCTACCCTTGGGGATACATCATATACTAAAATAAACATAATACCATTACAGTCACACAGTAAAAAATTTAAAAAAATAAATAATGAAAGAGAGCGAGAGAGTGTTTGTGTGTGTGATGTGAGATAGTGTATAGTGTTGCGTAAACTATTATATGTTTACGTGTGTGTGTGTGTGTGTGTGTGTGGTGTGTGTGTGTGTGTGTGTGTACGTGTGTGTGCATACGTGTGTGCGTGCACGTGTACGCACGCGTGCGTGCATACACACGATCGCAGATATGCATGCGAGTATACGAAAGACAGACAGACAGACAGACAGGACAAGACAAACAACAAAACTCCCCCAGACACACAGACACATGCCCAACAAACAAGTGACTACATAATTATAATCCAGCACCCCGCAGGCCTCTCATACATATTCAGTGTCACGGATGTAAAACACCAAACAATCTTGATACCACTTGAGACAGGGAGGCATCTGGTTTTTTCCGCCATCAAATCCATTTTTCCTCACTAGGCCTACACCATGCGCATGACACGGCCTATCTAGCTGGTCTGATGAGAGAGAGAGAGGAGAGAGAGAGAGAGAGAGAGAGAGAGAACTCAGAAATTTAATGTATCTCGGCCTTAGGCCATAATACATGGTTGGCGTAGGAGAAATTGACAATGCCACAGAGTGGGCAAAAAACGGATAACATACACAATACCAAGCTCACTAGGAGGGGGAGAGGGGAGAGAGAGAG
The DNA here is from genome assembly GCA_028751875.1 of Rapana venosa. Lineage (NCBI taxonomy): Eukaryota > Metazoa > Mollusca > Gastropoda > Neogastropoda > Muricidae > Rapana > Rapana venosa. Next base: position 36,668,604 of record CM054160.1, on the reverse strand, counting down.
AGAGAGCGTGTGTGTGTGTGTGTGTGTGTGTGTGCTCGCTCTTCTCTTTTCTTTCTTTCTTTATTTATTTTTTTTTTGTTGGGGGGGGGAGGGTGGAGGGTAGGGGGGTTATTGCGGCAGGACTGGTATTGCGTTTCTTTTAGTTTGTTTCTGGTTGTTGTTGTTTGTTTATTTTTTTGTTTGTGGTGATTGTTGTACTGTCCGTTTTACTGTTTTAGCCTACTTAAAACCCCAGTCTGTGTCTGTAATCTGTTTGGCTCATATATTTTTGTCCTTTTGTTGATGTTGTATTATTATTTTTGTTGTTGACGTTGGTTGTTTTGCTTCTTTTGTGTTTTTGTTTTGTTTTGTTTTGTTGTACTTTTTTTTTTACTTTGTTAGATTCATTTCGTCTTCTCATTCCTTTCCTGACTCTTCGTCTTCTTGGTTTCAACATGATTTATTTAATATGTATACAACATAAGCAAACATCAACACAACAGGGGATAGGCTTCTTCATTGTCCTTCGGATGAGACTATAAACCGAGGCCCCGTGTGAGAACGCACGCAGAACATCTTGCGCACTCGTTAAATCCTGTTCCACTTTTCGTAAAAGTAGGCCATTGTGTGCCGGTGGGAACAGATGACAAAATTGACAAAACCGCATACACACAGGGACTGGATTTTTTTTTAAAGCACAAAAGTGCTTATTCCATTATCCTTGATATAAAAGAATAAAATAAATAAATAAAATTGTCTTCTTCTTCTTGGTCTTCTTCTTCTCCCTCCCCTCTCTATTTTCTTTCCCTTCTCCTCCTCCTTCTTCTTTTTCCCTTCTCCCCTCTTGTTGTTGTTCTTGTTCTTGTTTTTGTTTTCTTCCTCCTCCTCCTCCTCTTCTTCTTCATTTTCTTCATTGTCTTCTTTTTCTTCCTCCTCCTCCTCTTGTTGTTGTTCTTCTTGTTCTTGAACGCAAAGAAATGGCCATAGGGTGAATGTTGAGGATAGCTATCACCAAAACGATTACACGAGTTCTCCTCCCTTCCCTCTGCCCCAGGAACTTCAGACAGTCCGTGTCAGCAAGACATTCTGAACGATATCTAACTTGACACATAATTATTATACAAAAAGGATAATATCCAACCGTGAAGTACGCTCAAATCCTGAGTGCTGTAGAGCTGGATGGAGCTAGTAGCCCATCAGGCACAAACCTGAGATGGGGATCAAACCCGAGATTTCCCAACAGACATTTCATTGCGCTAACCACTGTACCCCAGTAGGCAATTATTTTCCTTATTTATTTATTTGTTTTATTTGATTATTTCCTTTCGAAGATAATGGAATAAGCACTTATGTACTTTTTTTTTTACATCCAGTCCCCGTGTGTATGCAGTTTTGTTAATGTCATCGGTTCCCACCGGCACACAATGGCCCACTCTTCCAAAAAGCTGTGACGGGTTTTTTAAGTGGGGCGGGGGGCGTTAAGGGGGGGGGGGGGTGGGGGAGAGGATTTTTGGGGGGGGGGGGGGGGGGGGGGGGGGGGTAGGCATGATGTTAACTCCAGAGGAAAACTCCTCTTGAACAAGACCCAAACCCGGGTCAGCAGATCACAAGCGCAATGCGATCACTCTAACCAAGGCTATCCTGTTCCTTCTCTAAACCAGAAACTATGCTTCATGTTACAGATTCCCTAACATACACACACACACACACACACAACACACCACACACATACACACACATACACACCACGCACGCACGCACGCACGCACGCACGCGCGCGCGCGCAGCACACACACACACACAACACACACACCACACACCACACACACCCCAAAACACTCGTGTCACACTTTTAGGAAACTATATTTCACTCGTTCGATCACAAACCTCCGCTTCGCAGATGACATTGATGGAATAGCAGGATCAGAAAAAGAGCTTGCCAGCCTAACAGAACACTTGAATAAGGCCTCCAAAACATACGGCATGGAAATCAGTGCAGAGAAGACCAAACTGATGACTAATAACACCAACGGCATTAGCACTGATATCAGAGTTAATGACCAGAAGCTGGAAACAGTTCAAAGCTTCAAGTACTGGGGAGCCATTGTATCAGACCAGGGATCCAAGCCAGAAGTAGTATGCAGGACTGCACAAACAAAAACCCAGCTTTGTCAAAACTAAACCCCATCTGGAGAGAAAAAAATATTCACTTATCTCCAAGATCAGACAATGCGCTCCCTTGTCATATCCATAAATTTTTGTATGTGGGAATCTTGGACCCCGACTGCAGATTTTGGGGGAGAAGAGTACAGGCGGTGGAGATGAGATGCTTTCGGAGACACTTTGGCATCTCCACAAAGGGCCACATAAACAACGAAAGCGTGCATAACAGAATCCAGCAACCATTGGACCCTATGAGAACCTTTAACGATCGTGAAAAAGCGTAAACTTAAATGGTATGGGCATGTCACAAGATCCAAAGGACTTGCAAAGACAGTTTTACAAGGCACTGTCCAAGGAGGACATACGAGCTGGACAGGTACACCTGGCATCTGGTAGGTCTCTGTGAGGTCAGATGGAAAGAGCACGGTGAACACCATACTGACGAGGGTCATATGCTCTACTATTGCGGGGAGCAGGACAAGCCATATCAATGGCGTAGGCATGCTTGTCAACAAGAACATCAAGAACTCGGTATTAGGAAACTACCCAGTAAACAGCCGGCTTATGGCCATCCCCCTCAGGGCAGCCCCCTTCAACATCACAGTGATTCAAACCCACGCACCAAAAAGGATCACGATGATGAAGTCGTAGAGGAATTCTACAACCAACTACAGGACATCATCGTAACATGAACAAGAAAGACATCTTGATCACCAGGGAGACTGGAACGCCAAGGTGGGCGGAGACCCCACTGAAAGACTGGAGCAAATTCTGCGGTCCCCCCTGTAATGCGATCACAATGAGCGAGGACTCCCACTACTGGAATTTGCCAGCTACAACGGGCACGGTGCTCGCCAAAACCATGGGGGGACAAAGGCATCCCCACGCTGGACATGGCATGCACCCAATGGCATCCATCACAACCAGATTGACTACATCCTGGTGCAGAAAACCCGGGTTTTGATCTGGCATCAACAGAGCCAAAACCGAGGACATTCCCAGGTGCAGACATGGGCAGCGATCATGACCTCGTGCTCCTGAACTTTAGAGTTCCGATTGAAGGAAGATCAATAAGACAAGACACCAGACTCAAATTCAACCTGGACAGATGAAGGACCCCACCATCGCCGAGTCTTCCAAGCAACAATAGGGGGAAATTCGCACCACTGTGGCACTTGAAGAAGATGCCCGAAACGTTGACCAGTTTTAACAAGTGATGACTGAGACAGGGAAGCATACTCTTGGCAACATCGCCGAAAAAAACAACCATGGGTAAAAGATGAAATCTTGAATGTGTGACAAAAGACGAGACCTGAAGAAGAGCGAGAACACTACAGGAGCAGTTGAGTAAGAGAAGTAAACAAGAGATCAAGGAGAGAATTTAGGAAAACCCAAAGGGGGAATGGATTAGAGAAAAATGTACAGAAATCGAAGAGGAGCTGAAAAAAGAAAAATAGCAAGGGGCATACCAGATTGTGAAAGAGCTCACATAACAGAAAACAGGCAAGAGTTAGTAACATCCAGGACAAAGAAAAGGGGAAATTGCCTAACAGAAAAGAAGGAAACGGTTGGCAGATGGACGGAATACTGTTCCGAAACCTACAATCATCAGACGCAGGCGACCCCAGGTAATTGCAAGCCAAGGGTCATCGAATAAAGACAAATTCCCAATTTAGCGAGGGAAATAGAAGTAGCAATTAGATCGCTGAAGAAAGGAAAATCAGCAGGAAACGACAACATCACGCAGAGGGTGATCCAACACGGGGGAAACCCGTGACAGACACTTACAAGTATCCCGCAACAAGATCTGGCAGACCCGGAGAGTGGCCCACACCATGGACCCATCACTATCATCACTTTTCCCCAAGAAAGGAAATCTCCAGCAGTGCCAAAACTACGGACAATCACCTCATAAGTCATGCCAGTAAAGTCATTTCTGAAAGTGATCCCGAACAGGCTGAAACCACAGGCGAAGAGATTACGCCGAAGGGGCAGGCGGTTTTCACCAAATAGAAGCACCACAGAACAGTATTCAACCTGAGGGTTTCTGTGTGAGAAATACCACCCAGCATCAACAAGACATCTTCCACGTCTTCATTGATTTTAAAAAGGCCTTCGATAGAGTATGGCATGACGCTCTGTGGGCCACCATGAACAAATTCAACATGGGCCAGAAGCTGATCCACCATCAAGGAACTCTACTCAAAGGCCACCAGTGCAGTACTCGTACAGGGGACGGTTAGGGGAATGGTTCCGTACCTCAGTTGGGTCCGGGCAGGGATGTCTGCTGTCGCCGACATGTTTAACATTTTCCTCGAACGCATCATGATGACGCCCTTGGAAGACCACACAGGCACAGTCAGCATTGGAGGGCGAACAATCACCAACTCAGGTTTGCCGATGACATTGACGGTCTGGCAGGAAATGAAAAGGAACTGGCCAACCCAGTGAAGCAACTGGACGAAATATCCATCACCATACCGGCATGGAAAAATCAGCGCCAGAAAAACCAAGTCATGTCAAACAGTGCCCATCCAATCACCACCAAGACCACTTCAGCGGAAAAGAAATGGGGGACAGTTTGGACCATTTCAAGTTCCTGGAGCCATCATAAGTGAGGAGGGATCGAAGACGAATCTAGCAAGAGCGGCACAAACAGCAGCAGCAATGGAAAGACTGAAGACCATATGGAGAGACGAAACATCCCTCTCGGAACCAAGGTGAAGTTACTAAACGCGCTAGTCACCTCAATCATGCTTACGCATGTGAGGCATGGACACTGAACACAGATACACAAAGGAGGATCCAAGCATGTAAAAAATGAGATTTCCTCAGAAGGCTCCTTGGCATCTCATACAAGGACCATGTCACCAACAATGAAGTCCGCAGAAAGATCACTCAACAGGTGCGGGACTATGAAGACCTACTGACCACGGCAAAAAAAGGGAAACTCAAAATGGTTTGGGCACGTAACACGCTCAGAAGGACTTGCAAAGGACCAAACCTGCAAGGAACAGTCCAGGGGAAGAGAAGACGGGGCAGACAGAGGAGAAAGTGGGCCGACGACATCCGTGATTGGACAGGGAAGGACTTCAGTGTCACCCAGGCACTCGCCCACGACCGCGCTAAGTGGAGCCAGCTGGTCCACCGTTCGTCCACCATGCAGCGCCCCTACGACCCTGGCGGGTTACGGTACCAGTGAACAGTGAAGTGTCCAAGGAGGAAGAAAAAGAGGCAGACCAAGGAAGGGCTGGGAGGATAACATCAGCGAATGGACAGGCCTAGAACTCAACAAAACCCTGAGAAAGGCAGAACAGAGAGAGGAATGGAGGGAACTGGTTGTTGAGTCTTTGAGGGTGCCCCCACGGTCGTCAGACTACGGGACAGATAGATAGATAGATATTTCACTGACTAGCTTCAATTACTGGTGCAATTTACAGACTATGTTACAGTAATCGCCTCACAGCTGAATGCAGAAAATCAGTTTCCATACCACAAAAAAGGACGACCAACAACGAAAACATTAAATAAGTCCTCAACAGAAAGTAAACAACAGGTTGCTGCAAAAGCATACTAGGAGTGTGTTGTATACCACAAGTCACCGCAGACATGAATGACAGCATCTTTAACGTGCATGTTGGATCTTTGGCATAATATATATACGTGAGGGGAATTAAGGCAATGGAAAATGTGCACTTGAAGTTGACCTGGGAGATCGTAAAAAATGCCCATCCTTAATTCACCAGACGCCGCCGAGATTTGAACCCATGACTTTATGCATCTGTGAAATTAAAGTCAAGCGGTCTTAACTACTCAGCTGTGTACCTGTCAATGTGATGTATAAGTTCAGCCTCATATATAACAAAACATATCAAACCATACCGTGGGCAGCTCATTAAGCGAAAGTAACATCAGTGCCGACTCTACTCCCCAAAATGTCCGGATGAGACTATAAACCAAGATTTCGGTGTACGAACGCACGCAGAACATCTTGCTCACACGTTAAAACCTGTCCGCTTTTCCGGAAGATTAGGCGATTGTGTGCGGGCGGGAACGGATGACAAAACTGCATACATAGGGAACTAGATGTAAAAAATATATTAAAAAAAGCACATGAGTCCCCATTCCATTATCTTCGGAATAAAAGAATAGGCTAAAATAAAAAGTATTTATGTCCATTCTGCAACAATTTAAGTCAATTAATATGTAAAGGTCTACCCTCATGGATTTTGGAGTTTCAGAATCATGATCACTGTCGTTTGCCTGAAACCTCAAGTAAAAACCTGTAAGAGTGACCAAAATAATGTATTGAATTTATATAGCGCTGAATCTTGTAAAGCAACAAATCAAAGCGCTTTTTAAAAAAAAAATTATGCGTGTGTATGCGGTTTTTAAAAAAATTTTGTCATCTGTTCCCACCGGCATACAATGGCCTACTCTTTCGAACAGCGGAACAGGGTTTAACGTGTGCGCAAGATGTTCTGCATGCGTTCGCACACGGTGCCTCGGTTTATAGTCTCATCCGAAGGACAGAAAACAATGTATTCTGTCTGGGCTGAATGACAAAATGAACATTATTCAGATAAACACAGTGTAATTCATGTCAGTGGTACTAGATTGCAGGAAAACGAAAATGGGGAGCGTGCACCAGCTCATTGGATTTTGCAGCTGGTCAATCATCCTAAATGGGTTGGAGGGGTTTTTTTTATTAAACAAATTTGGTGTCGCATATATGGAATGTTCTACATGCTGTGCACCGAAAGGGGAGGGGAGGGGGGGGGGGCCTGTAGGACAAGGGGTGAGGGAAATTACGCACACACCTAGTTTGAAAGAAAAAAGAAAAGATAGATAAAACAGGCCTAAGAGAGAAAAAGGGAGATAAATGCCGAAGATCAACTATGCACGTTCATTGCTATGTTTTCCATATGCACACAGTAGTGTATTCCTTGTGGGAGTATATCAACAGGCCTGTACTATCTTATCCCTCAAGTGGTTTTGTTATAATATTTTGTATTTATTCATGTTGTTTTATTTCGAGGATAAAGGAATATGCACTCGCGCCTTTTTGTTTACATTTAGTCCTCATATGCCTGTGTTTTGTAAAGTGTGTATCATATTGTAGCGTGTGTGTGTGTTGTGTGTGTGCATGTGTGTGTGCATACTGTGAAGTTTGTCAATGGTTCTTATACTCCTAAAACTATCAATACAATTGTTAAAAAAAAACACTAAAAAGATATGCGCATTACAAATCCTATAACTGCTACCAACATTCAGAGGATTGCAGAAACATACCCAGCACACACCCAAGGCATTGCCAGTACCCAGGTTAGGCATGTGGTCAAGCATCCTCTTCTTCTTCATCGAATGCTCAGACATCCTCTATTGTTGTTTGCTATATGAGCGAAAATGCGTCATGCTGCTGTTAAGCACCTGACAATGCAGGCCCAGCGCATTTCACTTCAGCATAAGAGAGAATTCTTTTATCTTCTAAGTCTTTATGGGGAAAAAAAGCAGGAGAATGGACCAAGACGGCAGAAAATAGACAAGAAGGAGATGACAGGAAGAAAAGAAACAAGGCAGAAACACAGGGAGATATTTTTTAAAGAGGAAATTTCTAGCACAGAATTTCCAGGTGGGGATATTGTTTATTCTGACAGGTCCCTGGCAGTCCCACGGGGAGGTCAAGCATGTCTAAATGGATTGTTTGACAGATGTGGTGTAGCACCTATGAAATTTTCTTCACCCTTTCAAGGATGAAAAGCAGACAATGGAAGATTTAACCCTTTTGATAACTATAAGCTCTCAGCTGACATCTATGTAAAGTATCTCCAGTGCCATACAATCATTCACTGATATCCTGCTGTTATTCCACTTTCGAATTCCAGATTTGAATTCCTCTATCCACTGCTGGGAAGTATCTTGGGGTCTTTATGGACAACACAGTCTCCATGCACAAATTCATCACTCAGACCTGCCAGTCATGCTACTATCAATTACAGCGTATTAGTGCAGTTCAAAAGTACATGTCCACTGATGCAGCATCCAAACTAGTGGCGTCTCTCATTCTTTCATGTCTGGACTATTGCAATTCTCTTCTAACTGGTCTGCCATCATCATCAATCCACTCCGTTCAACGTATACAAAACTCTGCAGCTCGACTAGTCCTCAGAAAGAAAACATCTGAGCACATAACTCCTCTCTTGCAATCTCTCCACTGGCTGCCTGTGCCACAGAGAGTAAATAGTTTTAACTATAAGATCAGTACCTTCTGTTACAAGTGTCTCCCCAAAACAGCTCCACCCTACCTCTGTGACTGTCTTCACTTATACACTCCTCGTTCCTTCCGCTCTGCTGCAGATACCTTGTGCTTTGGAATACGGAGATTCAACCTGTGGCTCTTTCTCTGTTTCTGGTCCAGTGATCTGGAATGATCTCCCTCTCTCCCTTCGCCTAAAGCCTACTTATGACACTTTTAAATCCAGACTCAAGACATATTTATTCCAAACCTAAGATTCCCCCCCCCCCCCCCCCCCCCCTCCCCCCCCCCCCCCCCCCCCCCCCCCCCCCCCCCCCCCCTTTCATCTCAAATCTGTCCCTGCCTTCAACAGCCGAAATCCCCATCACCCTTTTAAAGTGTATAACCTGTGTGTGTGTGTGTGTGTGTGTGTGTACATTTGAATTTGTCAGCTCTGTTAATTGTTATTGGTTGTATGTGTGGGGGTGTGTTAAATGCAGGCGCTTTGATTTGTTTTTGCAAGATATCGCTATATAAATTCCATTTCAATTTATTATTATTATTATTAATATTAAAAATCCAGCTAAGCTAGGGAACGCAGAAGAATTGCAGAATCTATAGGTCTTTGTAATAAACATTTCGAACACTCAGACAGCAACTACTGTTGTCTGTCATATGAACGAAAATGTGTTGCGCTGCTGTTAAGTGCCTGACAAGTCAGGCCCAGCACATCCAACTTCGGCAAGGGAGATAATTTTCGTTAAAGACTTTCTGGAAAAAAGGCAGGAGAATGGACCTAAAAGGCAGAAAATAGATGAGAAGGTGGCGATAAGAAGAAAAAGAACAAGGCAGAGACAATGAGGATAGAAATGAGGAAATTCCTAGCACTTAATTTCCAGAAGGTGGGGAGGCTATTTTAACTGACAGCCCCCCCCCCCCCCCCCCCCACCCCACCCCCCACAGGAAAATCAAAATAATTGAAACCCAAACTCAAAATCCTTTCACTTTCCTTCACAAAATCAGATGTTTCTTTACTCAATCTTGTATAGTTTTTGCAGTAGAATAGTTTGTTAACAAATATAATTCCTCAAAATTCCCTTGCACTGGGGAAGCATTTCTTTACACTTTTCTCTGGCACTGCTTAGGTTAGATACCAGTCACAGAGATCAAACATTATGATCAGAACTCATCAGACATATGACCTGCTGATGATTAAACCTTTATAATATCACATTGTCAAGATGGTGACCTGAACAGCCTTTCACTTGTCTGTCATGAACCATCCTGAAGGGTATCCTAGTGAGTTTTGATCTTCTTCTTCATTAAACGCTAAGACAGCAACTATAGTTGTTTGTCATATGAGCAAAAATGCATTGCACTGCCCTTAAAGCGCCTGACAAGCCAGCCCCCAAGTGCATCAAACTTAAGTGTAGGAGAGAATTCTTACATTTGAGTCTTTCTGGAAAAAAGGCAAGAGAATGGACCAAGAAGGCAGAAAATAGACAAGAAAGTGACAAGAAGAAAAGGAACAAGCAGAAACAAAGAGGATAGAAAAGAGGAAATTCCTAGCACAAATTTTCTAGAAGGTGGAGATGTTAGTCATATTGACAGGCCCCTGGGGAGCGAGTTTTGATCGATCTTGGATAAATTGAGAGCAGTCCCGTACAATCAGCAAATGTCGTGAGGGTTTTGAAGTGTGCTTGAATAGCTAACTTTTTTCAACACTTAAAAGCATGTTGAGTCAATCATGGGAAAGAATGAAGTTCCAAATGCCATAAATTGTGATGTACAAAGGCCTGGGGCCATCCATTATTGTCAAGAATGTGAATGTGACAGGTCTTACTGATATATAGCCCCAAGGGATGATTTGTCACTTGTTTTTCTCATCTTTTGAAGTTAACAGCTTTTGCCATTGTTAACTTTGAAAGTCTATGTAAGTTAGAGTCAATTTCTTTATTTATATTTGTTTCTTTTAACCAGCTGTACAAGCAGCGAAAATAGAAAGTGGAACTGCATGTGTGTGTGTGTGTGTGTGTGTGTGTGTGTATGATGGATGGTATAGCTAAATGGATCAGACCATTTGATTTCAAACCCGTGGGTTCAAATATTGGCAGCAGCATCTAGGGAATTAAGAGTGGGGATTTAAAAATCTCCCATGTCAATTCAAAGTGCAGCCTAGCCTATGCCTTAATTCCCTTCATGTATGTAAGCACGCAAAAGATCAAATTTGCATGGTAAAGATTGCGACATCCATGTAATTTTTCAGTGGATTACAAAAGTATGAACATACTCAGCATGCATCCTGTACCTGGACAGGAATGGGCTCCGCCAGATTGAACTTGCCCAAGAGACAGCCTGAAAAATTCAGTGCAGTGCCCTAACGACTCAAGGAGTTCAGATAGAAGAGAGCATTTATTTATTCTTTTACTTCCAAGATAATGGAATAAAATCTCATGTGCTTTTTTACATCCAGTCCCCGTGTGCATGCAGTTTTGTAAATGTTGTCACTTGTTCTCTTTGGAACAAATGCCCTACTCTAGCCCTGAGGAAAAGTAAAGGGAAACAATTGCCAGTCCTGGGTGGAACAGGTTTTAACGTGTGTGCAGGATGTTCTGCATGCATTTGTACACAGGACCTCTGTTTATAGTCTCACAGTATGATGTAGAGAAACAGAAAGAGAGGTAGGGGGTGGGGGAGCGAGAGAGAGAGAGAGAGAGAGAGACACAGACAGACAGACAGGCAAAATCGGACAGACAGACAGAGGCAAAAAAACACTTAATAAAGACAGAAGTAAGACGATCCATAAAACATAAACACATCAAACACCAGAAGAGCTTTTGATTCTATAATTTCAAAAAAAAACAACAAAAAAACAGCCACTACAGAGCAAACTCAACTGCACACCCACAAGAAATCCTCACTCACACAAACACACATGAATACAAACACACACACTGACGACCACACACTTTATACACACACACACACACAATCACGCACACTGGAAAAGGAAAATGGGGTTAAAATGCAAGCGATGCAGCGATGGAAACATAATCATTGTTCTTTTCTGCAGAGATCGTTCAAGAGTTGTTGGCCACTAACACGCCGCCCCCTGATCCCGCTTTGGTGTCGGACATGGAGGCTTCGGCTTTGCTGTCGTCCTCCCCGCGTATCCGGATGTTGTTCTCTTCTCTGTACACGTTGATCTCCCTTCCCTTCGCCTCCAGCTGCTTGCCCATGTTGTCCACAAACTGGGTCATCTGGAACACATGGAGACTACGATCAATACACTGTAGGGTTTTTGTACCGTTTTGTATGGAATTGTATCGTAGTGTGGGGACGGGATAGCTCAGTGGTCGGAGCACTCGCTTTCCCCCAGCCAAGTTAAGCAGCGTCGAGCGTGGTTACCAGTTGGATGGGTGACTGTTTGCGTGCCTTGGCTTCAGTACAGTTCACCCAGCTGTAAATGGGTACCTGCCCTCTTTAGGGTCAGGGAAGGTAAAGCAGCGAGGGAGAGGAGATGGGCGCCGCCCTCGATATGCTGGCCCTAGAAAAGTGAGGTCTCTGACGCCTCGCTCCCCCTACAACCTTATAGGTTATGGGACTCCTTTACCTTTTTTCCTTATCGTAGTGTAGTGTGCTTTATCTTGTGCCGAATTGTATTGTTTTCAAGTGTATTGTATTGTTTTGTACTGAATTGTACTTCTTTTTTTTTTTATAACTGTAATGTACTGAGTTGTATTGATATTTTGATTAACCCCGTGGCTACCTCAGTGACAATATAACTCATTTTATTTACTTATTTATTTCATTCTTTTATTTTGAAGACAATGGCACTAACACTCATTGGCAACAGTGTATACTTCGCAGCCATAACAGCAATAGTCACACCAGAATTCACAAGTAACTCATCACTGAACACTTCCCCAAGTTCGTATTCTGCTGATCTGGAAAATCATGAACTTGGACAAATTCATGTGCTTCTGTATTCTTTATTCATTTACCTTTCAGAAAATATATACTTTTACGGACGTTTATTCGTTGAAAAAGTCTACGTATTTTTTCCCAAAATATATACTTACATGATAAACAAAAACAAATAGGGTTTACTTAATTCAAATTTCCTAGGCAATGAAAAGGTTCAACTGTTTTGTTTTAAATTCTAAATTATTAGTAGTCAGGGCATATTGTTTGTGAAGGATTTGTGCTGTTCTCTCCAGGAGACAGGTGAGCAATACTCCAACATTTTCCTTCCAATGTTTTTAATTTTTTTTTTATTGAGAACAACAAATAAGCACTTATGACGTGCCTTTTTTCTTTTAACATCCAGTCCCCTGGTGTATGCAGTTGTTGGTTTTTTGCATCTGTTTCCCACTGGCACTTATATCACAGAGCTGCCCCCCCCCCCCCCCCCCCTCCACCCTCCCTTTATCTCCCTGCATATTTGCCAAGAGCTTGGGGGGGGGGGGGGGGGGGGGTTCGGCCAAATTTTGCCAGGGACTAACTGAAATACACACATACAAACTAAAAAGACAACCACACACAGTACTATGCAACAGTTTACAATGCAATTTGTACTTTTTTTAAATTTCACCTTAATGTAATTTGCATCAAAACTGCACAGCACTGCACACAATTGTATATTGTTGGTATTGTGTGACAGTACAGATTGCACAGTTTTGAATTACACATTGATTTTCTTGTACTGTATATATTTTCAAAGCTTCTTCATGCTAAAGCCTAAACTTAAGACTACTGTCCTTGGAACAGTGCATGGTGAGAAAACTTTCCCACCCTCAGTTCATCAGTATTACATAAAAGGGTGTATGGAGGCTGGGATGGTCAAATCAACTTCAAATTATAAATCTTACGATCAAAAAACCAAAAATGTAATGAATCAATGTAGGATCTATATCTTCTTCCACACCATTTATATGCAAGTGATTTTCTAAAATATGAGTGTGTGTTTTGTGGTTTTCAAAAAAATTATTTTATTCTTTTATTTCGAGGATAATGGAATAAGCACGCGTGTGCTTTTTTCATCCAGTCCCCATGTGTATGCAGTTTTGTAAATGCTGTCATCTGTTCCCACCGATACACAATGGCCTACTCTTTCAAAAGCAGTGTGTGCGTGTGTCTGTGTGTGTGTGAATGTGTGTGTGTGTGTGAGCATGCAAATGAGCTCAAGTGTGCTGTCTCCATATATTTTTGTTAGGTGTAAACTGGTGTATGTGTGCATGTGTCGATACATTTTCTTTTCTTTTGATGCTCATAGACACACGCAGGACATATATGCGTACTTATGTAAGCTAGTTTGTGCCTGCATGTAGTTGACAGTCACACCAGAATTCACAAATAATTTTGTCAATCAAAGACACTAGATAGACAACTCTAAACCACTTACCAGACTCCTATTTAAAAAAAATGTTTTATAATTCTTTTATTTTAAGGATAATGTTATTCAAATAAGCATATATATATATATATATATATCAATGTAGGATCTATATCTTCCTCCACACCATTTCTATGCAAGTGATTTTATGCAAGTGATTTTTTATATGTCCTTTTTTACATCCAGGCCCTGTGTTTGCATTTTTGTAAATTTTAGTCATCTGTACCCACAAAGGCCTACTCTTCCAAAAAGTGGAACGGGTTCCAACTTGTGTGTAAGGTGTTCTGTGTGCATTCGCACATGGGATCTCAGATTATAGTTTCATCCAAGAACTTTAGGGGGGAGAGGGGGGGGGGGGGGAAGCAGAGTCGGCACTGATGTTAACTCCACAGCAAAAAATCCCCTTGAACGAGATTAAAACCCAGGTCAGCAGATCACGAGCGCAATGCGCATCACGCTAACCGCCAGGCTATCCCATTCCGCCTATACATCCACTACACTTACCTGTTCCTTGTTGGTGGTGAGGGTGGGCAGCACATCTCCCACCGTTCTCTCCACCAGCACCCCACCCACCATGCGGTAGCAGCGTCGGTCTGGAGCCACCTCCTTCAGGGTCTCGATCACCAGTCTGCAACAACACCAACAGTAACAAAGAGTTTTAATCAAGGATCTACCTTCAAGGTGGGCAAAAACAGGTGGGGGAAAAACAGTCACAGGTAAACTCTCACCACTGGTAAACCTCGGGAGCTCTAGTTGAGGAATGAAAAATACATGTTTAAAAAATTCAAAGAATAAAAAGGATAATCATGTAGTCACAGGCTTCAAGTTCAACTGAGTATACATGCTGAATGTACAGCCTCTTCACACTTAGTGTTATGACCCTAGCTACAAAGGGAGTGAGATGAGAGAGAGAAGAAAACACAGCAGAAAATAGAAAAATGCCGGGGGGGGGGAAGATAAGAGAGATCTTGGATTACGTTAAAATTTTGCATTTATTCCAATAATGTTCACTAGGAACCAGTTCAATCTTGTAGTCATTACAGCCACCCTGTTTCCTTTTCAGGCTTTTGTTTACTTTCTTGCTGGTTGGTGTCTTATTTTGAATTACACTGCGGTTCTGATTTTCCCATACCTCGACTTGATTTTCCTCTTGGCTATGATATTGTTTTCCCGAAAATAATACCAGGAGATTTCTTGGATTATTCTGTCCATATAGACTGTTAAAGCTGTAACTTAAAAGACACTGAGATTTCATGGAAATAATGGTCAACTGTGTATGTCAATTCAGAAAAAAAGATGGACATTGGCTATAGAAGATCAAAGATGAAATGGGAACTTTGATAAATTCACCCTAGCCAAAATAGCTGGTAGCAGGTCTTCAATCAGATCTAAACATTCCATCTTCTTACTCTTTATACTTTTCTTTGGGTAACTATTTTTAAACTAACCTTTACAAAAAGCCAGTCCTGAGGGAAAGTAAAGGGAAACAACTGCCAGTCCCGGGTGAGTTAACTGACCATCTAAACTCAAGTTAACAGCAGGTCACTGTTCCAGCAAATATTCTTTTTCAATTTCATATCAGGAGTTGTGCTGCTATAGAATTTAAACACGATGGTTTGCAAAATGGTCATTACTAAGCTATTGTACTATACTTGTGTCCTTTTTAAAACTGTAGAGAGGTGTTTGACCAATGACCAGAGAAGCTGGATTAATTTATCACATTTTGTGAAACATCCCTAATGTCAGAAAGCAGCTATTAATGGTGGGTGTGGGTGTGTGTGTGGTGTGGGGGGGGGGGGGGGGGTTGCATATAAATGCACTGGTGAACCTCTGAGCTCTAGCCAAGGAACAAATAAACAAAACAAACAAAAAAAGACCCAAAAAGTGAAACTGCTTTTTTTTAAAGACAAAAAACAACAACAAAACCCCAACCTAAAAAGACAAATGGATTTGTTGTTCATCCCATTATGTCGAGGGAGAGGAGATGGGCACCGCCCTCAATATGCTGGCCCTAGAGAAGTGAGGTCTCTGATGCCTCGCTCCCCTACGACCTTAATATAGGTTATGGGACACCTTTACCTTTTTACCTTTACCCATTATGTATCTTCAATCATTGTACCTCTAGACAAAACTGTCAAAAATCACTGAATGTTGCAAAGTCCTGTGAAGTAACAACAGGATGGATATGGGGGGGTGCATAATATTATTGCCATGGAAACGGAAACCAGACCATTGAATTTTATTTAATTCTAGAACCCATGATACTGATGACTGCCATTGGCATTTGTGAGTTTTCTTCTGAAAACACTTTACACACCCACAATGTTCTAACTACGCAAAAAGTTCACCAAGAAACTCGAGAATCGCTAATTAATAACTGCTTCAGTCGCTTATGGACGCAAAACTTTCCCTATAGAAGTCACTCAGTGAGTAACTGATCAATCTAAGAAATGAGATCACAGAAACAGAGTTGTCGAACGTGCTCCACAAAGCATTATGACAATGTACAATTATTCAAATAAAAAGCAGTGAATCATTCAGTCGGTACAAAATAATAGTGCAACAAGGGAACGCCGAACCACAAGACAGTAAAAGGTTCGTGTCAGGTATTCAACTCAAATATTCACTGTCCGCATTGTGGTCTGAACAAACTCACGCCGTCACGGTAACTGAACCGCGGACGTGCCTGGATACTAATGAAAAAACATGAAACAAAATCTACTTACTCATGCTCCTTCAAATCCATTTCGACTTCAGCTATTCTAGACGCTATACTTCGTTGTTGTTGTCGCAGCTCCTGAAAGCCTGCGATGATTTGTTCCTGAGACTTTCCTTTCGGGCTCTTGCTTGACGACATCTTGCGTGGTTTTAGGCTGGTTCGTGAAAGGAAACGTCGTTTTACCCAAATCTACAAAAACTATGAGCAAACGAATGAAATCTCTCTCTCTCTCTCTTCTCTCTCTCTCTCTGACCTCAGGTTGCTATGCCCATTATGTAAGCAAACAGTGGAAGATGAAGTTCATTTTGTGCTGTGCTGTCCAGTATTAGAAGATGTAAGACAGAATTACATTCCTAATTTATTTAGATTCTGTCTACTCATGGCATCTAGTCACCCTGAGATTGTTCTCAGCCTTGCTTTATATTTGTGTAAAGCCTTTAGAATAAGAGATATCTTGGTTTCTTAAGTCATATTTTTTTTACTGATTTTTATTGAGGTAGTTGTGGGTATACATTAACATTTTGGTTTTTTTTGTGTTACTTATTTTTCACACTAAAATACTAAGCAGTTTGGCAACCCCCCTTCATGTATGGGCCAATGGCCTTTTTGTGAATAAATCTTTCCAGTTGAGTTCTCTCTCTCTCCTGGACTGGGAGTGGGACTGGATGGGTTTTGTTTTATTTTTAAAAAAGCACGCTCATTAAAGGAAAGGGTGTCCCATAACCTATAATTATGGTCGCAGGGGCGAGGCATCAGAGACCTCACTACTCAAGGGCCCATCTCCTCTCCCTCGATAGCCTAGTGGTAAGAATATTGCGATCGCGATCTGACAACCCGGGTTCGATTCCCGTTCAAGGGGATATTTTCCCCTGGAGTCAACATCAGTGCAATGAGACTAGAAACAGAGGCCCCGTGTGCGAACGCACGCATAACATCTTGTGCACACGTTAAAATCTTTTTCCGCTTTTCGTAAGAGTAGGCCATTGTGTGCCGGTGGGAACAGATGACAATTTACAAAACCGCATACACACGGGGACTGGATGTAAAAAAGCACATTCCTCGATATAAAAGAATAAATTTTAAAAAATTTTAAAACCTTCCCTAACCCTAAAGCGGGCAGGTATTCATTTACAGCTGGGGGAACTGTACTGAAGCCAAGGCGGCAAACGGTCACCCATCCAAGTGGTAACCACGCTCGACGCTGCTTAACCTTAGCTGAGGGAAAGCGAGTGCTCCGACCATTGAGCTATCCCGTCCCCCACACTCATTAACCTCGAAAGAAAAGAATTTGCCTCGCCTTATATCTTAAGCAACAAAGTTAAATGATGTTAATTTCATAAACTCTACAACTAACTTTGGTTGCTTGATTGAATGATTTCTTGATTCATCGATAGACTTCCGATATCTCTTTTCATGATTCTGACAAAAATATGCTGTCCCATCATGGCAGAGTTTTTAATGAAATATTATTGATTATTAAAATTATACGTATCATTGTGCCTGTCAGTATTGTAATTGCCCTTCATGGGATGATTAAAGTGTTTTTGCCTTGACTTGACTGACTTGATGGGAACCCAGTTTATAGTGACATTGATAAAGGATAGATTTTGATACTAGAAGAGATATTACTACTGACATTCATTATATTTGATATTACTACAATATCTTCAAATAAGACGAACCATATGTTATGATTACTGAATATTCCAATGCCAGAACAGGTCAGAAACAGTCTGAAGTGGAAGATTTGGGAGATAAGGAGCATGACAGTATGGATGAGGAATGTGAAGTTCGTTATTCCAAAGATGAAACTATAATTTAAAAAAAAAAATGCATTTGGTAAATCTTTGTTGGATCTGTGTTATGTTTGACATGGTCATTTTAAATAGATTTTGTATTGAAGATAAAGAAGGGGATGAAGCGTGACTGACTATAACAAGTTTCCTTTTTGTCAGTAATATGTTAACAAGTTTTGACTGACATGTTCGTTCCCTCTCGTTCCCTCCGCTCTGCTGCAGATGCCTTGTGCTTGGGAATGCCTGGATTCGGCCGGTCCACTGTTGGCCGTCGCTCTTTCTCTGTTTCTGGTCCAGTGGTCTGGGGCGACCTCCCTCTCTCCCTTCGTCAGGGGCCTACTTGTGATGCTTTTGAATCCAGCCTGAGGACGCATTTGTTTCAGGCCTAAGATTCTCCCCTCTTATTTCATCTCATTTCTGTCCCTGCCCTCAATAACAAACTCCCCCCCCCCATCAGCCTGCCCGAGTGTACAACCTTTGTGTGTGTGTGTGTGTGTGGTGCGTGTGGGCGCGCGCGCGCGCGTGTGTGTGTTTACATTTGTATTTGTAAAAAAAACTGTTAATTGTGCGCGTGTGTGTGTTTACATTTGAATTTGTAAAAATCTATTAATTGTAACTGGCTGCATGTGAAAGACTAGGATGAATGAGAGCGCTTTGATTTGGTTTTTTTGCAAGATATAGCGCTGTATAAATTCCATGTATTATTATTATTATGTAGGCCTATGAGACTGTATTGATTCATAACACTAACAAAAGAATGGTTCCAGCCAGGAAAGAAACTGTAAAGCAAGCAACATGGAGTTATCAATGATGATCGGAAGATTGTGCTGATATTTATGTAGAACTTGACAGTGTTGAATTGAAGGACAGCCTTTAAACAACTCTCAGTCTACTAGAAATTGATGTGATCAAGTTGAAAAGGCGACTTGTCAGTGTGTGGCGGCAATGTGTAGCTCAATCAGTGAGGCAAGGACGATACAAAAACGTAACGTTTGGTTTGACAAAGAGTAGGCTATAATTATGGCATAGAGATCTAGTTATGAGGAAGTCCGAAGACTGGCCCAGGGAAGTAATGTCACTGGAGCTGTCTCATCACAGGAACTATGCCTCTCTGTAGCCTATTATGTGGATTGACCCCTCCTGAGGAGCTCTTCTGACACCTGAGACATCTAAAATTAAAATTAGACGCTAGATAAACCATCTTGAAGAAGTAAATGCTTGATGCACCCAGGTGTGGCCAGCCTGACATCACCACCACCACCATCACCATCACCTAGCAAGAAGACGTTAACATAGTTTGCATATACAATATAATTTATATATTCTGTTATAGATATATAATTATCAAAGTTTTTGTTTTGTTTGTTTTTTGTTTTCCAAGGCACGAAATATTTAATCTCCCTTACAAAAGGGTTTCAATGGAAGATGTGAAAGAATTTTGGTCATACTGTATATTGGTAAAAGTTTGAATAATTATCATGTCCAGGAATCTATGCTGTCTGGGTCCTGTGAGGTCACCAAGCAGGGGAGGCCCTGCATTGCTGCTGGGTCACTTCGGTGGAGTTCAGTGATGCTTACTCTGAGCTAACGTACGAAGGATACGCTAAACATCAGCTTTCTAAGCCCCCAACTAGTGGTGACAATGGATAGGCATGATCCCGGTATGGGTGGTAATCATGCCCGCCCTGGGTAGCAACTATAACTACACCACGTCCCTCCAATGACATGTAGACCTATGAGACTGTATTGATTCATAACACTAACCAATGGACGTAACGCCGCGAATCTTCACTGAGACCCTAAAGACTGTGACATAAGCTTATCACTGACATGGAGGAAGATGACAAAATAATAGATCACTATTTGACTGGATAGAGTAGCTGGGACTACTGACTGGAGACAGTCTTTTTTTTTTTTTAAATTGTGCAATGACCGGTGATCAGGATGATGAAGATTATGCTGTGGGAGTACACCTTACTTCAACTGAGATCGACAGGGCTGCTCTCTGAACACTTTGAGCACAGTTGGACAGCAGGCCTCCAGAAAGAAGTGTTACACCCCTGACCTTACACTTTAGGGATAGGTGAGGATATCCAGATCATGATTTCCAGATCTGATGCCTTCCTGCTGCTGCTTTCTTTTAGGTCACTGCCCAATTTGGATGCAAACCAGCTGTGCCTTGAGGACTTTGATTATATCAAGTAAACGTGTTTGTTGTGATGATGGCATGTTTTCCATCTTTTTATTTATTTATGCTACTTTACGTCGAGGCAGATTTCTCTGCGTGAAATTCGGGCTGCTCTCCCCAGGGAGAGAGCATCGCCACAAGAGCAGCGCCAGCCATTTTGTTTTCTTTTTCCTGTCTACAACTGTCTTTGTTTCCCTATCAGATTGGCTTTTTTTCTACTGAATTTTTCCATAGACGACTCTCTTCTTGCAGTGGGTTCTTTTACGTGTGCTAAATAATTATGTGTAACACACAGGACCTCGGTTTATCGTCTCATCCGAAAGGCTGGCACCCAGACCACCACTCATGGTCTAACAGATAGGGGAAAAGTTTCGGGCCCAAACGGGATTTGAACCACCGCACACTTCCGACCCGGACTTCTCGCTTTCCAGGCAGGCACGTTACCTCTAGATCACCGATCTTTAACAGGACTATGGACATCTCAAGGCCTATCTGTGTTTTAATTCAGATGACTTAACCTTTTCAACACAAGTTATAGTATACTCACAACAGGTGGCACGCCCTTTCGGTATGTGCTGCGTCTATGTCCTCAACAACCTAAGAAATGGCTTGTACAGTCATAATATTTATTTATGAAGCTTATTTGATTGAAAAGACAAAAAGAGAGTACTCTTCTACACTGTAAGAATTTTGCCTTTTCTTAGAACATTTATTAGTATAAAAAAAATGTCAAAATTATGTGTACTCAGGACATACACAAGGGAGTAAAGGGATGTGCAGAAAGTAACGCTTTTTAATGGAGATGCCCATGTCAGTAGGTAAGTTGATTGAATGGAAGCCTCTGATTTGTAATTGCAAGATATAGCGCTCTATAAATTCCATATATTATTACTATGACTATTATTATTATCATTATTATTGATGTTAAGCTTTACGGAGTTTTTTTGTGTGGTCTCGACCAGAGTCAGCTGGCACATTGTTCAGCTGCCTCCGCCATTGATTTTAGAGCTCTTCTCCCAGAAATGGAGAGTTGTTTCATAAAGCCATTGGCAGATACATCCACAAAACTTCTTGCTCATCTTTTTCAGGGGACTTTGACACAGAAAACCAGACTCATTCAAGCCTCTGCTGGGCTAGCGTAATTTTCAGTCTTTATATAAATGTAAACTTCTTCCATTTTGGTTTCATGTGGCACATTCAGCTGTATAGGATCATTTATTCTGAAGACTGAAGAACTACATATACGCTTGCCAATGATTTTTCAGGATTTTCTTTTCCTAGTCAGAAAGATCTGCTGAGTACTCCCAGTCATCAGTTTCACCCAGATTACATACTGTTGGGCTATAATTTTAAATTTATGGGGGGGGGGGAGTCAACAGATGGATAGTGCAGTCGTTGTTGCAAGGACAGCTATATGCTGCAGGTCCTCCAAGTCTCCATTGCACCAGTCTTTTCAAGACTCTGTGGGAAAAAAGGCCTGAGAATGGACCACAAACAAAGGCAGAAAATAGACAACAACGTGACAGGAAGAGGAGGAACAAGGCAGAAACAAAGAGAAGGATAGAAAAGATAGAATTCCTAGCACAGAATTTCCAGAAAGCGGGAATACTATTTAAACTGACAGGCACCAGCATCCACAAGGTGCTGAAGACAAGCTGTCAGGCACACTTCTGCCATCTGCGTAAAACTCGCTATAAGCCTAGCTGGTCTAGGTCACACTTCTGCAGCTGTACATACTCGCTATAGCTACTTGTCGGGTCACACTTTTCTGCCATCTGCTGTACAGAACGTCGCTATAGCCTTAGCTGTGTCAGGTCACACTTTTCTGCCATCTGCTGTACAGAACGTCGCTATAGCCTTAGCTGTGTCAGGTCACACTTTTCTGCCATCTGCTGTACAGAACGTCGCTATAGCCTTAGCTGTGTCAGGTCACACTTTTCTGCCATCTGCTGTACAGAACGTCGCTATAGCCTTCAGTAAAGGGCCTGCCCTCTGGCAGCACTGACGCCGTCTGCAGTCACTGTGATCACCACTTAGCGATGCCTCCTTGTGGGCCTGCCTTGGCCAACAGCTGCTTTGCATGAGCTGTTTGTTTGAGATTGTATTTAAGTCCCAGCAGAATTTCTCCGATTTAGGGACTGTGGTCGCAAGTCATCCCCCTTGAGCGGCTAGGGCCACCCCCCAAAATAGTCATTTTGAAGCCGCTGTGCCAGGCCCAGGAAAGAAGTGCTGCACGAGTCTGAGCTTTAAGCTGCATCAGCTCAGGGCATGTTCCTCTGTTGGAGGGGGCAGAATCGTCTGATTTCTCCAGGTTTACATTAGAGAATAGGCAGTTGTATACAAATCTTAGGCGAGTCTTTTTCTTTTTCGTTTCCAGTTCCTCAGCTAGAGCTCCAAGTTTCACCAACAATGGTGAGATTTTGCATATTATACATGCAACCGTTTTTTTGCCTAACGTGAAGGTAGCCGCATTCTGACTTCAGGGATGTATGCTGGGTATGTTCATGTTTCTGTAACCCACTGAACGTTGACATGAATTATGGGATCTTTGACTTGCATATTCGATCTTCTGTACGCGTATATACATGAAGGGAATTCAGGCACTAGCAGGTCTAGACCTGAAGTTGGCCTGTGCGATCATAAAAATCCCCACCCTTAATTCACCAGACGCCGCCAAGATCCAGACCCACGACTTCATGACCCATGGAACTGAAGTCAAACATTCTTAACCACTTGACTACAGCATCCCTCATTGCAGAATTTGTAAGAAGCTTACTGTCCTAAATAGGGTGGGATTTATAATAGGCAAAAGTATATACACAGTTTGTGTTGCGCACGTGCGTGCGCACACACACACAATGTCATGCACACACGCTCTTACACACACACACACTCTCTCTCTCTTTCTCTCTCTCTCCGAACCTCACAGAATGCATTCAAGTTTGCTCACATAAACACAACAAATTAACATGTTTATTTATCTTTAATAATGCCATTACGGATCTATCATCATTCTAAACATCCAAAACGTATACAATAACAAACATTAAAAAAAAAAAAATGTATCACAGCCCATACTCACATTCCCAAAGGAAGAATGTGGCCACCTTCATGGTGGGTAAAAAACAGTTGCACACACAAAATCTCGCCACTCCCTTCTAGAAACACACAGGCTGATGAAAGAACAGTGTGAAAGCAGCCTCGCTTTCCATGACAAAAAATCAATCATAAAATCAATGGCCCGACACAAGAGTAGAGAAGAACGACTACCACCATCTCAAGAGAGAAGAACAAGTCATCATTCTAAGACTCTGCACTGGGCACACACATCAGGCTAAATCTCCCCATGTCCACAAAGCTGAAACTCGTTCCTTCTCCCCTATGTGCCTGTGGCAAAGAGAACCAGACTAGTGGGCACATCCTTCAAAGATGCATGCTCTACATCGACCTGAGGAAGATGGTGTGGCCGACAGAGATAACCCTGCAGACCAAGCTGCACAGTCCACGAGAGGAGCTGGAAAGGACTTTCCAGTATTTTTCCCAGACACATCTGACGGTGCAAAGCAAAGGAGAGAAAAAGAAGAAGACTCGCTTTACTCCTCCTGAGGTATGGAGGATGACAAACAATTTGAACTGGAGAACATAAAAGCAGTTCATCCAAAAATATTGAGAATTTCATTATGAAAAGCAGAAGAAATGCATCAAAATAACAAGGCCAACAGAACAAAAGTGTATAATAATGCAAAGCAATGAACAAGTTTTGTGGGGTAAAATATTGTGACTCATACTAGGTCATAGGAGGCACCGTGGTCGAGTGGTTTAGGCGGTCAACTCGTGATCCATAGGTCGCGGGTTCGATCCCCACTCGGCTCGGTGTTGTGTCCTTGGGAAAGACACTTTACTCCTATTTTCCTCACTCCACCCAGGTGTACAAGTGGGTACCAGCTCTGTTTAGGAAGTATCTGGCGACAGACTAGCGTCCTGTCACAGGGGTGGTGAAAAACCATCAGTTCGCTTAACGCTACAGAAACCGGGATAAGCTCCGGCTCTATGGGCCCTCTGGCTCGAAAGAACATACTTACTACTATACTAGGTCATGAATAAAGCAATAAACAGGAACATACTTACTACTATACTAGGTCATGAATAAAGCAATAAACAATCTTAAAAGCAGAGAACTCAAATGATCATGAAAGTGTTGGAGTGATGCACAGTGGACACCACTCTGATTTTAAACCTTTTGAGGAGAAAAAAGACACAAACTGAATTGAAATTTACATTGGGGATAGGATCACACAAAAAAGTATGGCGTTTATCGATTCTTGCTTTTATACAAGATTGAAGAGTTCAGCAGAGATAGAGAAAGATGGTGAACCCTGGTGGCATTATGTGGAACTTCTTCAGTCAACAGCAGCGATGGAGACAGGTGAAAAGTAGCTATTCAAAATTTTTTCTTCTTAAGGGATTGAGAAACTACATGAGAGTAAGTACACACCAATAGTCAATGTTAAGTCAAACACCATCAGTTAAACAAAACAAAATGACTTATAGTACTGAATGCAGTATCACAGACACATACAAATTCATATCACAGACACATACAAAATCATATCACAGACACAGACAAGTTCATCTGCCAAAAGACAGAAAGATTCATAAGACCTGAGAAACATTAACCATTAATTATCAGCTGACTGGAGCCATACATTCAAGAAAACAGTTTGTGTTAATCATTAGTTAACAGGACGGAATGTATAAATTATGATTGCAGGTGGTGTATTCATGTATATATACATGTAATTACATACACAATGATACACTCAGGAAATATGTTTGTCAATTAATTGCCTAGTTGGGATGGAATAATAAACTCCAGATACATTTTAAAGTTTCGTCATCAATTGGACGGAATGACACATAAATATGAAGTAATCACAACAACAAGACATTAAAAGAAATTACAATTTTATACCATAAGATATAAAAATCACGTTTCTTTCTCTCCCTTCTAACACAGCTTGTTCTCATACCTAAAACCATACCCCCACTCAATCTATTCAAATAATGGCACTCTATCATACCCAACACTGAGAAAGTACAAGACAATGCCACTGGTGTAAAAAGAAGGTCTCTCCAAGTTCAAAGAGACACTTGCTCAGCAGCACGAGGCAAAGAGAATGAGAAGAAAGGCTGCAGCCCAGGCAGACAGACCAGCGTCAGATTTCATCTGTGCCTTCCTCTGCCATAGGGACTGTCATTCTCACGTTGGACTGGCCAGCAACACCCAAAGCTGTACCTGAATAAACACCTAGAACGCAACTCCATAGTCTTACGAGACTGAAGGATGCATACCCTGTATGGAAACAAAGGGTTGTGTTCTCTGAACTCCAGTCTCTGACCTGTGTGAACTCAAACACATCTGGAACTGCAGAATGCAGCAACATGCAGGCCAACTCTCATACACGCAGTACACTTTTTCGATGGACATGTGTGTTTACTTGAAAATGTGACTGACTTGCACTAAAATATCAATTTCTTCTACAAGCCTTTGCGTTTGCTTTGAAATTTTACTGATTAGCATTTTTAGACTGACACTCACCTGTGGGGATGCCAGGGACCTGTCAGTATAAACAAAATCCCCACCTTCTGGAAATTCTGAGCTAGGAATTCCCTCTTTTCTATCCCTCTCTTTATTTCTGCCTTGTTCCTTTTCTTCCTGTTACCTTCTTCTTACCTTTTTTATTCCTTATTGGTCCATTCTCCTGACTTTTTGTCCGTACAGACTAAAAAGATAACAATTCTCTTCCACGCTGAAGTCAGATGCACTGGGCCTCACTTGTCAGGTGCTTAACAGCAGCGCAATTTATTTTCGCTCATATGACAGACAACAGTAGTTGCTGTCTGAGCATTAGATGAAGAAAAAGAATACTAGCAGAGCTGTTAGCCCCACACACTTATAAATTTCTGTCCATAATGTCTGCACAAATGTTCATCAAATCAAC
Source organism: Rapana venosa (assembly GCA_028751875.1). Classification (NCBI taxonomy): domain Eukaryota; kingdom Metazoa; phylum Mollusca; class Gastropoda; order Neogastropoda; family Muricidae; genus Rapana; species Rapana venosa. Next base: position 36,642,127 of record CM054160.1, on the reverse strand, counting down.
AATTTTTGATTGTATATAAAAACTGTTCTCCATTTACACTATCTGTCACGATTCACAGCTTCTAATGCATTGATTCACAGATATTTTCAGCAGTTGCCACCAATATCAAAACTATCAAAAGAACAGTCTTAAATTTAAAAGGAAGGAGATGGAAGAAAGACTTAGGAAACAAAGTGTGGAAGACTGATATCATTATCCTCGATATAAAAGAATAAAATAAAAATAAAATAAATAATAATAATAATAATAAATGGAATTTATATAGCGCTATACCTTGCAGAGACAAATCAAAGCACTTGCACTCAACTCATTCTTACACAGTCATACAACCAGTAGCAAGTAATAGTTCCATCAAGTCCAAATGTGCACGCACGCACACACACACACACACACACACAGAGGTTACACACCCTGGCAGGGCATTAGAATCTTGGCTGTTGAAGGCAGGAAAAAACTATGAGATGAAGCAGGAGAGGAAAATCTTAGGTTTGAAATAAATATGTCTTGAGACTGGATTTAAAAGTGTCATAAGAAGGCTTTTGGCGGAGAGAGAGAGGGAGATCATTCCACATCAATGGACCAGAAATTGAGAAAGAGCGACGGCTGATGGTGGATTGGTTGAATCTAGGTATTCGTAAGGACAAGGTATCTGCAGCAGAGCGGAGAGAACGAGAAGGAGTGTACAAGTGAAGACATTCACAGAGGTAGGCGGGTGCTGTTTTGTGGAGACATTTGTAACAGAGGGTACTGATCTTATAGTTTACTCTCTGTGGCACAGGCAGCCAGTGGAGAGATTGCAAGAGAGGGGTAATATGCTCAGATTTTTTCTTTCTGAGGATTAGTCGAGCTGCAGAGTTTTGTATACGTTGAAGGGAGTGGATAGATGTTGCTGGCAGACCAGCCAACAGAGAATTGCAATAGTCCAGACGTGAAAGAATGAGCGACGCAACAAGTTTGGATGTTGCATCGGTGGACAGGTACTTTCGAATTGCACTAATACGCCGTAATTGATAGTAGCAGGACTGGCAGGTCTGGGTGATGAAAATAAACACACACACACACACACTCTCTCTCTCACTTACATACAAGCAGGCAGGCAGGCACACACAAATGTACAATTTAACCACTAGCCTACCAATTTAGCCCTGGTATGTGTGTGTGTGTGTATATGGTATTTATTTTATTTTAATTTTAATTTTATTCTTCTATATCAAGGATAATGGAATAAGCACTTATGTGCTTTTTTACATCCAGTCCCCGTGTGTATGCATTTTTGTAGATTCTGTCATCTGTTTCCACCGGCACACAATGGCCTACTCTTACGAAAAGCGGAACAGGATTTAACATGTACGCAAGATGTTTGGAGCACGTGCGTTCGCACATGGGACCTCGGTTTATAGTCTCATCCGAAGGACTTTTGGGGAGAGTGGAGTCTTATATACGTATGTGTGTGTACTGGCACACACAAAGGCACATACTTATAACTGCTTTACCTTTGGGGAAAATCCTTTTCGTCTGGATGCTTCTTGGATGTTTGTGTTTTGGAAGAGACCTGACAATTTGTTTGTTTTTAAAAAAACATTAAAACATTTTTTTTATTTTTATTAATTAATTCTTTTTTTTTATAACTGATTTTTGTATGTGCTGTCATCACATTATGTAATGACCCCCACCAATTCTTCAATCTTGAGACGTAACAGTGTTCATATTCATAAATGGGTTTAAAACAAACTGAAAGACCACCACCCACCCCCCCAAAAAACCCCATAACCCCCCCAAACAAAAACTACCCCCCACCCCCAACAAAATCCCAAAGAACAAAAGCCTAACAAATAAAATCCTCTACCCAAAAAAACAAAACAAAAGCAAAAAACTCTATAATCCCAAGTCCATTCAGAGTTACACTTTGAACCTAATCATGTTCGTCAAATACAAAAAAAAACAACAACAAAAAACTACCCTCCAACGAAACCCCTAAAGAACAAAAACCCAACAAAAGCCTAACACCCCCCCCCCCCCACTCCCCCCCAAAAACCAAACCCAACCCCCAAAAACCCCAAAAACCCAAAAGCAAAATCGTCTATAACCCCGGTGTTCATTCAGAGATATACTTTGAACCTACTCGTGTACGCCAAACAACACCAACACAAACACACACAGAGACAGAGAAATGCTTGACACAGCACTGAGCTAGGGTCTGGCCAGGTCTGGATTTCCTTGAGTCGGATCCCTTCCGTCCGGACGTGAGTTCTTCAAATAAGTGCGTCTGAAACCACAAGATATTTATTTAATTAATTAATTAATTTATTTATTCTTTTATATTTATTTATTTATTCTTTTATATCGAGGATAATGGAATAAGCACTCATGTGCTTTTTTACATCCAGTCCCCGTGTGTATGCGGTTTTGTAAATTTTGTCATCTGTTCCCACTGGCACACAATGGCCTACTCTTTCGAAAAGCGGAACAGGATTTAACGTGTGCGCAAGATGTTCTGCGTGCGTTTGCACACGGGGCCTCGGTTTATAGTCTCATCCGAAGGACCAGATAGGGCATGCATATAAAGCCAAGAAAGCAAAAAAGAAAATAAAACAAAAATTCCCTAACTGAAAAAAAAGGAAAAGAAAAAAACAAAATTCTCTAACAGAAACGTTTCTTTGGGACGTTGGGATAGCCTAGTGTTCAGAGAGTTGCGCTCAGGATCTAACAGCCTGGGTTTGAGCTAACCACCGGGGCACCCGTTAAAGAGGATTTTTCTTCTGGAGTTAACATCCGTACCGGCTCAACTTCCCTGAAAGTCCTTCGGATGAGGCTATAAAACAAAGTCCGGTGTGTGAACGCATGCAGTACATCTTTCACACACATTAAAAATGTGCTCCACCTTTGGGAAGAGTAAGCCATTTTGTGTCAGTTGGAATGGATGACAAAACTTTAAAAAAGCCACACACATGCACATAGGTATCATGTTTAGACACTATTCCCGAAGTTGGAACGTGGCCACCTTAATTGTGGGTGTATGGTTGCATACGTAAAACCTCACCAATCTCATCATTTGTGCAAACTTAAGAGCCCTATACTGACCTTCAAACACTCGTCAGACAACGAAAACTGAAGTGGTTTGGTCATGTCACACGCTCCTCTGGTCTTGCTAAAACAATCCTACAAGGCACAGTGAGGGGAGGAAGAAGAAGAAGAGGCAGACAAAGGAAGAGATGGGAGGACAACATTCGAGAGTGGACAGACATGGAGCTGAGAGATACCCTGAGGGTGGCTGAGAGACGAGAGGACTGGAGAAAGGTGGTTGACAAAGCTTCAAAGGTGCCCCAAAGGATTCAGAATCTGAGGGATCGGCGATGGTGACGGTGAAGAGCTTTAGCAGAGGAACAGAGAATTAACTCAACAACAGAACCACCCAAAGAAACAAAAAGACTGTTATTCGTCAAGTTTGCGACTTCTGACTCTATCCCATGTCAAGACAACCATGCCAGATGAAAGCACCAGAAACCAAGATCGTGTGGTGTAGAACTGAAGCCAAGGAAGCAAAACTGAAATAGAGACACATATCTTCAACTTAGCTCACATTACTCTTGTTTATTCCCAAAGTCAGAAAGTGGCTACCTTATGCTGGGTTAAAAACGGTCGTATATGCAAAATTTCACCATCGGCAAATCTCAGAGCTGTAACCAAGGACACATGAACAAAACAGAAAAAGTCGCTTTGATTTGTTGCTTTACAAGATTCAGCGCTATATAAATTCCATATATTATTATTATTATAAGTCTAGTTTGTGACTACTCCTCCTGTCTGATATCAGGTCAGTCAGCGGTTGTTGCTTCCTATGCAAATCTGTGTAATCAAAATATTATTGAGGTTTGAAAAAATGCCACAAAATAGACATACACTAAAGTTTTTATAAGAAGACAGAATAGTGCATGTCTGATTTTCTTCTTCTTCTATCCCACATAATAGAACACAACACTACAAATAACAATTCAACACAAATGGTAAGAAAACACTCATTGTTTACTTTAAAAAAACTAATCTTTTTTCTGTTTAATTGACCTTTTCCCTATGAGTAATCCGCTATAGGGTAACCAATCATCTTCTAACCCTTCCGTCTGTATCACCCACTACTGGGTTACAGAAGCATACAAATGTGCACAGTGCACGTGTAGTAGGAAAGAGGGCTTCTTTCCCTCTTAACGTAGGGATAGTGTTAAAAAAAGGTAAATACAATCCAAACCACCGACAATTTCAAAAGAAAACATTTCCCACTTCGACAGTAAAGTTATACCACAAGACATCAAAACTTACAGCAGCTCATTTGTTCTCTGAAGTTCAGCAATTTTCGCTTCTGTCGCTTCGATCCACTCCTTGTATTTTTCACCAAACGATGTCTTCAGCTGTACACAGAAAAATCAGAATGAATCACTTGCATTTCTAAAAATAAAAAAATGCAATTAAAAAAAAATCTGGACATACTCAACGTCATACATGTTGTTGTTGTTGTGCATTCCCCAGCTTAACACTCTGGGGGTTCACCCAGAACGTGCACTCCTGACTCACTCATCCCACCTAGGAATCACTGTGAGATTGAAATTGCACTTTACTGACTGAGAGGTTTGCGTGTATGATCGTTTTAAAGTACCTCGCCATATAGGCAGCCATACTCCGACTTCAGAGGATAATGTCATACATGATAATCTTTATTTTGTAAGTTTCTCCATTATGCGAAACAGGAGGATGGGTGGGATGGCCTGGTGGTTAAAGGGTTACGTGTTGTGCTTGTGATACGATGGCCTGGGTTCAAGTCCAGGTTTGAGTCACCACCGAGATGCCCATTCACGGGGATTCCTCTTTCCCCTCCCCCCACCCCAGAATTAACAACAGTGCCCGACTCCACTCCCCACAAAAGTCCCTCAGGTGAGACTATAAACCCAGGCCCCAATGTGCGAACGCACGCAGAACATCTTGCGCACATGTTAAAAACCTGTACCAGCCTTTTGGATGAGTAGGTTTATTTGTTATGCTGGTGGCAACGGACGTCAAAGTTTACACAATTGCATGCACACAGGGACTAGATGTATAAAAAAAAAAAAAAAGCACACGAGTACTTACTCCATTGTCCTTGGAATGAAAGAATAATTATCCCCTGAAGTTGGAATAAGGCTACCTAAATGGTGAGGGGAAAAAACCAGTCACATTCACAGAAATCTCACCACCGGTGAACTTCAGAGCTCTAGCCAAAGACCAAAAAGAAAAAAAAAGAATAAATGCATGAATAAAAAAACAACAAAAAAACACAGAAGACAGGAGGAAGAGGGGAGGTGGGGGGTGGGACTGATCTATACTGTTAGTCAAGGAATAACTTTTTTTTTTTTGGATGCATATATGGTGATGTATGTGTAAACAGCCACACACACAAGCGTCTTATCCAGAATGTACTCTCACAATATTGTAAACCACTCTCAGCCACGGCAGATTTCTCTGAGAGAAATTCTGGCTGCTCTTCCCTCTTTTCTTCTTCTTCCTTTTTTGTCATGTTTCTCCCAGGGGAGGTTTGACATTGGTGAGCCTTCTCCATCTCTCTCTGTTTTGAGCTTCCTCCTTATTTATGCCCCTTTCTCTAAGATCATCTGCAATACAGGAAGCCCAGGTTTTCCTAGGTCTTCCCTTTGGTCTCTTTCCATCCACTACGAAGTTCATTGCTCTTTTCATGATGTGGTGGTCTGCTTTTCGTTGAAGGTGCCCAAACCAGCGCAGTCTATTGCTACTAGCTACAGACTTCAGATCATCAACTGGCTGCTCTTCCCTGAGAGAGCATATTGCCACAAGAGCAGAGCCACCTATTATTTTCTCTTTCTTTCTTTCTTTTTTCTGCCTTTATGTGTATTTGTTACCCTGAGAGAGTGGCTTTTATTTCTGCAGAATTTTGCCAAGGACAACTCTCTTGTTGCTGCGCGTTCTTTTACATGCACTAAAATGTGTGTGTTGCACACAGGACCTTGGTTTATCATCTCATCTGAATGACTAGCACCCAGACCACCACTCAAGCCAAGTGCATGTGGAAAAGTTTGGGTTCAAACAAGAATCAAACTCACAATTCTCACTTTCTAGACAGGCACTTTACCTGTAGACAAGTGATCCACCCCCTCACCAGAACTTCCCAGGTGCACATACTCTGAGTAAGAAGGAAGGTGGCAAGGAGATTAAGACATTCACCTGCCTAACAAGTAAACCATGAGGTTCTGGGTTCAATCCCCAGCCTTGCCCTTTCTTCCCAGTTTGACGGGAACATCAAACTGAATGTCGTCTTTCTGAGGAGACTCTAAATAAGTCGGACTCGTGTGCTTACAGACTTGTGCATGTCAAAAAGAACCCATGACAGTTGAAAATTGAAAACAGCAGTGAGGTATTTCCTGACTGTCTGGGTAAAATTGTAGATTCTTCTTCTTCTTCTTTGTCTCAGATAGTGACTACAGTTGTCTGTCATATAAGTGAAAATGCATTGAGTTGCTGTTTAAAACCTGACAAGTCAGGTCCAAAGCATCCAACTTCAGTGTGTATTGGTAGACTCCAATCCAAACTGTATTCCCAGAGTCAGTATGCAGTTACTACTATTATCATCATCATCATCATCATCATTATTATTATTATTATTATCATTATCATCATTATTATTACTATTATTATTATTATATTTTGAGGATAATGGAATAAGCACTCACGTGCTTTTTTTCATCCAGTCCCCGTGTGTATGCAGTTTTGTAAATTTTGTCATTCGTTCCCACCATCACACAATGGCCTACTCTTCCCTATAGTGCTACATCTTGCAAAGACAAATCAAAGCGTTTGCACTCAACCCATTCTTACACAGTCATGCAAACCAGTAACAATCAATAGTCCCAAAGAATCCAACTGTGCGCGCGCACACACATACACACACACACAAACACTCATTCACACACGCACAAACACTCATTCACACACACACAAACACATCCTTCGAATAAGACTATAAACCAAGGCCCCATGCGCCAACGCACGCAGAACACCTTGTGCACACACTAAACCCTGCTCCGCTTTTCGAAAGAGTAGGCCATTGTGTGCCGGTGGGAACTGATGACAAAATTTACAAAACTGCATGCACACAGGGACTGGATTAAAAGAAAGCCCAAGAGTGCTTATTCCATAATCCTCAATATAAAGGAATAAATAAATACACACACACCTTGAGATTCATCTGTTCCTCTGTCTCACACCATTTCGCTTCTTTGACCGACAGTTCCAAGACAAGGGTGTCTACTCTGCTGTGCAGTTCGTGGTTCTCCGCAGAGAGGGCGATGTTGTCATTTTCCAGAACCTCGTTACGCTGTCTCAGGAACATTAACTCTTCCCAGTGCCCACAGTCCTGCAAAACAACTTGTCGTGTAAGACACTTTCCTCTGCATGCAGTAGTTTCCAATCTTATATATTTATATATAAGTATATATAGATAGATATATAGATATCTCTCTCTCTCTCTCTATATATATATATATATATAATCATCATCATCATATTTCGAGGATAATGGAATAAGCACTCATGTGCTTTTTGCATCCAGTCCCCGTGTGTATGCAGTTTTGTAAATTTTTATTAAAAAATATATATATACAACTTGTAAATAAGAATAATATGCAAACATTCCTCTGAAGTCGGAGTATGGCTGCCTGTATGGTGAGGTACCTTAATGGTGGGCAAAAACAGCTGCACACACAAAATCTTGCCATTCGTTAACCTTGGAGCAAAAAAAAAAAAATAGAGAGAGAGAGATTACAGCATCCTAGGTATGGTATATGTAAAACTGTTTATCCTCTCTAAAGCCTTTAGTATGGCATAACACACTGAGGTAAACATGGAGAATCCCTGACCAAAATAAAACAATTTTTGAATCACACACCTTTTCACCAGACATGAAACGATTTTACCTTGAAGCTGTTTTTCACATCTTCCATCTCAGTTTCAAACTTCTTCCTCATAGTTTCCAGTTCAGCTTTTTGGCTTTTCTCCGCTGCTTCAAGTTTCTTCTCCAGCTCCGAGTTTTTGGTTGAGTCGACAAGAGAGCCTCTGTAACCAATGATTTGACATCTTGTTAAAAAGTTTCAATTTGACAGTTATCCTGGACCAATGTCTAATAATAAAACATGGAATTTATATAGCGCAATATCTTGCAACAAAAGAAATCGAAGCACTTTCATTCACCCTACTCATTCACATGCAGCCAGTTACAATTAATAGGATTTTTTTTTTACAAGTTCAAATGTATACACACACGCTTGCACACACGCACTTCTCTCTCTCTCTCTCTCTCCCACACACACACACAACAACACACGCAATGACACACACACACAAACACACATTCGCATGCACATACACACTTATTTAATTATTATTTACTTTCTTCAATTTTCTTGTAATTGTGAACAATACCTATCTTGGTTTTCTGATTAATGATATTAACACTTTTTTTCCTCCTTCCTCTCCTTTTTATCATTTTTGTCTAAACTGAAAGTGAAGAAAAATTCAACACAGAAAACATTTTCATTCAATAAAAAAACCATTCACACACACATACACACACACATACCACACACACACATGACACACACACATAACAGTGACACATACACTCACTTACACACACACACACACAGACATATGCTCATACATACACACACTCTCACAACAAACATATTTCAATCCATCATTTATTGCTTGATTGCCCCAATCTTGCTGATATAAAAGTAAAGAATAAGATAATAAAAATACGTATACCAATGTTTGACAAGTATTATATGGCTCTCAGCAATTTATAATATCAGTCGCTGAAGGTATTATTCTTCTCCTATAAAAAATCTACTGTTGGTGTGACTGCTTGTGTGTCTGTAGCACCAAGTGTTAAAAACTAAAATAGAAACGATTAACCCATACAAAAAACAAAACACAAACACACACACACACACACACACACGCACGCGCGCACACACACACACACTCTCTCTCTCTTCTTAATACCACATGACATCACCACATACTCTCACTCATACAAGCTTGCCTCTCTCTCTCTCTCACACACACACACACACACACACACACACACACACACAAACCACTGTTTGGTCTTTCTTCTGTAGCTGATAAAATGCATTAATAACACTATTCATACCTTTTGCCAAATGGAGTGCCAACTTCCAAAACTTCTCTCTCCCTTTTGAGAATGGTTGTGTTCTTAGCTTTTCGCAGATCATCCAGACGTTTACGGAGACTGGCTACCTCGCTTTCCAGCTATACGATAACAAAAACAGACGGTTAGAAATAATGCTGCATCAGTAAATTGTAGTGATATAGTACCAATAATCCTATGACAAATCTATAGAATTACGATAGTGTGATTTAGTTCATGTCAGCACCTGGTGGTTACGGATATTTATTCATTTTATTTATTGTTTCAGGACAGGATAGCTCAGTGGTCGGAGCACTCGCTTTCCTCCAGCCGAGTTAAGCAGCGTCGAGCGTGGTTACCAGTTGGATGGGTGACCGTTTGTGCGCCTTGGCTTCAGTACAGTTCCCCCAGTTCACCCAGCTGTAAATGGGTACCTGCCCTCTTTAGGGTCAGGGAAGGTAAAGCAGCGAGGGAGAGGAGATGGGCGCCACCCTCAATATGCTGGCCCTAGAGAAGTGAGGTCTCTGACACCTCGCTCCCCTACGACCTTATAGGTTATGGGACTCCTTTACCTTTACCTTACCTTATTTATTCTTTCATATTGAGGATAATGGAATAAGCACTCGTGCTTTTTACAATCAGTCCCCGTGTGTATGAGGTTTTTAAAAATTTTGTCATTTGTTCCCACTGGCACACAATGGCCTTCTCTATCGAAAAGTGGAACAGGATTTAACATGTGCTTAAGATGTTCTGCATGCATTCGCACACAGGCCTCAGTTTAAAGCCTCATCCAAGGGACTTTTGGGGAGAGTGGAGTCTGCACTGATATTAACTCTGGGGGAAAAATCCCCTTGAACGAGATTCAAACTCGGGTTTTCAGATTGCGAGCTCAATGTTCTAACCACTGGGCTATCTCGTCCTTCCCCCCCCCCCAAACCCAGCATGCATCCTGTACACAAACAATGAGCTGCTCTGAAATCAAAATGTTTTGGCTAAGGTCAGCAAGCAGATCTCTTACACATTGAAAAGCACAGGAGATGACTAGGCATTACAGATCTCACTCGGAAACAGAATGGAGAGAAGAACAGGGAAGAAATGAATACCCATATCTGACAAAAAATGCCTTGTTTAATATTTAATGACTGTTCTCTGACATAGCCTCAAAATAATATTCAAATGGAAAATCTAGGCTCAAAACAAATATTAAGTAACGATAAAGTCCAATCTAATAAGCATCTTTGATTTGTTTGCTTTACAAGATTCATCACTCTAAAAATTCCATAAAATCTGACACTCCACCACAAAACGGGTTGCATTGCACCTGACCCACTTTTCTGCTAGGAGCCATTTTAGGCAAGTGGGGGTCAGGTTGTAGATTTTGAGGTTTTGAATGATTATAAAATTATACCCTTTTTCTACCTTGTACTGAAGTATCAAGGAGTAATTTTGTTTCCTTTTGCTTTCAAGACATCATTCTGACAATCTATTATGATGAAAAACTGGTCAATTTCTCTCATTTTGTCACTTCTCCCAGTCTATCCTTTCAATTTGTCAGAAACTTTTCATAGAATTGTCCTATTTTCAATCTGGTTTTTTTTGTATTGAAAAGCCTTTTTATTGCAGATTAATAACATGTCAATAACTAAAAATTCACCTCTACTAGTGCAATGTGACTCATTATGTGGTTGAGCGTAACATATTATTATTAACATTATCAAGTGGCAAACCTCTTTGATGCGGTCCTTAAGTTTCAATTCATTGATCTTGGCTTCTCGTGACATCCTGAAGGCAGAGACTCTGTCCTTGGCAGCTGCTAGTCTGCACACAGTATCATGAAATTCTGCCATGACTTTCCTCTTTTGGGGGGAGTATTGCATTCACCCACACCATTATTTTCTACAGAGTGAAAAGATTCTTTCTCATAGGAAAACAAAATGCACATGCAGAGAAGTCAATGGCTAAAAAGAAAAGAAAAGAAAAGAAACAAATGAAAACAAAACAGGTTGGGCTAAACTGTGGTGATCATGATGTGATGTGGTGGTTGTTTTTTCTCTCAATTTCTCAGAGACAGAAAATCAATCAATCTGTCTAAGTGTCTTAGTGTCTACTTACCTTTCATTCTCTCTCTGTCTCTCTCCGTTCACACACACACACACACAAGTCCTTCGGATGACACTATAAACCGAGGCCCCGTGTGCGAGCGCACGCAGAACATCTTGCGCACACGTTAAATCCTGTTCCGCTTTTCGTAAGAGTAGGCCATTGTGTGCCGGTGGGAACAGATGACAGAATTTACAAAACTGCATACATGCGGGGACTGGGTGTAAAAAAGCACATAAGTGCTTATTCCATTATCCTCGATATAAAAGAATAAAATAAATAAATAAATAAATAAATAAATAAATAAACTGGCATTTCTTTCACTCAAATTAATTTATGTTTTTCTTCTTCTTTGAAGACTTTTAGTTGGATGAGCTTCTGATGGTTCGACCTGTTTTTCCTTTTAGTTTTATCCTGCATCCAACTGTCCAAACAAACAGGCTGACATTTAAAAAAAACCAACCAAAAATATACTGACATTAAGTGATTAACTTTTTATCCCTTCCCCTCCCAATTACCTGCAGAATATAACTTTTTAGTGGAGGGGCCTTAGGCTAACACAGGAAACATATACACACTTCACACACTGACAACCCTGTGTCACACACACACACACACACACTGACACACCAATGTGTCTCTCTCTCTCTCTCTCTCACACACACACACACACCACAGCCACCGATGTGCGCACGCGCGCGTGCACCCCCCCCCCCCCCCCCCCCCCTCACACACCGTGCCAGTGGGAACAGATGACTAAATTTACAAAATTGCATACACATAGGGACTGGCTGTAAAAAAAGCACTTGAGTGCTTATTCCATTATCCTCAAAATAAAAGAATAAAATAGGTAAATAAATAACTAAACACACACACACACACACTCGCGAGCACACACACACACACACACGAGCATATGATAAAATATGCCGATGCTGCACGTGTTCAATTCTACATAAAGTCAAATCACCCCTTGTCACAATAGACAGAATTATCAACCTTAATTAATGAATCTTAACTCAAAGAATCGCCTACCTTACAAAACTAACTTAGGGCTTGGCGACCCCAATGTCTTGGTTTGTTTTGTGTCAGTTTCGAGGTCAAGGGCACAACGCTTTTGACGGTACGTATCTTTTTGCCAGCATGTAAGTAAAATGTAGATTAGGCCTTATGTGTGTCGAGTCAAAATGATCTTTATTGAGGGTAAAAGATTAAGTTTATACAACTTTTCTTTCATCCTCCCCTCACTCAAAAATCAAGAAAATTAACTTATAAAAGCATTTGAAAGCAGTGTTAATCTATGCTGAGAAGAACAAAAATATAAGAGGACTTTGATTGTTTGTTTTTAATAATTCCAGGCTCACAAAACATGATAAAACAAAACCAAAGCAATACAGCATAACACACACACACACACACACACACACACACACACACACACACACGTGTGTGTGTGTGCTACTCACTATCCCTACCTTCCTTATTTATTGATCTGGTCATTTATGTATATTTATTTATTATTTATTTATTTATTCTTTTATATGGAGGATAATGGAATAAGCACTTGTGTGCTTTTTTACATCTAGTCCCCGTGTGTATGGGGTTTTGTAAATTTTGCCATCCGTTCCCACCGGCACACAATGGCCTACTCTTACGAAAAGCGGAACAGGATTTAACGTGTGCGCAAGATGTTCTGCATGCGTTCGCACACGGGGCCTCGGTTTATAGTCTCATCCGATGTGTTCATACGTTTTACTTTCTGTTTTCGTTTCGCTTTTGATTAATATGACCCCATGGATTGCCGGGAGTCTGGCAGTATAAACAGCTTCCTCATCTTCTGGAAATTCTGTGCTTGGAACTCCCTCTTTTCTACCCCTCTCTTTGTTTTCCCTTCTTCCTTTTTATATCGGTCACTCCTTGTCCATTTTCTGCCTTCTTGTTCCATTCTCCTGCTTTTTTTCTGGAAAAAAAGATAGGCCTAGGCCTAAATAGTTTTCCATGCCAAAGTGGATACTCTGGGTCAGACTTGTTAGGCAGCACAACGCGTTTTTGCTCACATGACAGATTGCTGTCTGAGAGTTTAAGATAAAGAGGCACTGGTTTTTGTCATCAATGCGTTGCAATAACGGTCGCTTTAAAAGTGCTGTACAAAGTACTTGCTTTTTTTCTTCTTCCAAGACTAACTTCTGACCTCTTTGTTTAAGCAAATGAAACAGCTTACTGTTTGTTGTATTTTTTTTTAAGAAACCTTTCTATGGTCTGAATTTTTCTCTTTTCAATTTTCTAAACAATAATTTCAATTTGTGGGGGAAAAGTGGGTGTAAACACCCATTCGTTCTCTAAAAACTGATCTCTACCTTCAACAAGAAAGACCCTGACCTCAACCAGCAACTAAGTTCACACTCAACTTGACCTTTGACCTTAGTGCAAGATTACATCTGCTAGGCCTAATCTATTTACTTTTATTTTCTGCAATATTTTTTTAAGTCTTACCTCTCAATGTGTCTTTAACTTCCACATCTAGATTAGTTTGCATCAGTGCATCGCACAAAACATGCAATTTACTTTCAATATGCGAAACTAATTCTGCGCCCTCTAGGCTTAGAATTGTGATCCTACAACCAGCCATATTTTGCTCCAGGAAGACGGTAAGGAAAGGTTGTTCTGTCATCGCGAGTCATCTGTGGGTATGCGTCTCCAGCTTGGTTTTGAATGTGCTTTCTTTTATACCTAGGGTATTGAGCTGTTGTTCTGTTCACATATGACCTGAGTTTTTGATTAAAATATTGGTTTAATTTTCAAGGAAACCTTCGAATTTTTAGTGACTGGAATCTAAGAAATTATCCGCAGCCACTGCTCTGATGTTTGCCTTGTCTCTCCAAAGTTCAAATAATGCTTATCAGGTCTTTTGATATGACTATGAAACCTTAAATTACTGTAGATGTTTGAGATCAGGAAAACGGTCACATATTTAAGAGAAAACGCGTGTTCCAATCGTTGTTATATCCTGACCTTACATCCGCTTCCCTTTGCTTTGTTTGGCTGTCATGTCCGACTGCTAGGCTCTGAAAACGGTAACCTGGCTTGTATAGAGCTTTTTTTTTAAGTTCCAAAATCTGGGCACTTTTATCTGGTCATTAATCTCAGTATTTAGGCCTGTTTTATTCACAGCCCGAGTTGCATTTAATTCAAAGTTAGGGTGTTAACAATCACAAATTAAATAAAAAACTGCCCCTCAAAACATTAGCCACATAAGTACATGGCTCAGTTATTCCAAACAACCTCAAGAAATTTTTAACAGTGTAGGTTTTGCTGTGTTCTGGGTGGCCAGTTATTTTGCATGACTTCATTACAATCATAATGTATCCAATGTTTTCCCAAATGTAATGAAATCTCAATTTGTCTTGAATTATGAGCCCATGGTACAGCACCAGGTCTTTACAAAATAATTACAAAAACGTTCATAGCAAGTCACAGGAAAGATACAGTGTGTATTGAACTTTAACAGGATTTTAAAAAAATGTATGACTGCATTTTCACTTGTTCTGCTGTGTTCTTGCACCATTGACAAAGACCCACTTTTTTCTCATTTGCACAAAGTTGCAACAGGGTCAGCATTCCTTTAGTTTTAGTTTTCAGTGCAAGTTGCTTTGATCTCGATTGAAAGAACTTTACCTTGACTTCTCCTCATTATTAGATTTAGAGTCAGTCTCTTAGGTTTACTGAAGACTTAGTTACTCGAGTAGTGTAATAATAATAATGTATGGAATTTATATAGCGCTGTACACTGTGGCCAGACCCCTCATTACTTTTTTACTCGCCATGCAATATGATTTAGATTATGCTGCTAGTTGCGAGCAGGAAAAGTTGACTAGTGGGCCTGTATTTTTCCCCCAAAAAACCATTTTCTTTGGGGGGGGGCGGGGGGGGGGGGGGGGGGGGGGGATAGTTGAAGTTAATGATCATACTTGACTATTTAGGCTTTATCAATGATGATCAATAATTTTTGTTTAAAATTTTCAGGTTACCAGAATAGGGGGGGGGGGGGGGGGGGGGTAGCTATTCCTAACATTATAATGGCCAAGTCTTGGTAATAAAACTGATCACTCCTAACTCGGTCCCAGAGACTATTGGGATAACTTTTTCATGGAATCACCAAGTGCCAGAGCTGCAGCTTTTTTGTGGGGGTGGATACAGACTGGTTAGATCAGCAAATCTAAAAATAAACATGAAAGGCACAGACTTGTGCAGTTGGGGAGGTTTTTATTTTATTTTCCCTAACCCCAGAGTAAATGTTGGTTTTTACTCTTTCCCAGCAAGTTTTTATTGTAAGAATAAAACGGAAAACTGCATACACGCGGGGACTGGATGTAAAAAAGCACGCGAGTGCTTATTCCATTATCCTCGAAATAAAAGAATAATGAAATAAAAGTATGGATAGCACAGGATTGATGAACAAACCCAGAAGTCAGCACACTGTAATTGTCTATATGAGCAGATGAAGACGAGGGGCAGTACAATATTTGTTTAATAATATATATTTTTTAAATCTCAGCAACGTTGCAGGCACATTGAACTCTTCAGTGTACTATAAATGTGATTTACATCAGCTCACTGATAATTATTATGGCTGATAAGAGTTGAGTTTATTTTTGCAAACCACCAAATGTGTAGTGAATGTCTTGATTTTTCCATGCATGTTTTAAACTGCAAATGTCATGAAATTATGAATTCTACACCATGTATAAATGTGCTTTCTCACCCTTCTCTCTGTGAGTGAGCTCTACATTTGTGTATGCAGGCATACGCACACGGATATATAGCATTAATGTAACAACAGTCGGAGTATGTTACCTGTCAAACATGCTGAGAAAGGACAAATAGCTCAAACAATTTCTCAGATGATCATATATTTTCTTTATTGTGTTCAGCATAACACATGAAAAAGATTGAAAAAAGTTAAATAACTGCAAGAACGAACGTTCATCTGACAGTTGTTACACGGACATATTTCAGGTTCAAATCTTAAGATTTCAGCAAGCAACAAAATTACCAGATAAGTACAACCTCGAAATAGTCTTTAACTTTGAAAAGAAGGTCAAAGGTAATATTATCTTTTGCTGGTCTAACTTTGCACTGGTAAAGATTTTTATTGACTGATCCATCTCATGGTTGTTATGCTGGACATGGTCAAAGTCACGACAGCCCCAAATAATAAATGTACACCTGGAAATTATACTGAACTAGTTTTATTTCCTTTAAAAAACTATGTTGCTTAAAACGTATAAAAAGCAAACCGCAGAAGCTGGTACAAAGTTTACATATAAGCAGATTTTCTGACTAATTTGACAGTTGTTATGATTTCTGATAAGTGGACATCTGGTGTTCATTTGCTTTTTCTTCTTTCTCACAGCATGGCTGTACAGGAAGACCAGCCTTTTTTTGAAATGCATAAGAGCAACGTTCATATAAGTGCAAATTGGAAACTAAACTTTTTCACTTTTTAAAAATTGAGGAGTCCACTGTTATGTATAAATGGACATGCATTTTAGATGTAAGATACAATTTTCCATTTTTCAGTCTTTTAACAGAAATTAGAGATGAACAAAACCTATTCATTCTTAAAACAGGTGATTTAGACTTGCAGGAGTGTAAAAACATGGACTGGGAAACAAAGAAATTCAATACAGATGATTACACATCCCAATAATATTGTGGACATTTGACAACTGTCGAACAAAATTTTGTAGATTATTTTTTATCAATGTATGTGTTGTGGGAAGCTCACGTCAGTGTAGAAACATTCCCTGATTATTATTTTAACTGATTTACATGTTTTGGATACAGGGAATGTGTTTGTGAATCACAATGCAAGTTCAAACCAACCATGTCAATACACTGTCAACTTCCGGTTGCAAAAATATGAGCATTTCGGGGCATTTATTATTATTATTTTCTTAAAGTAAAGGACATTGTGTTTGATTTTATCTTATGTATCTCTATGAACATTACTGAAAGCAGGAAACACAAAACAGACAGCTGCATCAGGGAAAACAGATATTACTGATGGACAAACATAGGGTATTGAATGGCTACCTTTTGTCACAGTCTCATATATACTCGCATACATACTGGCACACACCCTTGTTTCTTTTTTCTGAAAAATTTTTTTTTAGCAGTTCTCTTTTTGGAATGAAGATGAAATATTTTTGTCCACAGGTGTATTCACTGCTTTCAGCAGCAACTCTCTGGCTTTCTTGGCGATTGCGACACAGCGTTTACTTCAAAAGGACTTTCTACTCTGCGATTTCTTCAGGGAAAATTTTATAAGTGCTCACTGACTTTGACAGTTTTGTGCGTGTTGTGTGGAGGATTTGAAAAACTGATTGAGAGATACAGTTGAGGACCCAAGTTGTTGGCCCTGTCACCATGGCAGCAGCTCAGTTGGATCAGAATGCAACGAATCACAATGGTCAGCAGCTTGCTGGAAAAGCCCCAGAGTAAGTTTTTTGTTTTTTTTAAAAATGTTTATATTTTGCTTTCGTCTCTTGATGACCCCTACCTTGTTGCAGCCTATCTTGGAGGGTTATGTTAAAATTGTCTAAAATACATTATCAAACTGACATTTCTTCTTTCCCTTGATTTGGTTGTAAACAAAAGTATATAATTGCTAATCTGTGTGTGACCATACAAAAAAGAATGACTGGCATTCATACTCATAGTGCTTTTGACAACAGTACAAGAAAACTGAAAAAAGCAACAGCAAATAATGTTTGTATGAGTGCGTGCAAATTGAATAATTTTGAGTTGAGTAATATAGTTAAAATAGACTTATATGATGTATCACTTGGCAAACTGTATCCTTATGACTGCCAACAGTAGTGAACCAACTTCTTGCAAATTATATAATTTTCAGTTGATCAGCATCTCAGTATTGAAAAAATCTGTCCAGAGGGTGATCTCTGAAATGAGATTCATGAACATTAATGTTAGCATGCTTATATTGGACTAAATGGCTGTTGTCGTGTAACCAAATTGCTCACCATATGTCAGATAATCTGTTCATATGGGGCATATGGCCTGCAAAAACTTGCGTAAACCAATATTGTTACACACACACACAACACCACACACACACACACACACACACACACACACACACACAGAGTTTATCTATATTCATTGAAAATCAAAGATTATGACTTTCAGGTTATTGCCAAATCAGTTTTGTAACGCATGCTTGTCCATTAACAAATAAGATAATAAAACTGCTATTGAAATTATTTGTGGGTGGATTTCAATGCACACACACAGAGAAATATTTTTTGGTGGTGGCAATCAATGATACGTGATAGTGTGTAGGCTATAAATGTTATTCATGTATTAGTATCATTGTTATGATTATAGTATGGCATTTTAGTGATGACTGATTTTGATCCTAATTTTGCTTTCAGTGACCAAGGATGGAAGGCGAAGTTGAAATTACCTCCCAAAGATAACAGAATAAGAACAACAGTAAGTGGAGTCTTCTGTGGTTATAATTTTGGTTTTACCCCATTTTGACCTTAATGACATTGTGTTTTTAACTCTTTCTTTAAATTGAATGTTTCTGATTACTACATACTTTCGCTTTGGAATTGCATTGCTTGTATGTGTTCATGAAACAGTGACACACACATGTGCGCGCACACACCCACACCCCACCACACGCAAGCATGCACTCTCTCACACACCATTTTGGTAATGTAGCCCCACATGTATCTAGCAAAGACAACCACCATTAGTGAGCTAGATAACAAACCATTCTGTCCTTGTGTTGGCTAGATAATAACACATGTATTAACCATTCTGTTTTTGTGTTGGCTAGATAATACACATGTATTAACCCTAGTAGCGCGGTTCCTGGAATATTCCGGTAAAGGCGGGTCTAAGCTGTGTGGCGGATCCCGGAATATTCCGGGATGACGTGGGTGGTCATAGTTGAAAGCTTACTTTCGCTTTCAAAGGTCAGCCAATGAATGTTAAGGCCGTTGTAGGCCCGCAGAAAGGGGTGAAGGTCGTTTGACACACACAAGCAACGAAGAATCTGATTGGTTAAGAGTGTATTTTTATTTTTTTTTCGGACCAGCCGAGATCGTCTTCAACAAAAATGGCGGCCAGTGTTTGCACTAGAATTTCTTCAAGCGTTTTTCGAGCTTTTTTACAATATTGACCGCGAGGAGGAGTTTTAGAGGCTGGATTTGGTTGAAATAAACAATGAGAGAGACGATGAGGTAAGGATTGTGGAAAATTTTTGAAAAACTTGGTAAAAATCGATCGCGATCAGACTGAATCAAGCGGTGCTAGTTTTGCTGGATGGACTTCTTCGCTACTCGGCGATTTCAACGTCACAGATTGTTTTACTTTATTTTGATGCAACGAGGCTTCGAAATAACTGTTGTTGAGTCAAATCGCTATGCTGCTGAATACTTTGCATCACATGAAATCAAGCGATCTTTGTATTTTCGTCATAGAAAGCCACCACTTCGCACATTCCACCATGACGGTCACGATGGCGTCGATCCTTTCGCTGAACTTTTCCGAGTATTTGGTGACCGATAAAGCGATACAAACTCCTTATTTTTTGAAAACTAATGTCAAGAAATAGTGTTTACCTAATCATGACATTTATGCACCGCAAGAACTTTGCTTATCGTGTTAAAATCGATCCGGGGCCCTGACGATGGAACAGTGATCAGTAGTGCGCACATGATTTTTTTTTTTACATAATCATAATCACTACACACTATTATAAAATTACACTCATTTAAAAGCATATTATCTGTTCTTTCCAGTGATATATAGCTTAACACATTTAATTCAGTTTTATATATCAACATCAAGGGTTGTTTGAGCCCACCCTGCTCCAAAACAATAATAATAATAATAATAAATGGAACTTATATAGCGCTATATCTTGCAAAGACAAATCAAAGCGCATGCATTCAACCTAATCTTACACAGTCATGCAATCAATGATAAATAATCAAAAGTTTAAACAAACAGATATTTACAAACATGGTGCGATGCAGACAAAATCTATGAAATAAAATTTCGATAGTCAAATGTTTTTCAAAAGCACACATACACTCGCACAGGCCGTATACTTTAGCAGGGTGATAGAACATGGGTTAGATATGAAACAGGAGGGGGGAAGTCTTAGGTTTGAAATAAATATGTTTTGAGGCTGGATTTAAAAGTGTCATAACTAGGTTTCTGGCGAAGAGAGAGAGGAAGGTTGTTCCAGATGGATGGACCAGAAATAGAGAATGAGCGGAGGCCAACAGTGGATTGGTTGAATCTAGGTATACGTAGGCACAAGGTATCTGCAGTAGATCGGAGGGAACGTGAAGGAGTGTACAGGTTAAGACATTCACATAGGTAGGAGGGTGCAGTTTTGTGGAGACATTTGTAACAGAGGGTACTGATTTTATAATCTACTCTCTGTGGCACAGGCAGCCAGTGGAGAGATCGCAAGAGAGGGGTAATGTGCTCAGATTTTTTCTTTCTGAGAACTAGTCGAGCTGCGGAGTTTTGTATACGTTGAAGGGAGTGGATAGATGTTGCTGGCAGACCAGCTAAAAGAGAATTGCAATAGTCCAGACGTGAGAGAATGAGAGAAGTGACAAGTTTGGCTGTTGCATCAGTGGACAGGTACTTTCGAATTGCACTAATACGCCGTAATTGATAGTAGCACGACTGACAGGTCTGGGTGATGAATTTTTTCATAGAGAGTGTGTTGTCGATAACGACACCTAGATACTTCATGGAAGTGGATAGAGGGACTGATGTATTGCCAAGTTCTATTGAAGTTGTTGTAATGGAAGAGAGTTTGTGTTTGGTCCCTACAAGCATGGCTTCGGTTTTATCTGCGTTTAACTGTAACTTGTTTTGTATCATCCAGTTTTGGATATCTTGAAAGTAGTAGGCCATCTTTGTCAATACTAGCCAATGTTAATTCAGCCAATAGAAGTGAGGCTTGTTGCTGCATATTCAGCGCTACTAGGGTTAACCTTTCTGTCCTTGTGTTAGCTAGATATGAAACACCAACCATTCTGTCTTTGTGTGCAGGATGTTACCAACACAAAGGGTAACGAGTTTGAGGATTTCTGCCTCAGACGGGAACTGCTGATGGGAATTTTTGAGAAGGGTTGGGAGAAACCCTCCCCTATACAGGAGGCCAGCATTCCAATCGCTCTCACCGGTCGTGATATCTTGGCACGTGCCAAAAACGGTACTGGCAAAACAGGTGCATATGCCATTCCTATCCTGGAGAGGTGCGACATCTCAAAGGATGTTGTTCAAGGTAAGTTGGGTTGTTTTTTTTGGTAATATATGTAGAAATATGCTTTTATTAAAAGATAATAATAATAAATGGAATTTATATAGCACTGTGTCTTGCACAGACAAATCAAAGCGCTTGCACTCAACTCATTCTTACACAGTCATGCAACCAATAGCAAGTAATAGTTCTAACAAGTCTAAATGCACACACACGCACACGCACACGTTATACACTTTGGCAGGGTGATGGAATTTTTGGCTGTTGAAAAGCAGGGATAGCTATGAAATGAAACGGGAGAGGAAATTCTTAGGTTTGAAACAAATATGTCTTGAGGCCAGATTTAAAAGTGTCACAAGAAGGCCTTTGGCGAAGAGAGATAGGGAGGCCATTCCAAATCGATGGACCAGAAACAGAGAAAGAGCGACGACCAACAGTGGACTGGTTGAAATCTAGGTGTTTGTAAGCACAAGGAATCTGCAGCAGAGCGAAGGGAACGAGAAGGGGTGTACAGGTGGAGACATTCACAGAGGTAGGAAGGTGCTGTTTTGTGGAGACATTTGTAACAGACAGTACTGATCTTATAGTTTATTCTTTGTGGCACAGGCAGCCAGTGGAGAGATCGCAAGAGAGGGGTAATGTGCTCAGATTTTTTCTTTCTGAGGACTAGTCGAGCTGCAGAGTTTTGAATACATTGAAGGGAGTGGATAGATGATGCTGGCAGACCAGCCAAAAGAGAATTGCAATAGTCCAGACGTGAAAGAATGAGAGATGCCACGAGTTTTTATGTTGCCTCTGTGGACAGGTACTTTCGAATTGCACTAATACGCCGTAATTGATAGAAGCAGGACTGGCAGGTCTGGGTGATGAATTTATATTGAAGATATTAGTAATCTTTTTGTATGTTGTGTTGGGCCTAATTCTGTAGAAGAGTAGAGTGGTTATAGGAATAAACCTTTTGATCCTGTGATAAATGGGGATCTGGTTCAGTCTTCATTGGGGTGACTCGTGTGTATGTGTGCATGCGTGTGTGTGTTCACATTTGAATTTGTAAAAACTATTAATTGTAACTGGTTGCATGTGAACGAGTAGGATGAATGCAAGCACTTTGTTTTTGCAAGATAATAGCGCTGTATAAATTCCTTTATTATTATCCTAACCTAAATGAGGGATCTGGTTCAGTCATCATTGAGGTGACTAAGGATTATTTCCCTGAAGCTAACATTGGTTCTGACTTCATTCCAAGCAAATCATTCAGATTCATGAGACAATAATAGATGAAGATCCCATAAATGAATGAACAGATAACATCTTGCTTATTGCCTGTTCTTCACATCCCTCCCTATTTGGAATTTGCATGCATGGGTGTTTTTTTTTTTTTTTTGTTTTTGGTGTTAGCTTTTTGTTTTTTAAATCCTGGAAGAAAAATGGAATCAGACTTGTTTAGCCTTGCCTGTGTTCCTCAATAATCTGTGATCTGTGTGTTTTGAATGTTATCTGAAGAAAATAACATGTATATATCTGAATGTTGAAATCTGATGGGGGATATACTGTGTTGCCTACAGCTCTGATCATGGTTCCCACTCGAGAACTGGCGTTGCAGACAAGCCAGATCTGCATTGAACTCAGTAAACACATAGGCTGCAAATGCATGGTGACCACAGGTGGAACCAACCTCAAGGATGACATCATGCGACTTTATGATCCAGGTGAGCGCTGGCGGTTTCTTTTTCATCAGTGTGGTAAAGTGGCCAAAAGAAGAAAACAGTAGTAGTATTGTTGATCAAATGGTTCTTTTAGTTTCGGCCCAATAAAGTGGATAGACTTGTAGTCATACTACAAAGACGGAGCTTTTATAGTATCACCAGTCTCAAGGGTCAGAATTGCATGTAAGGATAACTTTTTGTTTGCAGATATGTGGGATTGAAATGTCATTTTAATTATAACATTTCTTTGGGGGGGGGGGGGGGGGTTGTCACAGAAGAGACAAAAGGGCTTTCACCTGACCTGCTGGTCGTCATAATGTGCACAGCAGAAAATGTCATTTGGTGAAGCATTAGCCAAAACTGAAATGCATCAGATAAAAGCTCATGCATCAGAAGTACATATTTCTATTTGATGATATAATATTATGACAACTGTAATAAATGGGTCTGTTAAACCTAAATTCTCACCAATACTCTTGGTGTCGAGGTAGAGGTGAAAGTGTTCAAAGGTGGATGATTGTTGTGTTCCAGTACATGTCATCATTGCTACACCAGGCCGTATCCTTGATCTAATGAACAAACATTTGGTCAAACCAGAGAGCTGCTCCATCTTGGTTCTAGATGAGGTAAAAGACTTGTAGTACCACATTTTGTTCATAGTTTGTCTCTAGAGCTATAACTTTTTGGTTTTTTTGTCATTGGATTGATACTTTACAGGTTCATTTGTCAACATTTCTTTCAACTTCTTGTTTTGAATGTCTCACATGTTTGGGCAAATGGAAACTTTTCACTTGTACTGTTTACAAATATTACCAGGTTGTATTTAGTGGTTTATAATTATTATCACACAATGTACCCAGACTATTGTTTTGGGTAGTTGGTGTGGGGGGTGTTTGGTAGGTTTGTGTGTGTCTATTTCCTGTTGTTAGAAGTGGGGGGGAAAACGCCCAACAAAAACCTGATTTGAGAGATTTCACCAGTGGTTCGAGAAGTGTTGATGGGGGGGGGGGGGGGTGTGGGGGGGGGGGGGGGGGGGGGGGGGGGGGGGGGGGGGGGGGGGGGGGGGGGGGGGGGTTAATTTTGTTTTAAATAGGGCCATTTACTTTTCTTGTGTGTTATGGTTAAGATTGCTTTGTAGAAATGTTGGAATTGGGGTTTTGATACTGGTTTTTTGTTGGTTGTTTTTTCAGTGTGAATTTTAAACGAAATATGGTTTTTGCTTACATATATTGTGCTTATATGCTTTTGAATAATATTTTTTTCCCTTCTCTTTGGATAGGGGGGTGGAGGTGAAACTGAGTTTTGACCTAGAGATTAAATACATTTGTTGTAACGTTTTTGTGACCAAAAAAGTATGCCTTTTCGTTGAGAAAGGCGATTGTTTAGGATGAGTTGTGTGGGGGGTTGTAACTTTCCTAGGGTGGCATGATTCTGTGATGACCATACAGGCCTGCTTGCTTGCTTGCTCATCTGTAAAATATGAAAATTCTACTTTCAAATACTTATCACTGAAATGGATAGAAAGAATTTTTTGGGATGTGTTCTGTAGTTGAAAGGAAGCAGCTACATTTAATGATGAGATCACATCCAGTTCTGCTTCTGAATGAAGTCTGAATGATACTTCTGATTCCTGAAAATGTGGCTGTATACTAGTTTCCCTTGATACTGTAATTTTACAGATGGTTGGTAGTTTTGTGTATTGCCCTTTGACCTATTCTTTCAGGTCTGTTGAAACGTCTCTGCATGCATTGCAAAGTTCAGCAGACAAGATGAGATTTTGCAATAATAAAGCTCTCATTCTTTTACGAATCTCATTTCTGTATGTATGGTGGCACCCATTGTAACCAAAGGTTTAGTTGGTGCTGGCCTGTGCTCTGCAGAAACGCCATGCTGATTACTCCTGGGCTCTGGCAGGCACTCAGCAGTAACATGAGTTAACTGTAAGAACTTTGAGTGTAGAAGTATTTCTTCGAGCATTTTGGGTTGGTTGTCAGTTCTAATGATAATCTTATAGCTCTGATCCAAAATGTGTAAGGAAGAAGTTTCATGTTTTATATTTGTGTCATTCATGCTTCAAACAGTTTGTTAGGAAAGTCTTACAAGTGAGTTGTTGGTTTTTGTTGTATTTGGTTCAATAATATTTTGAACGTGATTGTTTTGATTCAAGTTTGCTAAAGAGGATTGCCCTTTGTGTTTGCAGGCTGACAAGCTATTGTCCCAAGACTTCAAGGGAATGCTAGACAATGTCATCAGTCACTTACCTCCACAGCGACAGATTTTGTTGTACTCTGCTACCTTCCCCCTTTCCGTTGAACAGTTCATGGTGAGTTTTGTGTGATTTGGGCTGGTCTGTTGATACCATTTGGTCCCTTCTAATTCCTGGAACCTTTTTATTCCTGTCTTGACAGTTTTTCTCTTCTTTGTCCTTTCTGTTCAATGTTTTGTCTACAGTGCATTGTTTGAAAATGCAAGACAAGATCCAGTAATGGGAAAGGTGGTTGAAATGTTCATACATTCTAAACCCCCCCCCCCCCCCCCCCCCCCCCCCGTTTAGAATGTATGAACATTTCAACCACCTTCCCATACTGGATCTTGTCTCCTCCCCCCCCCCCCCCCCCCCCCCAAACAATCCCAAAAATTACAGAGGATCCAGTTTTCATACTTCAGGCTTTCATAAAAGATGAGACGAAGTACGCAACATTTCTTATCTCACTATCAACTTGGCCAGTTCCGGTAGGTCAAAAGTTTTCTGCGTGTTTATCTACTCTTGACTTGTAGTTGTATTAGCCACATCTAATGCTTTATTGGAAGCAGGATTGTGGCCATTGTTTAGCTATTGCACAAGATGCGTGTGTCTTATTCACACAGTGCGTGCTGCTACACAGTTGGAATGATGCAATAAACATATGAAGAATATAAAACCAGATTTTCTTGAAAAAAAAGTTTCAGTACTTTAAAAATTATTTCAAAATCACCAAAAAGAAGGGGAAAACACACCCAAAAAATATCCGGAATGTTTCTTGGAGCACACAGTATGTTCTCTTTAGTGAGTGTATAAAAAGGCTAAAATTAGATGAATGTCTGGTGTAAAATTTCCCTTGTTGTTCTCTCCCACACAGAGGAAGCATCTGGAAAATCCTTACGAGATCAACTTGATGGAGGAGTTGACACTGAAGGGGGTCACACAGTATTATGCCTTTGTCCAGGAGAAGCAGAAGGTCCACTGTCTCAACACACTCTTCTCAAAGCTTCAGGTAAGTTCTTTTCAACAGGTGTCGAACGTTTTGCTAAATCGGTGGAGGAATGTATGATTTGAAGATATTCTTTGTTCAGATATCCCCTGACAGTTAACTTGCTTACAGTAGTAAGAAAGAATAGGTGTGGTTAGTAGCATGGGAAAAACATATGCTCTGTCACTTAACAATTTTGTGAAAATTCCTTATGGTGAGAGCACAAGAGATCCTTCTGGCAGTAGGATAGATTTAGATGGAGGTTGGGAGTGGAGACCATCAGGGAAAAGTCTGTACTGTGCCACCAGTATTTTTGTGTTTTTAGGGGGATTATTTGCTGTGTTGGTGAGCATTATCATTCAGATTTCGTTGGTAGCAGTAATCAGTTGTGAAGCACACAGCTCCATTGATGATGAAACCGTATCCAGTTCTGCTTCTGAATGTACTTGACAGACATCATATCTGGCTGAAATGGAAGATGTGTGTGTAATTTAAATTAAGATCAGGTGAAAAGCTTGGGTGTAAATTTTTTCCCCTAAGAAACACCTTGAACATATTTTGGGGGGAAAATTTGTGCTAGAAATCGTGTAGAATGGTTGGTCTGCAGTGTAAGTGTTCTAAAATTATGTTGTTGCTGCAAGTCACTTGCTGCCTTTTGACTGTTGGAATGGATGGATGGTTTGTGTTGGTGCCCAAAATATTTTCAACATTGCTTCAAAGTTTTCTGGATAATATAGCTTCAAGGGATGAATGATAGCAAGATATAACATAAACTGTTTGATTTCACGTATAAAAATCAATACAGCTAGGGTGAAGTATGAAGTAAAATCACCCAACCACACTCCACTGCACCCACATGTACACGTTCTGGTTTTTGTTATGTTTTTTAGCTAGAGAAAATAGCAGATGCAGAAGTCTTTGTAGTGGTTTATCAATGAAATCACAAGTGCTATCCAGCCCAGCTGGGGCCATCTGGTGCTAATTATAGTAAGATCTTATAGCATTTGGACTTCTGCCTTAATGTAACAGTGTACAAAACCGAGAGGGGGTAAAGGGAAGGGGGGTGTGCTAATTTCAGCACTGGGCCCTTTTGGAGTTA
Source organism: Rapana venosa (assembly GCA_028751875.1). Taxonomy (NCBI): domain Eukaryota; kingdom Metazoa; phylum Mollusca; class Gastropoda; order Neogastropoda; family Muricidae; genus Rapana; species Rapana venosa. The sequence continues at coordinate 36,614,463 of CM054160.1, read as the reverse complement.
AGCTGGATTTGCGTGCTTCGACAGAATATTGCCTTTTTTTATACTGCAAATATTGGTGTAGACCTGTTTATTATTTACATTGTTATTGTGAACTATATCTATGGGTGTACACAACTCCATTGATGATGAATCCTTATCCAGTTCTGCTTCTGAACAACTGTGACAGACAGCATACGAGGCTGAAATGGAAAATGTGTAACATTCGATTTAGAATATTCTTTACTTTTTTATAAGCATAAAGTGAAATTGGACTATTTCAAATCCAGATGTGCTCGCCATTCTATTCATAGAAATTGGTGCCCTTGTGCTTCTTTTAGCTTTTTAAAAAACAAATTCTGTTGGATGGAGTATTAGTTTTTCACTGATGCAGTTTACTGAGATCTTCATTGCTGCAGTGCATCTTACTAGATGCCTTGAGTCAGTCCTAGGTATGCAAGTTGAGGTAAGCTGCTCTCAAACACTCCATGTACCATGTTTTCTGCTTTTTTGGTTCCTGTAAGTATACAGAAGAAACATTACCAGTTTATTAGCTTTTAAAAAGTCTCATTGATTCTAATCCAAAATTGTCTACCTCTCTGCTCAGATCAACCAGTCCATCATCTTCTGCAACTCCACGCAGCGTGTGGAGCTGCTAGCCAAAAAGATTACAGAGCTAGGCTACTCCTGCTACTATATCCATGCCAAGATGAACCAGCAGCATCGTAACCGCGTCTTTCACGACTTCAGGCAGGGCCTGTGCAGAAACTTGGTCTGTTCCGGTAAGTTTGTCTCTCACTTTGCAGACAAGATGCTCCTGTCTTAGTATTTACTTGTTAATTATACAGAAGTGTAAGTAGGAGTATGTTTTTCGAGCAAAAAAGCACCAAAGAGCGGAACTTTTCCCTTGGTATCGTTACGTTAAGCGAAACTGATGGTTTTTCACCATCCCTGGTGACAGGACTGCTAGTCGTCCAGATACTTCCCAGCAGCTTGTACCCACTGGTAACTGGGAGGAGTGAGGAAAATAGGAGTAAAGTCTTTCCCAAGGACATAAACACAGCCGATGCGGGGATCGAACCCCGAACATTTTCACGAGCTTGATTCGCCTAAATACCACTCGACCACGGTGCCCCTCTACAGAAGTGTTATGTGTGTATATGATACAAAAAATTTTCAAGTTTGCAAAGTTTAACAGTAATTGTGCAAACCTTGGGATCGGTCTAGTGCAAGACTCCTGCTCGGTGTATTTGTCATTGGTTAGAAGTGTCACTAGCCAGAAATCTGATCTGCACAGCTAAGGCATCTTTCTGCTACAGAGGAATTTTTGTTGTTATCGAAAGTATAGGATACCAAAAGTTAAGATACACATTAAAACAGCTTTGTTGTTGTGTAGAACCATCATCAAAACAGAATTTCTACACAGCCAATGATTTTGTTCCAAAATTAGTTCTGTAAGGTTGAAAATCCAAGGCCATTGCTACAGATAGTCGATTGAATGCTCTGTGTTGGTCAGATTTGTTCACAAGAGGTATCGACATTCAAGCAGTCAACGTGGTGATCAACTTCGACTTCCCCAAGCATGCAGAGACCTACTTGCACAGGATTGGCAGATCTGGCCGCTATGGTCACCTGGGTGTGGCCATCAACCTCATCACATATGACGACAGGTCTGTGGCCAACTTTCTGTATGATGTAGAATAGTTAAAAAATGTTTTTCTGGAATGCTTTAAAAAAAAAAAAAAAAGCTATTAAAAAAAAAATCCTTGGATAGGGATGGTGATGTGTAGAAAAATTCTTCCTAGCTGCAATGCCAAATTCCATGTTCTGCTTGAGCACACTATAAGTGGTGAGCTTGTTGTTGCTATGCTTTGAATGGTTGTTTTCTGTAAAATTTCTATATCATGAATGAGTAGATGCTTGGAACCTTTCTCTGTGTGAAGTATCTTTACCATAACTTTTGAGTCAGGGTGAGGGCAAGTTATATGTTAACCTGTTCCAGATTTTCCCAAGCCTTTTTGCTTACAAGTACATGTTTGTATGTCTGGTTTGTGTTTGTTTGAGACAGAGAGAAAGAGAATGTGTATGAGAGTCTGTTATGAATTTTGTCCCCTCTAGAGCTCCATTTACCATGTCTGGTGTACATGTCTGTGTCTGTGTGTGTGTTGCAGGTTTTCCCTGCACAAAATCGAGCAAGAACTGGGCACAGAAATCAAGCCAATTCCCAAAACCATTGACAAATCTCTGTATGTGGCTGAGTTCCAAACACAAACAGATCCTGAAGGCAGCCAATGATCAGTCTGACTGTTCATCTTGTGGTGTGTGCTGTGACTTCATCGCATTAGGGGTGGGGGTAGGGGACAGGGGGACCATCTCCTATTGGGGTGTGGTGCTCCAAATTCATTGTGCGGAGCATGGGTCTGCTCTTTGACACTGCTGCTTGGTGTGTATGCTGTGAAACTAACATTTAAACAAAAAAAATTACTGGAAAAAATGAGAGCTAATCTGGAGTGTGGGTGGAAAAAGTGCATCTAAAAAGAGAAAATGTGGACACGTGAAGTATGGTGGAAAAAGAACGATCCATCCATAAATTTTATCAGGTTGGCGTGAACTTGATATTTTGCTATCGGCGTATATCTGTGATGACGAAAAAATGCAGTTGTTAGTTGAAAGAGCATGTGTGTCTGGGAGAAAGGAAGAACAAGGGTGCGTGTGTGCATGCGTGTGCTGGTGTATACAAGTTAAAAAGGAGGTTGAATGGATGTCTGAATACACAAGGTCTAAAAGAGAAAGAATAAGTGATGGGTCTACAAGGCAAAAAGGGTGCAAGAGTATGCAACGTTCAAGTGTGAAAAGGGTGGTGGCTGAGGAGATATCTGTGGGGAAAAGTCAAACGTTATTTTTACTGTGTATAGTTGAATATAAAAGATACAAAAAACTACATCCATGGTGTAAATGAAAATGAAGAGGGAAGACTTTGACACAACATCCATATGAAGGAGAAGGACACTGTTTTCAGTGCTAGTATTAACTCCGAGGTTTGGATGAATTCCTTTGTGCTGTGAACTGTTTGAAGAAAAAAAAAAAACTTGGATCACCAACAGTTTTCAGCAACAATTCAGAAATCTTCTGATAAACCAGTTCACCAAAAGGAAGGTGAATTCACCGCAGAACATTGTGGGGGAGCCTTTCAGTGCGCACAGTGTCTCCCATACTGCGTGTTCAGAGTGGAAAAGACGGCATCTTCGCAGGATGTAGGTCTGTGTCATTCAGCTCAGATTTGCTGGAGGGGAGGAGGAGTTGACGTCAACAGTCGTGGACCAAAGTATGACTTCTTCATGGTGTGACGAGTCTGCAGTCTTGTTGTTAGTCCTCAACTCATGGGTGTGCTGCACCTGACAGTTATTAGCTTCATGTTGACATTCTGACCCGCCCACCCTTATTTTGGTTCTTGTCGAGTGTGTTCTTATACATTTAATGTATAGGAGCAAGAGTTGTTTGGGGGGAAAAACGTGTTGTTAATTCATTGTGTGAATCTTGTCTTAGCAGTGTTCCTGGAATTATTGATGCTTTATGTCTGGTAGAGAGTTTGCATCAGGTTTGTTGATCTTAATTCAGTGAGGATGAGAACAACTGAGTTCAATCATTTTTCTTTGGTAGTTTTTCAGATATTAGCGATAACAAGGAAAATTCCTGTGCTTTGACAATTTTGTTTTATAGGGACGATATTTTGCCCTGTTATGATTTGAAACTAAATTGTGAGTTGTTCTTTCACACAAGAGTTGTGATAAAACAAAAAAATATGAATGAAATCTGTTTTGGAAAGCGTCAAGCCAGGTAGGCCATTTGAGTCAGTTGATGATAATTTGATTTAATTTTTTTTTCTTCTTCAATTTATTTAGACAGGGTCAGCTGCTGGCACGTGTTAGTTCTGATGATGTGCACGCGTTTCTCGTCTACTTTCGTGCACACCCTGTTCTACAGTAGAACTTTTCTTTTGTGGATTCATATTCATGAAGAGTTAGGTTTCTGATACTTTGTTGTTAAGTGTAGCTGTCGGCGCGTTCCCCTGCCCCTCTTTAACCACCTGAGTATGACTGTAGGATTGTAAATATGTACATAGTCATCCTCCAGTGTTGTGATGGTGCTTCCAGGGAAGGGCTTCAGTGGTTGGATACCTTACGAGCATGGCTGTCATTTATTCATAGACCAGAGGGTGGCAATCAGGCGTGCTTTCTTTTTTTATTAAAAAAAATGTATTAAAGTTGAGTCAAAAGTTTTTTTTCGTAACGGTCAAATGTACAGGTTCTTGATGTAGTAGGAAAGGGTGTATTCGGTGTTGACGGGAGAGTGATGTTCCTGTTAGCGCAGGAAAAGGGTTAGCTGGTTAGGACACGAGAAGAGTAAGCAAAGCAAGAGGAAGCCGCCTTTCCAGAAAGCACCCTCACAATCACTGCGTTATTTTTGTACAGAGAAAAGATGGAAATGTTTGCGACCAGTTCTCCTGCCAGAGGAGGCTGGTCATCATTTGCTAGGCAGCAGACTTCACGGACAGGAAGGAGGCCACTCGCCCCCTCCTTCCTTCGTCCCACTACTTACCCTGAGTGAAATGGTCTGTCATCCTTTGCATCCTTTTTTTGTTGTTATTTTTTTCTTCCTATTAACACTCCCCCCATCATCCTGTTCCCTCTTTATCTGTGACTCCAATGAAGTATTTTCATCGCAGTGCTGTTTGTTTTGCCTTCGCTTGAGCGTCGGGTCATGATCAGTTTATCAATGCTTATCATTTTTCATTGCTATCATCTAGTTTATCTTTCATCATCGTTTTGTTTTCTGCATTTCATTGCAAGTTCATGACGAAGAATGGAGTGACGTGGATATCATGTGATAGGTTTTCAAAATGGTGTGTGATGCTGAGAGTTGAGATACCATGAGGAAGAGCACTTTTTAGATCTGTTCAGTGATTGTTGTAATGCACAGTTAGTTGATATATATATAATTTTTTTTTTGGGAGAAGTTTTTTTCATGGGTTGGTGAATGGATTTTTGATGGTTCAGTTACCACTGTTTTTGTGTCTGCTCATACACTTACAATTGTAACCCATCTTGATAGGCAAAGCTTGCCATACATCTAGAATGTAAATGAGTTCATGGCTTTTGTTTACAGAAAGGAAAATGGAAAACTTGTCCATTAGGCAACCATGTTGACTGCAGCTGTGGCCATTTTCACTGGATTGGAATAGGAAATGTGCAAGACACCAGAACTGCTCTCAGATATTTTTCTAGTGTGCTTCAGTCCCCCTTCTCAAAGACTGGCACCTCCCCAGGGAAAGAGCTTGTGCTGACTGAGACAGAAGGGGCAAGGTGTAGAAGTTCTCTCTGCAGTTAGGAATACTGCCAGTTATGAATGATGATGGGGAACTTCCTTCTTCTGCCTCTGCTCCAAATGTTACTCTTTGTGGAGACTGCAAGGCACAGCTCCTGTCTTTGGTTGGAGAGAGAGCAGTTTTGAGGTGCTGATGATAAGTTTGAGCCCAGCTGCAACAGATTGGTGTCAACACATGGATTAAGTCGCCTATGTAGACTTGTAAGTCCTGTTAGTGAATGATAGAGCACACACAAAAATCAATAGATAGTTTTTTTTTAAAGTTACAGCAAGAAAACTGGTATGAAGTCATGGTATCTGTTCCACAGTTGTGTTCAAGCAAACAGATCAGATGTAGGTGTCAAAGCTTTCATCTTAATGGAATGAAAATTCACTTGGATATGATATCTTAGATATTTGATTATAGTATGAAATGAATTTTAGCTAAAACATGGATTTAAGAGTGAAAACCTACTGAAAGTGGCAGAGTGCAGGTAGAGAGAGGCTGTGTAGTGTTTTATGAATCAGACAGCTGTCATGATGACTGCTTGCACACTATGATCCAAGGGCTTGGTACAGAACTTGCTTTAATGGGAGTCGGGTCACACAATGGTGCTGTCAGGGTCTGGGGTTTCAAGTACATCCTGATCTGTTGTCTCAAGTGTGTGAGGTGGGATGAAATGAGTTTCCCTGCACAGGACCTGAAATTGAAACAGTGATGTTTTCAGAATAGTAGCAACAGGCCTGTGTGATTGGCACACCATCTTTATGACAAAATGTCCCCTGTGAGTCAGAAATCATTAGGTGTATTCTGCACCCTGTTGGGGATGCTTGCTTCAGTGCCGTTGGTCTGTTGTACTGTAGAAAGAAACAGGTGACAGTATAGCCTCACAACCAAGTAGGAGACGCACGCGTGCCAGTGACCGGTGGGTAATTTTGAAGCAGTCGGAGCTGAAGTATTTCAACTCTATGAAAGCCTTGGTGGGTTGTTTTTTTTCTTTGCAAGTTCATGTTCTGTCAGTTCCTGGAGTTTAAGAGACTTATTCAAGCTTGAGAAGACGCTGTTTGCTCAATTATAGGATGACCATGTCTGACCTAAGGTCAGCACTGCCTCAGAACGTCATCTGTGTGTTAATATGGATGCTGCATTTTGACAGAAAGCATTTTGATGTCTGAGAAGCTTGCTCTTTGCTTTACTGAAGATCTCTGGCGGTGACCAGGCATGAACACTTAGTTCTATCTTTAGTTGTTTCGTATTTCCATTTAAAAAATCTGTTATAAAGAAGAAACCAAACCCATGGGGAGAAAAAGCTCTCAAACTGCCAGTACCTGTGTGCCAGTTGCCATATATCAGAAGTACCTCACCTGCAAATAGCATACTTATTCATATGGCATTAGTGTCATGACATTGCTATTCATCAGCATGGGGCTGCACCAAGCTTAAACCGAGCTTTCTACTGGTCAGCAAAATGACGGGGTAAAATGGAACTCAAAACCATTGGGAGATGAACTGCTGCAAAGAAGCTGTACAACTGCAGAATCACCTTTGTCATTTTTTTTTTTTTTTACTTTGTGTGTTGGTTTTGATACAATTCAGAAATAACAAAAATCCCAGTCACTAGCAAAATAATGCTGTATTTGAGGGAAATTGTATATGTGGAAGGTGGTGTACAGGGGCAGTTGCTTTTTCTCTCTGCACTCTTGGACTTGGTTTTAATTGTTGAGAAAAGTCTTGCATGAATAAAGCAGTGTAGGGAGTAGTTAATTTTATTTTATTTCATTTTTTCCCCCTACCTGTTCAGAAAAAAGTGCTTCAGCTACAAGGGGCTTGGCCACCTCCTATTTTCTGGGGGATATAGTAAGTCCCAGTTAACAAAATCTGCTTTGGAGGTTTTCCTTTAGATTAAAACCATTGTTCTCATGCCTGGTTACCATTGGATGCCTGCTGTAACATTGTCCAGTGAGCACAAATTCTTGGTTTTTGCTAAAGTTTGTCCTATCCAGTACTGTGAAGCATGGAGTGACAAGATCTGAAGATTGGTTTTTTTTTTGGCCTGTGGAGGAGGTATGTGTTGTCTGTGGTGGTCCACCTGCCTTAGTGTGAGCAGTTCAGGGATGTGGTGTTCTGAACTCATGGCCTTGATGTCTGCAGATTGTTTAGTGGAAGCGTGGGGACTGCTGTGCATACGATTCTCAGTCACACCAGCCCATGCTCTTCTCAACTGACTTCTATGGAAGTATTGCACATCTCTTTTTTTTATGTCATTTTTATCCACACGCGTGGTCGTTCTTGCTTCGTCACATCATAATTGTCATAAAATCACTTATAATTCATCCTTGTGCTATGTCATAAATACCAATTCATCGCTGTCATCCATTAACTCAGAATATTTCAGTTCATTTCATCTGAAATGTTCTTGGACACCCACTGTATCGTCATCATTTCTGCTTGTTGCTTTACTTTACTCTGATCAGTGTGACTGTCGTATCCCTCATTTGTGTCCACGATTCCTTCCCCCCATCCAGTGTCCAGGAGTCTGGTATGGCCCCTGTCTAGTGCCTTGTCATTGAAAGGGGGGGAGTGTTGGACAGTCTCCCTGTCACAGTATTGGCTCCTACCTCCCCTTCCCTACTGTTGTTCCTTCCCCCGACGTGGACAGGGAAGGGAACAGCCTCACTTTTCCTTCACATATATCAAGTGTTATTGTTGAATGAAATTCGGTTTGATGTAAGTACAGACTTTATTTATTTGATTTTGTTAATTCTCTTTTGTTGTTCTCGTTGCATATGTGTGTGTCACGATCATGTCAGCATGCGGAAGTTTATTCTGACAGCAGATGAACTGCATGTTGGATGCTGCCTCATTGGTTGCTGATTAGAAAGAAAAGAGAAAAAGAAACAACCCAATGTAACTTAGGAAAACCTTGTAACGCTAAAATGCCATCAGTCTGGGCCTCCTCCCAGGTTTATGTAGGCCTTCTCCTCGTAAGTTCCTTTTCACACTACAGCAGTTTCATAATTGCTGAATAGTCTCCCCTTCCCCGAGGAGTGACAGACTGTTTCACACATTCAGTACTTGGGGGAAAATATATGTGGAAGAAGTTTTACAAAAATATTATCCTACCACCCAACTTTTTGAGGGGGCTTAGCCTTTTTCCTGCTTGCATTTTTTTTTCTTCACGTGCTTCTTGTGCTTCTTCGAAAAGCGTGGGTTGGTTATTCTTACTTGAAGCAACCATTGAGCTAGCATCCTGGCAACGATTGAAGTGATGATGTTTTGCTTGAAGAGGTGTTTGCAGGACTGCAAGTATTTGTGTATGTTGTGATCGAAGAACTATCCTTATTTTGAGTTTTTGCACTTTGGTCTGGTCTGGTCTTAACTTCTAGAAGAATCACTTGCTTCGCACACTTTCATCTTGTGTTCCAGTCTCTTCTCATCGTTCACAGAAAAATAATACTAGCATCTGTGTGTTTAGATAAGATAAAAGTGTGGTATGTAACTAAGAAAGGGTGATTTGAGTAGGCTTGGCAAGTGTGATTCTGCTAGTTGGTGATGCCAGACATGTTTTCTTTTTCTGTTCAACTGTTTTTGCATTAATCAACACATGGTGGATGCCTGTGTTCCACAAGCTTTGAATGCAATACTATTACCTTTGAAGCCAGTAAGGGAAGGTGATGGCTTCTTGATGGAGATGTGTGTGGAGAGGGGTATTTTGGGTTGTGTGTGTTTGGAGGCTCTTGTATTACTTCTTTCCCTGCCGGAGAAGTAAAACAAGACTTGCCAGGTGCTGTAAGAATGAGGTGGGTGGGGTAGGGAGAGTGTTGCAGATCTGTATGTGAATGCCTGTGCGACTGTGAGAGGGTATGCAAGCTGGTTAAAATCATTCGTGTATAAGCAAGCTGTTGCACGAGTTCTTGTTCATGCACATTTAGATGTGTGTGAGGAAGAAAAACCACAAAATCAAAGTGTATGAAATGTGGCAAAAAAGATATCATGAAATTCTTTTGGAACTGGATAGGGAAGAATGAGATCCATTTTGTGGTGGTGTGCAGAAGTGAATCACATATGTGTGTGTGTGTGTGTTAGCATGAAAGTGTGTTCACAGTTAGCAAATGAAGTGAAATCTGTGTGTTGAGGTGCGTGTGCATTAGCCAGTGTGAAAGTGCGGAGTAAAAGCTATTGTGAATGATTACGGGAGAAAATGTGGAATATTTACAGATACTGATTTCAGCAGCCTTAGGGACTTGTTCCCCCGTCCCCTCCTTTTCAGTTCCTCTAGGTGCTGGAAAAAACAACCACCTAATAGACAACCGCACCACCTAACCTTCTTAGTATGACATGACATTGACAGCTTTCTGTTGAAATATCTTACAACACTGGTTTTAGAATTATGTCATAAACTGAAGATAGAGAGATAGTGCTGTTGTCTTAACTGTGGATTGGGGAAAGGAGAGAGGTGGACTCATTCAATGGCCAGAAGACGGAAAGAAAGAAGTTGCTGATATCTTTAATTAAATTCATGGCCAAAATTGTTTTTGCTACGATACCATTGTCGGTCTCCTGTGGCTGCTGAAAAGTATTTGTAAATATGTGTGCGGCAGGGGCAAAAAAAATTTTGTTTTTTTTCTTTTTTCCAAAATTGAAATTGCGGCTCTGACAGCTCCAAAGGTTATGCTCATATTTTGAACACAATAGTTGTTCTTTAGTACTATAATTATTATTATCATCAGTATTACTACTATTATTTATTTTTTTTTTTTTTTTAAATATTTTATATTGTAGTTTTATACTCCTGGTTAATCAGAGCCCAAGCAACATCTGCAAAAAAAGAAAGAGCATTTACCTGTCTTAAGAATCTGGAGTGATTAAAACTTAAATCAAAATGGGGGGTTGGGTGGGGTAAGAAAGTGCATAAAAAGGTATCTTTTAAAAGATATTTTATAATTGTCCTTTTAATAAAAGAAGTCAAAGTATTTCAGATTTGTTTGACAGTTTAAAAGAATCTGTCCCATTAAACAAATAGCTAATTATACAGCATGGCTATAGATAATGAAACAAGGTTTTCGGTTTTTTATATGATTTATTATGGGTATTATACGGATTTTTTCCCCACATTTTTCATTCCATACTGCTGTTTTTTGTGTTTATTTAATATATAATTGGGCTGGTTCTGATTCTCTTGAATTCTTGCAGTCTGAAAACCATATCTGTACTTCATTTCCCCATATTGAAAATTGATACAAATCTTCATTTTTTCCTGTTAATTGAAAAGAAAAAAGTGGTTTGGCCCAACATTTATGCAAACAAAAAAGTGAAATTTTCTAAGATGATGAACCAGAGCAAAGAATACCCTGGTTCCATTTCTTGAAAGTCATATCGGAACCGTCCAAATTTTTTTTAAATAGAGAAATAAACAGAATCATGGGGGAAAAATAACAGTTAATAAAAACAATAAAACACAAAAATTAGGAAATAGGGGTTTTATTTGTTTTTTTTGTGTGTGTTTTTTTTTCATGGAATTCTGTTTACAAATATCTGCTGTGTTTTTGTTTTTGGAGTTTCTTTTTGTTTCTTCTCCTTTTTTTTTTTTCCTTCTTATTTGTCACTGTGAACAATGTCCTGTAACTTCAGAAATGGGGGAGAAACGGAGCAAAGAAGAGGCCAACCAGCGGGGGAAAAACTGCATAAGTTTTTTTTTAGACCTTTTCCCCCTGATTAAGAGACTGCTAATGTGACAACAAGATTTTTCTTTTCAAAATTGCTCTTTCATTTTGGCTATGTATGACATATACTCTACTTGCTGTAGAGTACAAGGTTTAGCCATGTCATGCAAGAAAACATCTTGCATCATGTTATTCTCAGGAGAATTCATGCACATTTTTGTATGCGTTCTTCCTGTTGAATCTACATGGTTACTGTAAATTGACTTGTTTCCATCAGATTGGGAAAGTTCTTCCTGAAGTATTGTATTGTTCTGAAAGGGTTTGCAACTCTGCACTTACGGTTCAAGTCTTTGTCTGTATTAAAAGTGAGAAATATACAAAAGACAGACAAAACCTGGTCGTGGGATAGGGGAGGGTTCCAGTCAGTTAGATGCAGCTTCACCTCTGAAAACTGACTGTAGAAGTTAGTCATTCCATAAACTTCAGTCAAAAAGAAACGTCCCACATCCAGTGGTTACTTCAGCTTTTTACACAGCCATTCTGGAAAGATGAGTGCATAGCATGGGTTTGCTCCATTTTTATGAAAAGGATTCAGTTGGCAGATTTTACTGCCAGTATTGGACAAAGGAACTAGAAGAAAAAGGACAAAAATGTCATCTAAAGACATTCATGTGTTCCCCTATGGCTGTGACTGCCAAAAGAACAGGTGTGTACCAACAAATGCCTCAGGTGGAAGGTTACTCCCTGATTTCCAAGTTACAAGGATTCTGTTCTCTTTCATCAGTGGTTTTGAGTAGTAATAGTCATTCTGTGCTCGTCTGTCTGTCTTCCCCTGTTTCTCCCCCCCCCCCCCCCCCCCCTTTCTCTCCTTTGTCCCTCTTCCACCCCACACCTGTCTCTCTCTTTAGTCTCTCTCTCTCTCTCTCTCTCAAGCTCATATAGGAGCAACTCCCTAAACCTAAGAGTAGTTTTCAGGTAGCAAAGTAAGAACCATCTTACGTTAGATGGTTGTCTAATAATATCTCTTAACATTATTCAGCTGTTGTGCTATTGTTGGCACCTTAGTGCCTGTAAACTGGATTACACTGCTTTGGGGGGGGGGGGGGGGGGGGGGGTTGCTGAAGTTCTAGCAAAGACCCAGCAGCAACAGTGGCCCAGTTAACACATCATGGCACTGCTAGTGAAAGGGAATACGACTGGGTTTGTTGCATGCAGGGTGATGTTCTGACATTCCCATTCAGCTGTTCGGAAGCTTTCCTATGCAGGCCTCTTCCCCCATCCCCTCCAGTTGTGTTTTTTTCAGGGCTAGAGTTTAGAGCATTGACTTCTTATGTACACACACACACACACATATACCACTTGACTTCATATTGGACAAAGCTTGTGTTGATTTATGTTTGAGTGGAGGTGAATTTGTTCAGCGGTTTGCTATGAATCTTTCCCCTCTTTTTGAGTTGTTATACATGATTATAAATAAATAAAACAAAAAAGAAAAGAAAAAAAAGGGCAGTTACAGATGGTGGATGCTATTTGCAGAAAAAAGAGGACAGGGATTCATAGCAACTGCTAAGAAAGAGAGGCTTTTGCCAAGTATACATCAGTTTGCTGTTAAATACTCAAGTAGCCATTTATGTGTGAGTGCAAGTAATGTCCTGAATTTGAGTGGAAATAAGTGAAGAAGAACCCATGTTAACCGATTCAGGGCTAAATAGAAATAGTAAATTCTTATGGTTGAATGGGAATACCACTACTGCCTGGTGCAAATTGTGGACAGGTGTGGGCTTTACAGGCATGCTAGATAGCATAGGATGAAATGGGATATTCCACAGGGCATTAAATCATGAAATTTAGAGAAAACATGTTTTTAAAAAAAATTTCACATCTCAAGAGGGGAGACTAGGAAACAATTGTTAGGGGATCTCTCTTAGGGTTTTTATTTAAAAAAAATTTCCGTTCTGCTAGAATATCTCTTCTCTCCCTCTTCCCCTCTATTTTCTTGCCCCATCCTCCCCCCCTCTCTCTCTCTCTCTCCCCCCCCCCCCCCCCCTCCTTCTGTCTGTCAGTCTCTCTCTCCTATTTGTATTTGATATAAGAAAAGAAAAAAGAGCTGGTTGTAATTCCATTTGTGCAGTGGAAAGTTTGACCTAAGAAAAAACAAAACACTGAAACTGAATTGTCAAATAAAAATTGGCAAGTTTTTTTTCGAATTGGTTTTTCGGAGCAGTACATTGTCAAAGATGTCAGCTGGTTTTCCAGGGCAGTACTGCCGAGTGGTTCACTAATGTTAAGTGCATGCTCTAAAGTTCCACTGCGCTGGTTTTTATAATATCTTTATTTTTATTTTTTTAATGACATCAAAATGGATTGGTCACAATATCAACAGCCTCCATCTCTCTCAGTATGGTTGGCTGGCTGGGCGATTTCTCCAGATGCGTGTGACCATCCATTTGAAAGAACAATGTTTTTTGGCATAACGTACTGTGCCATATCGGACATTGCCATCACAGCCTGTCAAAATCTGTCAACCTAACAAGCATTGTATTTTTGTACTGGTTTCAAGGTGACGACTTGAAATGGTGATTTTTTTTTATAGAAAATCACGATGTGAACAGATAGTAAACTGCAGTGGTTTGAGGTGAGTGACACCAACAAAATTATCCAAACCTTGTTAGATTGTGTGTTGAGTAGAACTACACAACTGCATCATGAGATATAAAGTCCTTTTATTGCCTTGGAGAAAGCAAGTTTATTCTTTTTTGTTTTGTGCAGTGTGATTCTTTGCTAGTTGCTTTGACATTACCTGTGTTGATATACAAATTGTAAATTTGTGACACATTTTCTGCTTCCACTTTTCTGGTCACAAGAGTTGATAAATCAAGCAGAATGGCACAGCCTAGCAGTGTTTTGCCATAAGAAATCTAGTGGCTAAATGCATTATGCACTGTGTTCTTTTGCAGGATGGCGAGGGAATGGATAGCTTTGAAGTTGATGGAGTAGATGACATGTTTGTCTTCATTCATTTTGAATGTGGTGAAATGATGTGATCTTAGCAGCCAGCAAAGCTCTGAATCATTGATTATAAAAAGCAAGAAATAATCGCAATAGTGGAGTAGATGACGCATTTGGCCAGGTTCATTTTGAATGTGGAGAAATCCCTGATGTGATTTTAGAAGCTCTGAATTGTATTTTAAAAATGCAAGAAAGAATCGCATTAGTATGGTTTTTCTGAAGAAGGGGAAAGTGAACATTTATGTTGGTAGAACTGAAGACTTGTTACCTAAAGACGTGAGAAACTGGGATGGTATCTGTATACATGGAGATAACATTGACAGTATTCCCTCTGGGTTTTTTCCTTTTACAAAGGGAAGGCCACACATTTGTCAAACTCCTTTGACTTCAAGCTACACATTTTTTAGTTAGTGCCATCTGATTGCAAAGGTCAAGTGTAGATAGAACTGAACTTACTCTCAGGTGTTTGCGTTTTGTATACATTACAATTTACAGGAGTGTTGAAGATTTGTTTTGCTGAATTCTGTGATGTCTTTTTCTTTTTCCCTCCCTCTATCCATTGATGCAGTTGTGTAAGTTCATAGCATGAAGATGAAACATCTGGTGGTGTGAGCAATGTTCAGTTTTTGCAGGTATTTTTCCCAGCAGGTGAAGAGCTAAAGGCAACCTCACAAGATAAGAAAAAAAAAGAAATATCAATAAAAAGTACACCAGCTCAAATTTTTATCTGTTTCATACTTGGATGAATGTGTGTGATCTGAAAGTTTTAAGTTTGTGTGTGTGGGGTTTTTGTGTGTGTTTTTAACAATGCTGTGTAAAGTACAGGTACAAGTATTAAATATCCTGCATCGGGGACACTGCACAATGAAATGAAACATCCCATCTGGTTTTCTGTTCCCCTGTGTGGATGCCAGAGGCCTGTCAGTCAAAATAGCATCCCCACCTTCTGGAAATTTTGTGCTAGAAATTCCCTCTTTTCTATCCCTCTCTTTGTTTCTGCCATGCTCCTTTTTCTTCCTATCACCCCTTTGTCTATTTTCTTGCTTCCTGGCCCTTCTCCTGCCTTTTTCCAGAAAGACTTGAAACAATTCTCTCCCATGCTGAAGTCAGATGTGCTGGGCCTGACTTGTTAGGTGCTTAATGGCAGTACAACACATTTTCGCTCACATGACAGACAACAGTTGCTGTCTGAGTGTTTGGGGAAGAAGAAGAAGCATGAAGATGTACATTGAAACGACGGTACTCATTCAGAAAGACTACACTATTGTTACGAACTTAACACACATTTGTATGCGCAAATCCATCTAATTTCTGTATGGAAGAATTATTATACCTGTTAAAGCCGCATGATACGGACAACCTCAAAATACTCCGCATGCACCCAAGGTTTCACTAGTACCTGGACTCCTTTAGAATCATATTGTAGTTGTGTGGTTTGAAGTTTTCAGGCTGAAGCTTCAATCTATTATGGGGGTATACAATGGTAATTACTTTGGTCAACCCCTGACAAAATGTATCACATAAATGTGTGCGCGCGCACAGATACACAAACACTGGTGCGCGTACACACACACACACACACATATTACCGCACTTACAACATACTACATGATAACAAATTCAGAGAACTATATTTTCTCATCAAAATCTTTACATTTTTTTTTATTTCTTTCATGTAAAGTCTGTTCACTCTTGTTATATGGGACTCAAACAAGAACTAAAATTCAAGGGAACCACCATCCCCCTCCCTTTCCCACCACCACCAAAACAAAAAAGAAAACAATGAGATGCAAAAATAAACTCGTAACAGCAGACCTAGAAACAACCTTAGCAATATCAACGATCTAGTCTATGACAGATTCCCTTTTCAGACTTATGATACCAGATTTATTTTTTATTTTTTTGTCTAACGCATTCAAGACCGCCCCGCCCCATCTTCATTTTCATGTATGCACGTTCACATTCACAGTTTTGGGGGTCTTGCCCAATGTAAACGATTTCCTCAGGTTGTGTAGTTCTAAACCTCGGTACAGCACATGGATTTCGTAGTCGCCATGGAAACCACGCACAGTCACGTTGTCACCTGACTGGGACAGCACGTGCGTTTCGTCCGTCATCCACTGCCTCTCTAAAAGGTCAAGGACGCGACGCCCTGCTGCCGTTAACTGCAACACAGTTCATTTTGTTTTACATTGAAACAAACTTATAAATATTCACTATGAATCTTTTTTTTTTAAACACAAAAAACAAGCAGCCCAAAACAAACAAACAAATCGGCACAGGCTTTATCAGTTATTGATGTAGCAAAGTGTCAAAGCTTCATTATCATCATTAGCCATTACACCCAGCAGTGTGTAGGGCAGCAACAAAGCGCTTCCACTTCTGCCTATCCTGGGCCAACCTAGTCACTGATCCCCAAGAGTGCTGCATGGCCTTCATCTCACTTTCTACAGTTCTCCTCCACGTTGCTTTTGGTCTTCCTTTCTTTCTCCTTCCTTCTGGGGTCCAGTGCAATGCTGTTCTTGTGATTGACTGTGGGTCTCTTCGGAGGATGTGCCCAATCCACTTCCACCGTCGTCTGGTGATGATGGTTCCCATGTCTTCTTGCCTGCATCTCCGTAGTAGGTCTTCATTGGAGATCTCTGGCCAAAAGATCCGGAGAATTCTTCGCAGGCATATGGTGTGGAAGGATCGAAGTTTGGTAAGATCCACTTCTGTCATCCTCCAGCACTCAGAACCGTACAGGAGCGTAGACACAATAAAGCTCTGGTCTGTCTTCATCCATGACAAGCTCTTAGCGGGGCCACCTAAGAGTGATACAATTCTTGAAGCAATGCACTGCTGTGCAAGCAGCATAACCCTTCTCTTGTCCCGGCTGCCCTTGTGAAAAGACTTAACAATAAATACTGGGTTTTGGGGATAGCTCAGTGGTCAGAGCACTCGCTTTCCCCCAGCCAAGGTTAAGCAGCATCGAGCGTGGTTACTACTTGGATGGGTGACCGTTTGCGCGCCTTGGTTTCAGTAGAGTCCCCCAGTTCACCCAGCTGTAAATGGGTACCTGCCTTTTTAGGGTCAGGGAAGGTAAAGCAGCGAGGGAGAGGAGATGGGCGCCACCCTCAATATGCTGGCCCTAGAGAAGTGAGGTCTCTGACGCCTCGCTCCCCTACGACCTTATAGGTTATGGTACACCACCTATATCGAGGATAATGGAATAAGCACTTATGTGCTTTTTAAAAAAATCCAGTCCCTGTGTTTTTGCGGATTTGTGAATTTTGTCATCTGTTCCCATCTGTGAAGTGTTAACCTTCTCCGTACCATCCCTTTACCCCCCCCCCAAAAAAAAAAACAACAACACACACACACATGGACACAACACACACACACACATGGACACACACACACATGGACACACACACACACATCACCCCTCCCTCACTTTTCTCTGAACTTCTGCCCTGCCTCCAACCAATGTCCACCCACTCTACCTGTAAGTCCGGTCCAGTGACCAAGGCTGCTGCCTGGCCAGAAGACTGGATGTCTCCCCAGAACCCCCAGAAGACGATGCCTTCGATGGCTGGGTAGCCGTACAGCGCCTTCAGAGCCTGTTCGTACCAGTCAGCACGCACGTTCTCGTCTTCCGCCTGCACGTCCAACTCGGTCGTCCATAGAGGAACGCCCACACTGGCCAGTGTGTCCAGTCGTTGCTGGGGAAAGAGTGTAGTATCTATTGTTGTGTTGTGCCAACGGCATAAGCACTGACATTATCATAGATGGCAAGAAGATTGAGACCGTCCGCAGTTTTCAATATCTGGGATCTATATAGTATCGGATGAAGGATCAAAACCTGAAATTATCTCCAAGATTATTTATCTATTTATTTATACTACTTTAAGTCACGAGATTTCTCTGCGTGAATTACGGGCTGCTCTCCTCAAGGAAAGCGCGTCGCCACAAGAGCAGCGCCACCTTTTTTTTTTTTTGGGTCTGCAACTGTATTTGTTTCCCTATCAGAGTGGCTTTTTCTAAGAATGTTGCCAGGGACAACTCTCTTGTTGCCGTGGGTTCTTTTACGTGCGCTGAATAATGTTGTGTAACACACGGGACCTCGGTTTATCGTCTCATCCGAAAGATTAGCCCAGACCACAGCTATAATGACCAAACTGAAAGTCCTCTGAAACGACAAGAACGTTGCCATCAGCTTCCAGATCAGACTGACGCTTTCCCTGGTCATGTCCTTATTTGTACACATGAAATGTGAAACGTGGACCATAACAGCAGACACTGAAAGAAGGGAACAGGCAATGGAGATGAGATGATTTCGCAAACTTCTTGGTATCTCATACAGAGATCACGTCACCAAAGAGAAAGTGAAAACCAGAATTTAAAACGCCATAGACTGTTTGAAGAGCTTCTGACTTCAGTGGGGAAAAAAATGCAAACTAAAGTGATACGGGTACGTCACACGAACATCTGGACTGGCCAAGACTGTCCTACAGGGAACAGTACAAGAAGGGAGACGACGAAGCAGACAGAGAAAACGACGGGAAGACAAGATAAGAGAGTGAACTGGCCTTAAGTGGAACAATTTGCGGACAACGGGATAGGTGAAAAAGGTGAAGGTGAGGGGGTCATTTTTTATGTCTTTTCGTTTCTCAGCAATGAGACATCTGAAATTATGTTAAAATTCTATCAAAGTATGCAGAAATGATGGGGTATTCCTACAAAAGTACTATTTCGATCATACTTATTCACCACTGATTTGTCTTTTTTTAAAAATGTCTTTATCACCTCTCTCTCTCTCTCTCTCTCTCTCTCTCTCTCTCTCTCTCTCACTTTAATTAAACTAGCTTGGTGGTTAGAGTGATGCGCCAGTGCCGACTCCACTCCCCCCAAAAGTCCTTCGGATGAGACTATAAACCGAGGTCCTGTGTGCGAACGCACGCAGAACTTGCGCACTCGTTAAAACCCGTTCCGCTTTTTGGAAGAGAAGGCCATTGTGTGCCAGTGGGAACGGTTGACAAAATTGACAAAACTGCATACACACGGGGATTGACTGTAAAAAAGAACATGGGTGCTTATTCCATTATCCTCGAAATAAAAGAGTAAAATAAAAAATAAAATAAAAAACATACTGTATTTGTATTACATCTGTATTGCATCTGTATTGTGTTGTTCGTACTGTATTATATACAACTTTCAGTCACGGCAGACTTTTCGGCAAGAAATTCGAGGTGCTCTTCCTGGGAGATCGAGAGCGCGTCGCCACAGGAGCAGCGCCACCCATTCTTTCTTCTTTTTTTTCCTGTCTGTATGTGTCTTTGCTTCCCTTGTATCAGAGTTCCTTTTTTTGTACAGAATTTTGCCAGGGACAACATGTCTTGTTGCCGTGGGTTCTTTTATGTGCGCTAAAGACGTGTTGTACATTTTACCTCGATTTATCGGCTCATCCGAAAGACTAGCACCCAGACCACCACTTAAGGTCTAGTGAATGGAACAGGGATCGAAACCGTATTTCTCCTTAAACGGGTGTGTTACCTATAGACCACCGATCCACGCCTATCTCTCTCTCTCTCTCGTGTACGTACATGCGTCCGTGCGTGTGTGTGTGTGTGTGTGTGTGTGTGTGTGTGTGTGTGTGTGTGTGTGTGTGTCCTGTCTCTTTCTGTCTGTCTGTGTACGTGTGCAAGTGCTTTTGTAGGTGCTGAGTGTGCACCTAGAAATTTGAATAGGTCACACTGAATATTCATAATATCTGATGAAGAAGAGAAGGGTCTATGTGCACTCTTACCTTGATCAGGGTAGGGTTGGGCTCCACACCATGTCTAAAGTGCGACTGCACACCCATTCCGTACAAGTGTACTCCTGCATTTTTGAACCGCTTACCTTGCTGTGCATAAGCCTGAACAGATAGGTACACGGGTCAGCTTCTTTGTTGTTTTTGTTATCATTACTGTAAATCATCATCATGGTGATTATGATTGTTATGATTATCATCGTCATCTTTGCTATTATGTTGTTGTTGTGCATTTCCCAGCTTTACACCCTGGGGGTCACCCAGAACATGCACTCTGACTCACTCATCCCACCTGGGAATCACTGTGAGATAGGAAGTACACCGGGTGAGAAGTTTGCGTGTATAACTCTTTTCAAGTACCTCGCCACATAGGCAGCCATACTCCGACTTCAGAGGATTTTTCTCCTATAAAGGAGAGTGCAGGTTGTTATGTTAAGAGCTTGTCATAGCTGAAGGCAATCTCAACACAACATTTTAAACATAACAACATTTTAATGTAGGCCTTGGCAATTAGCTGACATCAATAACTGACACAGCTTTTGGCCTGGGCCATTTGCTATTATTATTATCGTCGTCGTCATCATCACCATCATCATTACCATCATTATTATTACCATCATTCTTCTTCTTCTCATTGTCGTCACCACCACCACCACCACCACCACCACCACCATCATCATCATCATCATCGTCATTGTTATTGCTGTTGTCGTCACAGTCCATGAACATATACAGGTCTGCTATATCCATATTGTTCAGTATCAGCCTGAAGGAATGATGATGTTATACTTTTTCAACGTTGCTCACGTGCACCCCTTTTGCACCAACAGATGACGTGTAACATCCATACTTTTCCGTTCATAAAGAAGAACGTATGAAGGACGATTCTGATCGAAAGGGGCAGGATGAGTACACGTGTACTCATTTGTGAGTATACATATACTCATTTAGTGTACATCATTTTGAGCCAAAGAGATGATTATAACTGATGTTTGCTTGTTTTGTTGTTGTGTCAAATAGGTCTACTTGACTGAAATGGCAATAAAATATCCTGAATCTGAATCTGGTGATTCACCACCACCACCACCACACCACCACCACCCACCATCATTATCCTCGTCACCATCACCATCGTCGTCGCAGTCATCATCATCGTCGTCATCATCATCGTCGTCGTCGCATCATCATCGTCGTCGAAGTCATCATCATCATCATCACAATGAGCATTTGATAATGATGATGACGATGATAAACAATAAATCAATAGCATCCTATGGTACACAACACCGATTTATATCAAACGAAAACACCTGACTACCATATAATCATCAGATATGACTCGGGTGTCATTAACTGACGCCAACTGTCAATGACGGAGGCCCTTGAAAAATGGATAGGTGTAACAAAGCAGCCTGCGTGCAGTTAGTTTGAACTATCACACTGTAGATGTATTGTATTGTATTGTAGGCCTATATTGTATTGCACCTTAGCGCCTAGCCTTGTCTATCCGCTGCAGGACATAGGCCTAGGTCTCACAGGAAAACGGGATTGCCTGGTGGTTAGAGCGTTGTGTTTTGCGCTTGCCATCTCTGACCGGGGTTCGAATCCTGTTCAAGGGAATCTTCCCCCCTGGAGTTAACATTAGTGCTGACTCCACTTTCCTTAAAAAGTCCTACGGACGAACTATAAACAGAGGTCCCGTATGCGAACCGCACGCAGAACATCTTGTGCACACGTTAAAACCTGTTCGGCTTTTCGAAAGAGAATGCTATTGTGTGCCGGAGGGGAAACGATGACAAATTTTACAAAAATGCATGCACACGGGGACTGGATGTTAAAAAAAGCACACGAATGCTTATTCCATTCCATGGCATCCTTCAGTCCCGGAAGACTATGAAGTTGCGCTCTAGGTGTTAATTCGGGTACAGCGTCGACTGTGGCTGACACGGGAATGACAGTCCCTATGGCAGAAGGCACAGAGGAAGTCTGACACTGGTGGGTGGGGGGGGGGGGGGGGGGGGGGGGGGGGTGCTTCCTCAGTTCCTGCCTTGTGCCTCTCTGAGCCATGTCACGCTCATGATTCAGATTCAGATTCAGAATATTTTTATTGCCATTTAAGTCATGTAGACTTATTTGACACAACAAAGACATCAATTATAACTGTTTTATAATGGAGTATTGTCACTCATGTGTTTCTTGATAATGTCATCAAACCATCTGGTTTCATGCCGGTCTGCCAGGGGTTCTGTAGCCGTGTCATGGCTGACATTTATTTTATTTATTTATTCTTTTATATCGAGGATAATGGAATAAGCACGCATGTGCTTTTTTTTTACATCCAGCCCCCGTGTGTATGCAGTTTTGTAAATTTTGTCATCTGTTTCCACCGGCACGCAATGGCCTACTCTTCCGAAAAGCGGAACAGGATTTAACGTGTGCGCAAGATGTTCTGCATGCGTTCGAACACGGGGCTCGGTTTATAGTCTCATCTGAAGGACATTCTGTGCTGCTGCACCTTTCTGTCCACCTATTCTTCCCTCCTCTTGCAGTGTGACCTGCATTCTTCCGTTTCTGTTTAAATTAAGCGAAAACGTGAGGATATAATTATGTAAGCCCTGTTCCTTGTTTATTTCCCCCCTGATCTCTTGGCATGGTGTTCTGTCTTGAAGTTTGATATTTAGCATTTTTCTCTCCCTTGCCTGTTTTTTTAAATTTTTAAAATTATTTTATTTCGAGGATATTGGAATAAGCACTAGAGTTTGTTTTGGTTTTTTTAACATCCATTCCCTGTGTGTAGCCTATGCAGTTTTGTAAATGTTGTCATCCGTTCCCAACGGCACACAATGGCCTACTCTTCCAGAAAGCGGAACGGGTTTTAACGTGTGCGCAAGATGTTTTGCGTGCGTTCGCACACGGGACCTCGGTTTATAGTCTCATCCGAAGGACTTTTAGCGGGGGGCGTGGATTGTTGTTGTCTTCGATTTTACGTCTGTTCACTCTCGGTGATATTAGACGAGAAAAAACCCCCACATATATACAAGGGGTGTATGAGAATTGAGGTGGTGGTGGAGGCCCTACTGAAAAATGCGAGGGGGGAAAAGTAGTCTAATCATGAAAAGAAACCGCACAAAGCAAAAGATACAATACAAAAAATTAAAAACCGAAACAAAAAAAAAAAAAGTGGATTCGGCACTGATGTTAACTCCAGAGGAAAAATCCTCTTGAACGAGAATCGAACCCGAGTCAGCCGATCACAAGCGCAAGGCGCATGACTCTCACCAACAGGCTATCCCGTCCCCCTTTGGTGTTGTTGCCTGTTGTATGATGTGCAGTCTTTCTGCCTGGCTCTTGGTGAGGCACCACGCTTGGCAGTCACAGGTAAGCACTGAGAGAACGCACTGGTTTTAGACTTTCCTTTTCAAGGATGTTGGCAAGTCTTTGTCGAGAAAATAAAAAGATCTGTTTGTCCTGTTGCATTCTATAGAATATATCCGTCACCGTCACCGATCCCTCAGATTCAGATTCCTTTGGGGCGCCTTCGAAGCTTTGTCAATCACCTTTCTCCATTCCTCGCGTCTCTCAGCCGCTCTCAGGGTGTCTCTCAGCTCCAAGTCTGTCCACTCTCGAATGTTGTCCTCCCATCTCTTCCTCTGTCTGCCTCTTATTCTTCTTCCTCCCCTCACTGTGCCTTGTAGGATTGTTTTAGCCAGACCAGAGGAGCGTGTGACATGACCAAACCACTTCAGTTTTCGTTGTCTTGTGAGTGTTTGAAGGTCAGCATAGGGCCTGATTTCATTGCGGATGGCGTCTCTTGACTTCTTCATTCGTGATGTGGTCTTTGTACGAGATGCCTAAGAGTCTTCGGAAGCACCTCATTTCTACAGCTCATTCTTCTCTCCAAGTCCGCTGTGAGGGTCCATGATTCACATGCATATAAGAAGATTGACATGAATACAATACATCATCACGATTAACCAAACAGCCAGGCAGCTCGCAGCCAGAATGTGCTGTAAGTTTCGGATGAGGACATAAACCGAGATCCCGTGTGCAACACACGTTCAGCCCATGTAAAAGAGCCCACAGCAATGAGAGAGTTGTCCCTGGCAACATTCCTTTAAAAAGCCCCTCTCATAGTAAAAGAAAATAATGCACTTGTAAACATGAAAATAAAGGTAAAAGGTAAAGGTGTTCCCACAACCTATGCGGTCATTGGGGAGCGAGGTGTCAGAGACCTCAGCTTCTCCAGGGGGCCAGCATATTGAGGGCAGCGCCCATCTCCTCTCCCTTGCTGCTTTACCTTCCCTGACCCTAAAGAGGGAAGGTGCCCTATTACAGCTGGGTGAACTGGGGGACTGTACTGAAGCCAAGGCGCGCAAACGGTCACCCATCCACTTGGTAACACCGCTCAATGCTGCTTAACCTTAGCTTGGGGAGAACGAGTGCTCTGACCACTGAGCTATCTCGTCCCGAAACATGAAAATAAAAACAGATAAATATGGAGGGTAGTGTTCATGTGAGAATGCGCTCTCACCGGGAAGAGCAACAGAGAACTCCGCCGCAACTGAGAGTGGTATACCATACTGAAGGACGGGGAACAGGATAGCCTAGTGGTTAGAACAATGCGCTCGCAATCTGACGACCCGAGTTCGATTCCCGATCAAGGGGATACTTTCCCCTGGAGTTCACATCAGTGCAGACTCCACTCTCCCCAAAAGTCCTTCAGATGAGACTATAAACCGAGGCCCCGTATGCGAACGCACGCAGAACATCTTGCGCACACGTTAAATCCTGTTCCGCTTTTCGTAAGAGTAGGCCATTGTGTGCCGGTGGGAACAGATGACAGAATTTACAAAACCGCATACACACTGGATGTAAAAAAGCACATAAGTGCTTATTACATTATCCTCGATATAAAAAAATATATATAAATTTATATAATTTATACAATACAATGCAATACAACACAACACAATACAATAATATACAATACCACACAATACCACTCACTACCACACTACACTACACTACACTTCACTACACCACACCACACCACACCACACCACACCACACCACACCACACCACACCACACTACTACACTACATTACACTACACTACACTACTCTACCCTACCCTACACCACACCACACACCACACCACAAACTCAATCCAATCCAATCCAACAACGGCTCACCCCAGTAGCGGCACCCGACCCCACGACACCGTACTCGTTGAGGAAGAGTTTGGGGTGGGGATCCACCCGGTACATCTCTCGGAAGAGCTGCAGGTCATAGTCCCTGTCCTGAAGACGGTTCTGGTACCACTGACCATGCAGGTTTTCGTTGTTCACGTCCCAGTGCTCCAGTCTGCACAGATAGATGTACACACCGGTGATATAATAATAATAATAATAATAAATGTATGGAATTTATATAGCGCTGAATCTAGTAAAGGAGTCCCATAACCTATAAGGTCGTAGGGGAGCGAGGCGTCAGAGACCTCACTTCTCTAGGGCCAGCACATTGAGGGCGGCGCCCATCTCCTCTCCCTCGCTGCTTTACCTTCCCTGACCCTAAATAGGGCAGGTACCCATTTACAGCTGGGGGAACTGTACTGAAGCCAAGGCGCGCAAACGGTCACCCATCCAACTGGTAACCACGCTCGACGCTGCTTAACTTGGCTGGGGGAAAGCGAGTGCTCCGACCACTGAGCTATCCCGTCTCCTTATCTTGTTTATCCCCTTATCCCCTGAATCTTGTAAAGCAACAAATCAAAGCGCTCAGATGACTTTAAAAACAAATTTATGCGTGTGTATGCGGTTTTGTAAATTTTGTCATCTGTTCCCACCGGCACACAATGGCCTACTCTTTCGAACAGCGGAACAGGATTTAACGTGTGCGCAAGATGTTCTGCATGCGTTCGCACACGGGGCCTCGGTTTATAGTCTCATCGGAAGGACTGATATGTGCAGTACAGTGTCAGCCACTTTTGTCAAACACAGTTGCCGACAAGAAAATAAAGTAAATGGATGGCGCAGCTCTTGTGGATGGCGACGCGCTCTCCTCCGGGGAGCGCAGCCCGAATTTCACGCAGAGAAATCTGTTTTGGACTTAAAGTAGTATGAAATAAAAGATAAAATTAATGAAAATAAAATAGATTTTTTAAAAATTGCATGTGTGTATGTGTATGTATGAGCCCGCAAGACAGGAGATAATAAATATGTGTATGATTGTTTTGAGAAAAAGAGGAAAAGAGCAGTAAAATGTAGCACGTTTTTAGTGTTTTTAGTCAATAGATGTTTATAACTTATGTTTCTTGTTTTTTGTGTCAAATAAGTCTTCATGACTTTTTATGGCAATTAAATAATCTGACTCTGAATCTGAAACACACACACACACACACACACACACGCTGCACATACACTCATCAACGATAAGCAATTTTAACATTACTGTACTAACAAAATACACATAATCTGGAGAACCTGAAAGAGAAGAAGAAGGCCATTTTGCTCTCAATGTGCAGGCAAACTCTCTCTGTCTCTGTCTCTCTCTCTCTCCCCGTCTCTCCTTTCCTCTCCTCTACCCCCCCCCCCCCCCCCCCCCCCCCCCAACCACCACACACACAACACCACCCCGCACTCATTTCCCCTCATTCTGTATCTGGCCAAGTAGATCTATATTCAAGATCGAAATAAACGTACAAGCCTCTGGTTAGATTCAGCGTCCATTCAATGTGATGACGCACCGTCTGACGTAACTGGTCACCTGACATGGTTTTCAGCCAATGGGGAACGAACTGCTCCACAGACCACACCATATTGTGCCCGCGAACCTTCAATCTGTTCACAGCAACAGACAATGAATGATAGACAGATAAGTTTAAAGCCAACCAATCATTTTTTGTAAGCAAAGGCTGTACTTTGGGGAGGTTTTGGAGCCAGTAGGCTAGTATTTAAATCTTTCGACACTTTATGTCCGATGGACGCTTTAGTTGAGTGGATAAACATATTTCAGGAGGAGAAGGAGGGGCAGCAGCAACAAGTAGTAGTAGCAGAAGTAGAAGTAGTAGTCGTAGTAGTCGTCGGAGTGGTAGTTGAAGTAGTAGTAGCAGCAGTAGTAGTAGCAGCAGTAGTAGTGGTAGCAGTATAGTAGTAGTAGTAGCAGCAGTAGTAGTGGTAGCAGTAGTAGTAGCAGCTAGCAGCAGTAGTAGTAGTCGCAGCAGCAGTAGTACTAGCAGTAGTAGTTGCATCAGCAGTACTAGTTGTATCAGCAGCAGCAGTAGTAGTAATTGCCCTTCATGGGATGATTAAAGTGTTTTTGACTTGACTTGACTACTAGCAGCATCAGCAGTACTAGTTGTCGTAGCAGCAGCAGCTTCATTTTTTGCTCTTGCATTCCGTTAATGGATGGAATACGCAGAGCCTGGTCTTCTCCTGTGCTAGCAACTCTGCAGGAGGTCTGCCTTCTGGCCTCCACAACATATTCCAACTTCCTAGCAGCTCAATTTTCTGTACAGGATGCATGCTGGGTATGCTTGTGTTTCTGTAACCCATCGTACACTGACAAGAATTGCGTGGTCTTCAACGTGAACATTTTTTGTCTTCTGCGTGTGTGTGTATGTAAAGAGATGAACTGACACACTGGCAGGTCTGCAGTTTAAGGTTGACCTGGCAGATTATAAAACAAAACACACACACACACACACACCACACACACACACACACGCACACACACACGCACGCACGCACGCACACATCCTTGATTCACGAGATGCCGCACACGATACTGCCGGGATTCGAACCCACGACTTCATGAACATACAGGATCAGTACAGTACAGTACAATCCAATCCATACATTTCAATCCATATAATACAATACAATCTAATCCAACACAGTACAATATTTACAACCCAATACAGTACATGAAATCCAATACAATACAATGGCATTACAATCCAATTCAATACAGTACCTTGAAATGCAATATAATAAAGTACAATACGATACAATACAATATAATACAATGCAAAGAAATACAGTGCAATGCAATAAAGTACACTCCATTCCACTACAATGCATACAACACAATACAATTCAGTACAATACAAAATCGTGTCGACGCAAGGAGGGAGACGAAGAGGCAAACAGAGAAAACGATGGGAAGACAACATCAGAGAGTGGACTGGCCTTGAGTGGATCGGTTTGCTACGGAAAGCAGAGGAACGCGGGGAGTGGAGGAAGCTGGTTGCAAAATCTTCATTAGTGTCCCCACTGCCTAAGGTACTACGGGATAGGTGAGTGAGTGAGAGTGATCGATACAAAATGGTGCTTGCCATCATTCCCCCCCCCCCCGCCCCCCCCCCCCCCCCCACACACACACACATCACACTGACTGGTATAAACCACTTACCCATGATCGCGAAGTCCGTGTATCGTTTTCATAGCACGATCATAGTGTAGTTGATGTACCTGGCCCTTTAAAAACGTCCCCCCAAAACACACACACACACACAAAACAAAACAAAAGACAACAATTTTTTTAAAAAGAAGAGAGAGAGAGAGAGAAATGGAAAAAAAGCAATACTTTATATTTTACAGGCACACGCACTCGTGTATACACAGACAGACACACTCACGCGCATGCATACTGACACGTGCATACATGCGTGTGTGCGCACGCGCACACCACCACACACACACACACAGATATTGTCTAATATTATAACTTGTAAAAGGACGTTAAATGTATTTGAAAACACACCACACACACACACACACACACACACACACACACACACACACAAAATAACGAGAGAGACAAGACAGACAGACAGAGGCATTTAAAAATTAAAACTTAGCCTTTGCCATAGTTAAAATGTTTATTGCACAGTCCACTAAAAAGTTACTTTATAGTTGTTTCATGTTTACCCTTTGTAGAATTTAAATTTTACTCATGTTTAAGATTAAATTTTTGAATGCATGAAAAAAAAATCAACACATATGCTAACTTTCTAGTCCTCAGTCTTTTCTCTGTCTCTTCCCCTCCCTACTTTAACTTTGGCTACATTGGCCACATCCCTCCTCTAATATCACTGAGAATGAACAGACGTTAAATTGAAGACACAACACAGCATGGAGGTTCATTCTATACCTGGACTCTCTCCAGCTGCATCCACTTCAGGGCACTCTCCAGCACAGCCCAGTTGAAATGCTGGTGAACAAAGTCTCGGTATTTCTGCTGGCTGTCGTCCACATAACGCCACGAGTTCACGCACGTGCCGAAAGGAAACGACTTTCTCGTCTGCTTCACCTACACGTCAATGATTATTTCGTTTAATTCATGTGATTAGACAAAGAGTTATTAAAAAGATACGGGCGGAGCACTCAAGAAAATATGTCGTAGTGGTGATGGTTGGTTGATGGTGCGGTCCAAAAATCGGGTAACTCCGCTAGGACTGTAATACAGTCTAACCAAACAAACCACCAAAAAAAAGAAGAAAAAAGAGATGATTTCCCGTGATCTGCATGCAACTTGTGTTCATGTAAAAAGAAAAGAAAAAGGACAGAAAAATAATTGACTGCTGGCAACGGCAACAAAGCGACTGTGTGTAAGAGGATGAAATACATTACATGCAGGCTACAGGCAATTCATAAGTTTACCTAATATCAAGCCTTATTCAAAGCTTGATATGGTCATACATTTTAAAAAGAATTGTGGCTAAATCGATGTATCAGACGTAACTGTTTCAAATTTCAGATCTAGGTCTAGATCTATACAGCACAAGGGAGATGACCACAAGTTGCTGCATCAATTATGTAAGCATTTGCTAGAGGGTAAGGTACAGTTTGTGTTGTGTTTTCAGTATTGCAAGAGGGCAGGAAAAAGTTAGGCTGCATGCCAGTAAAATATAGCAGAAAGCCTATCTTATCCACACTCAGTTTACAAATGGAGAATAGTTTTCCCGAAGTAGTGTGCAGCCTAGCTCTCTATCAATGTATATAAATCTTTTATAATAACATATATTGTGATATCTATTGTGATATCTGGTAGGCTAACTGACGATTTTCGTTGCAAGTGAACATCTTTTCTGAACCCAATAGTGCTCTAAATTGTTTTATATCCCCCTCCCCTTCCCCCCTTCATGTATTTGTGTACTCCAATGGCAGAAAAGAAAGAAAGAAAAGAAGAGCCCCTAACAAACAAGCACAAACAAACAAAACTCAACCAGAAGGCGACAAGATGGATTTTTTTGTCAACGCGGTGTAACAGTACAAGTGACAGGACCACAACTGATGTAACAGAGCAGAAGCTGTTGCAGCAGCAGAAGCAACAAAAGCAGCAACAGCAGTAGCAGCAGCAATTGTTGCCTGGCACAAAGCTCATGTACCAAGGCAGCACGTATTTCACTTACCTGAATTTGAACTTGAGACCGATCAATGTGACTTGCTGTGTGAATGCTGCGAAAAAGAATTGCATGGATGCATCAAATGAACATGTGCGAACACACACACACACACACACACACACACACACACACACACACACACACACACACACACACACATATCTAGCTGCTTTGTTGCTATCCCTACCTTTGTTATTTTGTATTTCATCGACTTGAGCTTGTGTTATACTGACTTGGTTTTGTTTCATCATGTTTTGTTAAGTATGGATTTATCTGTATAAAAAAAAGTCCTCATATATTTTTGTTCTTTTCAACATAGATAACATTGTCTTTTGAATGCTTTTATAAGTCAATTTTCTTGATATTTTGTTGTTGTAAGAGCAGGATAAAAGATGTTGTGTAAACTTAATCTTTTACCCTCAATACAGATCATTTTGACTTGACATCATCACCATCATCATCATCGTCGTCGTCGTCGTTGTCGTCATCATAATCAACAACAACAATTTATTATTTGTGGGAAAATGCACTGATATGATTTCTTTTTCATCGCCCCCATTAAGAGAAAACTGCCTGTTTTGATGGCTCTGCTCCCTCTGGTCTCATAGTGACGTCAGTTTAGGCTCAATACACTTCTGTGACTGGTGTCTGCCAAGAATTTCTTTGTTTATTTGTTTGCTTGTTGTTATTTTTGTGTTTTGTTTGTTTATTGGTTAGTTTATTTGGGGGAGGGACGGTGTGTTTTTTTATATCAGATTTTCAATTTTTCCATTGTGCAACTACGATGGGATAAAATCACATCCCGCAGGCAAAGGAATGCTGAAGTAAGAAAGCTAACACATTTTAACAGGAGACTTGTATGCAGTATTTAGCACACCCAGAAATCTATATTTCTCCCCACTGTTCCTGTTCTTACTCACACGAGGTTGATGTCACTTTTCCGATATTTGTCTATGTTGACGTCAGTTTCGTTCCGCCAATCAGAGTTCTGAACGCTGATCTCAGTCACCGAGGCAAGGTCAACTGCATAATCAACCGCGGGGTCAGGGCCTTGGAAGTAAAATGTCGCCTTTTGGAAAGCTGATTGAACGAAAAACAGTAGCGGTTGGTTGATAGTATGGTCCCTAAATCGGATAGTTCCGCTGGAACTCTAATACATCAAACCCGCATCAAAAGGCTGTTCGATTGAATCAGAGAGAAGAGTACTCATGAGTATTTTAAAAAAAAACACCCAACAAACAAACCAGAGTTGTATGTGAGCAATATTTTCCCAAAATTTTAGTTGAGGTGCGTGTGTGTGTGTGTGTGTGTGTGACATTTCAAAGATCAGCAACATTTCAATGTAGGCCTTGGTACTTTGCTTACGTGGAAAAAACGGACCAAGTTTTTGGTCTAGGCCAAATTTTCTTTTAAGGTCGGTCCTTCATGACCATTGTGGCTGGGTGTAAAAGGCTCTGATATAGATCTGAGGAAGGGTAAAAAAGGTAATATTCTGCAATAATTAAAAACTTGAAATACATATGAAGATGTCAGTGTGTTTGAATGAATACGTGTGAATATAAAGTAGACTAACAACAGAACACAACTCTCTCTCTCTCTCTCTCTCTCTCTCTCTCTCTCTTATTTTATTTTATTATCATATATATCCCTAAGGGCGGGGACTGGATGTAAATGAGCACATGGGTGCTTATTTATTATCCTCGAAATAAAAGAATTTGTCATTCTCTCTCTCCTCTCTCTCTCTCTCTCTCTCCTCTCTCTCTCTCTCTCTCTCCCCTCTCTCTCTCTCTCTCTCTCTCTCTCTCTAAGCCAAACTACTTTAAGCTAAGGTAAGCTAGTTTTTTTAAAGCATACCCAATCATATCTGTACTGACGTGTGACAGACTATGAAAATGTTCATGCATTAGAACACATACACACGAGCGCACCCCCCCTCCTCCCCCCCCCCCCCCCCACACACACACACACCAACACACACACTTCGTGGGTGATTAAAATATTTTGTCTTGACTTCACACACACACATGCGCGCGCGCCCACAACACCACACACACACTCTTACCCTTCCCACGCCTCTCCCCCCCGCCCCTTCCCCCCTCCTCCCACCCCCACCACACAAACACAACACACACTTACGCGCCTCCCCCCCCCCCCCCCCCCGCCCCCCTTCACACTCACCCCCCACCCCTTCCCCCCCATCCCCCCCCACGCTTACCCGCCCCCTCCCCCCTCCCTCCCTCACACACACACACACACACACACACACACACACACACACACACACACACACACACACACACAACAACAACAACAACAACACCACTGACGTGTGACAGGGGCCTGGAAGTCTCCTTGCAGCAGAACCCAGCCATCTGACTCGGTCACCATGGGCTGGTGTGCGATGTTCATCCAGGTCGTCTGCCCATCTGCAACAACAACACCCCCCCACCCCCCCACCCCCATCCCCCGTCACCGTCACCGATCCCTCAGATTCCGAATCCTTTGGGGCGCCTTTCTCCAGTCCTCGCGTCTCTCAGCCGCCCTCAGGGTGTCTCTCAGCCAGCGCCCACACCTTTTCGCTATGTTTATTTATTTATTTATTTATTTAAACCACTTTAAGTCACGCAGATTTCTCTGCGTGAAATTCGGGCTGCTCTCTCTCCCCGGGGAGAGCACGTCGCCACAAGAGCAGCGCCACCCTTTTTTTTTCTTTTTTCCTGTCTGCAACAGTATTTGTTTCCCTATCAGCGTGGCTTTTTTCTACATAATTTTGCCAGGGACAACTCTCTTGTTGCCGTGGGTTCTATTACGTGCGCTAAATAATTATGTGTAACACACGGGACCTCAGTTTATCGTCTCATCCGAAAGACTAGCGCCTAGACCACCACTCATGATCTAATGGATGGGGAAAAAGTTTCGGGTCCAAACGGGATACGAACCACCGCATTCTTCCGACCCGGACTTTTCGCTTTCTAGACAGGCGCGTTACCTCTAGACCACCGATCCACCTAGTTTAGTTTAGTTTATTCCTTTATTTTGAGCGCTTTGATTTGTTGCTTTACAAGATTCAGCGCTATATAAATTCCATACATTATTATTATTATTATTATTTATTTTGAGGATAATGGAATAAACACATGTGCTTTTATTTTACATCCATTTCCCGTGTGTGTGCAGTTTTGTAAATTTTGTCATCCGTTCCCACAATGGTCTACTCTTCCAAAAAAGCGGAACGGGGTTTTACCTTAACACAAGATGTTCTGCGTGCGTTCGCGCACTGGACCTCGGTTTATGGTCTCATCCAAAGGTCCTTTTGGGGATAGTGGAGTCGGCACTGATGTTAACTCCAGAGGAAAAATCCTCTTGAACGAGATTGGAACCCGGGTCAGCAGACCACGAGCGCTATGTCGACAGGCACGAACATTAATATCACGTTTCGTGCCTTTACTGTCCACACACAATGGTGAAGGAACAGAAAACAGGAGAAGGTGGCTCCTGCAGCATCCTTCATTTCAACAGCAAGGATTTTGTTTTCGTTCCTCGACTAGAGCTCAGAGGTTCACCAATGGTGAGATTTTGCGTATGCCACCGTTTTGCCCACCTTGAAGGTAGCTGCATTCCGACTTCAGTGATAGCAAGGATGACTGCTTCCTCCTGCCCAGAGAAGACTAAGTCACCATGGTGAGACTGAAGACTGGACACTGCAGACTCAGACATCACTTGTTCATAAACTTCCTTCTTTGAGACTGAGACGTGCCCCTGTGGCACTTCTCCCATGACAGCGGAACACTTCCTCCAGACCTGTCTGTCCAATACACCAAAAACCTGAGGGCCGATATCTGGTCTTCTGACCTGCTGCCGATGAGGGACAAGCTCTTTGGACCCCTGGGGGAGGGGGGGGGGGGGGGGGCCTTGGGCGTACCACAGCATTTGTCAGGGCCTCCGAGTTGCTGTCTGA
The DNA here is from genome assembly GCA_028751875.1 of Rapana venosa. Classification (NCBI taxonomy): domain Eukaryota; kingdom Metazoa; phylum Mollusca; class Gastropoda; order Neogastropoda; family Muricidae; genus Rapana; species Rapana venosa. The sequence continues at coordinate 36,580,290 of CM054160.1, read as the reverse complement.
GCGTTCGACGACGAAGAGGAAAAATGATACTGTCCATCTGGGAACAGGAGAGCTCAGTGGCCACAACACTTGGTCTTCCTGCCACTGCTACACAGGGTGGTCAAAGTATGACCCAAATCCTAAGTTTTCATCATTTGGATTTGGCTGGATGTTCGATTTTCTAGTGGGGGATGGGATAGTCTATGGTTAGAATGTTGCGTTCGTGGTATGGCTTCCCAGGATCGAGGCACCCGTTCAAGGGGATTTTTCCCCTGGAGTTAACATCAGTGCCTACGTCACTCCTCGGGAGTCGGAATCTAGCTAAGTATGGGTGGGAAAAAACGGTGGCATACCCATAAATCTCACCATTGTGTCATCATTATCCTCACCATCCTCCTCTTCATCATTCTCACCCTCATTAATCACCATTAGCAGTAGCAGCATTTATTGTTATCTTTTGGCGGTTTTTTGTTGTTGCATTTATTGTTGTTGGGTTTGTTTTTTGCTGCTGTTTTTTGTTTTTGTTTTTTGTGTTGTCACAGTTTGCACAGTCACAGTCTATGCAATAACACAACGCACCAGCAAACTGGAAGCTGACTTCCATATCCAGGGTCTGCCCCATCATGCCCGGTTTGTCCCTCAGCAGACGAGCCCAGCTGGTGGCGCTGTACATGTGGCCTGGCTTGGCCTCGATCGTCTGCCCTGGTCCTTCGTACGTGTGCCCCCTGATCCACATACAAGCGTAGTGTCTTGAGCTGTGGTGTAGAGGTTTGTTTTGTGTTGAGTTGGTGTGTGGTGTGTGTGGAGTGGAGTGGTGTAGTGTGGTGTGGAGTAGGGTTATGTGGTGTGGTGTGATGTGGAGTGGTGTAGTGTCTTGTGCTGTGGTGTAGAGGGTTTTTTTTGTGTTGAGTTGTTTGTGGAGGAGTGGAGTGGAGTGGTGTATGTGGTGTGGTGTGATGTGGTGTGGTGTGGAGTGGCGTAGTGTCTTGTGCTGTGGTGTAGTGGTTTGTTTTGTGTTGAGTTGTTGTGTGGTGTGGTGGAGTGGAGTGATGTGGTTTGATGTGAAGTGGTGTGATGTGGAGTGGTGTGATGTGGAGTGGTGTAGTGTGGTGTGGAGTAGGGTTATGTGGTGTGGTGCGATGTGGAGTGGTGTGATGTGGAGTGATGTGGAGTGGTGTGGAGTGGAGTTATGTGTGTGGTGTGATGTGGAGTGGTGTAGTGTGTGTGATGTGGAGTAGGGTTATTGGTGTGGTGTGATGTGGAGTGGTGTGATGTGGAGTGGGGTGGAGTGGAGTTATGTGTGGTGTGATGTGGAGTAGGGTTATGTGGAGTGGTGTTATGTGGTGTGATGTGGGGGTGGTGCGATGGGGGAGTGGTGTGATGTGGAGTGGTGGTGATGTTTGGGGTGGTGTTATGTGGTGTGATGTGGAGTGGTGTGGATGTGGAGTTTATGTGGTGTGGTGTGATGTGGAGTGGTGTAGTGTGGTGTGGAGTGAGTTATGTGGTGTGGGGTGATGTGGAGGTGGTGTAGTGTGGGGTGGAGTAGTGTTATGTGGTGTGGTGTGATGTGGAGTAGTGTTATGTGGTGTGGTGTGATGTGGAGTATGTTATGTGGTGTGGTGTGATGTGGAGTAGTGTTATGTGGTTGGTGTGATGTGGGGGATGTAGTGTGGTGTGGAGTAGTGTTTGTGGTTGATGTGGAGTGGTGTGGAGTGGAGTAGTGTATATGGGGTGATGTGGAGTGGTGTAGTGTGGTGTGGAATAGTGTTATGTGGTGTGGAGTGGTGTAGTGTGGTGTGGAATAGTGTTATGTGGTGTGGAGTGGTGTAGTGTGGTGTGGAATAGTGTTATGTGGTGTGGGGTGGTGTAGTGTGGTGTGGAATAGTGTTTGTGGTGTGGAGTGGTGTAGTGTGGTGTGGAATAGTGTTATGTGGTGTGAGTGGTTGTATGTGGTGTGGAGTAGAGTAGTGTTATGTGGTGTGATGTGGAGTGGTGTAGTGTGGTGTGGAATAGTGTTATGTGTGGTGGAGTGGTGTAGTGTGGTGTGGAATAGTGTTATGTGGTGTGGAGTGGTGTAGTGTGGTGTGGAGTGGAGTAGTGTTATATGGTGTATGTGGAGTGGTGTAGTGTGGTGTGGAATAGTGTTATGTGGTGTGGAGTGGTGTAGTGTTGTGTGGAGTAGAGTAGTGTTATGTGGTGTGGTGTGATGTGGAGTGGTGTGATGTTTTGTGGTGGGGTGTAGTGTTTGCATTGTATTGTATTTGTGTTGAGTTGTGTTGAGTGTGTGTGTGGTGTGGTGTGGTGTGGATTTATTGCTTTGCACTGTATTGTGTAGTGTATGTGGTGTAGTGTAGTGTGGTGTGGTGTGGTTATGGTGTGGTGTGGTGTAGTGTGGTGTGGTGTAGTGTGGTGTGGTGTAGTGTAGTGTGGTGTGGTGTAGTGTGGTGTGTGTAGTGTAGTGTGGTGTGGTGTAGTGTAGTGTGGTGTGGTGTAGTGTAGTGTGGTGTGGTGTAGTGTGGTGTGGTGTTAGTGTAGTGTGTGTGGTGTAGTGTTAGTGTGGTGTGGGTAGTGTAGTGTGGTGTAGTGTAGTGTAGTGTGGGTGTAGTGTAGTGTGTGTGGTGTGTGTGTGTGTGGTGTAGTGTAGTGTGGTGTGGTGTGATGTGGTGTAGTGTAGTGTAGTGTGGTGTGGTGTAGTGTGGTGTAGTGTGGTGTGGTGTAGTGTAGTGTGGTGTGGTGTGTGTGGTGGGTGTGGCGTGAATTGTATTGTTTTGTATTGTATTGTATTGTGTTGAGTCGAGTTGTGATGAATTGAGGTGCTGTGTGGTGTGGTGTTGTAAGGTGTGGTGTTGTGTTGAGTGGTGTTGTGTGGTGTGGAGTGGTATGGTGTGGATTGTATTGTTGTGCATTGTATGTGTTGTACTGTATTACGTAGTGGAGTGAAGTGGAGTGGAGTGTGGTGTAGTGGAGTGGAGTGCAATCTAGTGTAGTGTAATGTAGTGTGGTGTGATGTGGGGTGGTGTAGTGTAGTGTAGTGTACTGCTTGCAGTCACGGCAAATTTGTCAGCGTAAAATAAGGGCTGCTCTCCCCTGAAAGAGCGCATCCCCACATGAGCAGTGTCGCCCCCCCCCCCCCCCCCCCCCCCCCCCCCCCCCCCCCCCGTCTGCAAGGTATCTGGTTCCCCAACTAACCCCGTTTTTTTCCCCCCGTTTGCTCCACATTTCGCCACGCGCAAACACTCTCTTATAGCATGGGTTCTTGATGTGTGCTCCTGAATCAACTTTGTGTGAAGACCTGCCAGTGCCTTAATTCCGTTCGTGTATATAATAAAGCATGCGTAATATTAAGATTCGCACAGTAAAAACCCTGTCAATGATGTCAATGTTCGGTGTGTTAAGGAAACACACACACACACACACACACACACACACATATATATATATATATATATATATATATATATATATATATATATATATACCCAGCATGCACCCTGTGCCTGAAGAGGGATGGGCTCCTCCATGTTCAACTTGCCCAAGAGACACAGCTGAAAACTTCAGTGCAGTAACCCAACAACTCCCGGGGGTCTTTAAGGAGGAAGGAAGGAGGAACGAATGAAGAATGGAATGAACAAAGGAGGAAGACACGCGTCTCTGGCCTTCAAATGGTGATAGCAGGCAGTTGTTGAAGAGAGTGCCACATTTCCAAACAATGTGCAGAGTCTTCTTCGTTGAACGCTCACACAGCAGCTATTGTTGTCTGTCATGTGAGCGAAAATGCGTCACGCTGCCGTTAATTAAGCGCCTGACAGGTCAGACCCAACGCATCCACTTGTGCATGGGAGAGAATTGTTATCTTTTAAGTCTTTCTGTGGGGGGGAGGGGGGGGTAGGTAAGAGAATGGACCATGAAGACAGAAAACGGACAAGGAGGTGGTGAGAGGAAGAAAAAGAATAAGGCAGAAACTAAGAGAGGGATAGAAAAGATGGAATTTTTAGCACAGAGTTTCTGGAAGATGTGGATGCTATTTATACTGACACAGCCCCCTCCCTCCCCCGCATCCCTACGGGGAATCTCTCGCTTTCAAATGTTGTATTCTAAGAAATTGCCCCATTTCCAAATAGAATGTTCAGATAAATAACAGACAATATTAAATGAGTAAATAAAAAAGGAAAAGACGATTCCATAAGACAGGAAGGACAGACATCTATCTATTTCATGTACCTGTTAAAGGCCCGAATAGAATGTGTACCAAAGCGAGACTCCTCTGCAGGAATTAATTCACAACGGAAATTCCAACAATGCCAAGGATCTACCTTAGTTTCAAATCCGCCATTTTGTAACAACTCCACTGACTGCGCATGCACAACCCAAACCCAGCAAAACCAGGCCACAAGGCAGGTGTGAAGAAAACAACTCCTGATCATAGTGGCCTAGTGCAGAAAGAATGGAACTTAGGTTCCACACAGTGACTAGCTGAATGTGAAATGAAACGCAACTGTCGTCTGCTCCGGCTTGACTTTTGAATATCCTGAAGGCAGTACACCCAGTTTTATCTAAGTACAGAGTTACGTGATTCCGACAGAGATAGGAATTTGAGACGTTATGACATTGACCCTTTTTATTTTTCTGTTAGAAGCAAGCTTTTCTGTCACAATGGTGGTTTTTAACCTCTATTCACATCCTTTCCCCACCCCACCTTCCACATTTCTCCAAAAGTTATCTGAGCACATAAAATAGACAAGAATCAACTTTATTTGTTGATAATCTCCACTGAGACGTAAATACAATCACAACAACAAAAACAACACTTTTTAAAATTTTATTTTATTATAGGTAGGATAGTGTAGTGGTTAGGGTGTTGGACTCGCGATCTGATGGTGATTGTGTCCTTGGTAAGAACGGATGACAAAATTTACAAACTGCATTCACATGGGGACTGGGGTAAAAAAAAAGTAATGAATGCTTATTCCATTATCTTAGAAATAAAAGAATAGAAAGAATAGAATGGTCCGGGTTCGCGATCTTATGGTCCGTGTAGAGTCACCACCGAAGCATCCATTGGATGGGACCCTTGGAGTTAACATTAGTACAGGCTCCACCGCCTGGAAAGTCCTTTGGATGGAACTGTAAACCCAGGTCTCGTGTGCGAACGCGCGCAGAATATCTTGCGCGTTCCGCCTTTTAGAAGAGTAGGCCACTGTGTGCTGGAAAGAACGGATGGCAAAATGATAAAAGCGCGTGCACACTGGTGTTATATCATCCCCGAAGTCGGAATGCGGCTACTTTAATAGAGGACAAAAACTTACTTAACTTAATTCTCTCTGTGCCAGGAGGCACACAAGGCTTGAACATCATTCCTCCACTGGTTCCGGTCTGCAGCTGTGCGTCGTGCGGCGTTCCACGTGCTCCAGCTCCAGTGGACAAAAACAGTCACCAAAAAATCTCACTATTGGTGAACTTTGGAGCTGTAGCCGAGTTCATACTCACAGTCTTTAGATACATGATGATGTTGACTCAGAGGCAAGTTACTTTCCGCTGCAGATTCTGTTACCCCTAGCAGTAGGGGTCCTGCATTGGAACAGCTCTTGTTTTGCAAGGCGTGGACAATATCCCCAGCAACTTCTTTCGCTACCCTTTAAAATCTACCCATTTTCCTCTTGTATTCTGTTTGTCTGCGTCCTTCTCACTAGGCCCATTCTTTCTCCCCATTGCCCTTCAGTCTACCCTAGCGGCCTCTGCAGCATAATGAGAATTCAACAGGGACCAGGCGTATTTTCAGGTCAAGACTCCAAACTGGACTTTCATGGAGACGTTGAGAACTTCGCGAGCTGGGGGGACAGGAGTTAAGTGGAGTGATGTACTGTGCGCCTGTCTAGTCATTTCTGAGGACTTCTAAGGAAGAGGGTTTGGTGGTAGTGGTGGTGGTGGTGGTGGTGGGGGGGGGGGGGGGGGGCTGATCAGTGGCTTTGCCACTCATGGAATTCTACTTTACAATTTAGTCTTCGGTGATCGATCATGACTGACTAGGAGACTTGACTTGCACAGTCCTTATGTGCTGCAGCCCTGGGGCTAGTTTGCCTTTGGAGAACATCTCCAATGCTGACTGTCCTTATGCCCTCTTGGGAGGCACCGTGGTCGAGTGGTTTAGGCGGTCAACTCGTGATCCAGAGGTCGTGGGTTCGATCCCCGCTCGGCTCGGTGTTGTGTCCTTGGGAAAGACACTTTACTCCTATTTTCCTCACTCCACCCAGGTGTACAAGTGGGTACCAGCTCTGCTGGGGAAGTATCTGGCGACAGACTAGCGTCCTGTCACAGGGGTGGTGAAAAACCATCAGTTCGCTTAACGCTACAGAAACCGGGATAAGCTCCGGCTCTATGGGCCTTCTGGCTCGAAAGAACATACTTTACTTATGCCCTCTTAGCCGAGAAAATGTGGGTGTGCTGTGGGCAAGGCATCTCCACTATAATCAAATTTCTGCCCATTTTCCGAAACAGCAGCTGCCTCCTCTGCTGTTTTGGAGGCCATTGTTGAACATGACGGCCAAACATATAATTCAAGACACTTCCTGAAAATTACAATGCTGTACCCCAACAACACCTAAGAGTTTTACAAGTAAAAATCAAGTCACAGCAGAAGGAGGGCAGGGAATCTTGCCCTACCTTGATAATCTAGTCAAGTTCTTTTTTGGAATCCCTAATAAAACAAAACAAAACTGATTAATCTTGTTGCTTTTCGAAATGTTTTTATCCTAGACATTTAAAAATAATGAATACTAAGCAAATCTACATAAATAAACAATAGCAATAGTTACCTGTAGCCTCAGGTCAAAGTTGCCCAAGGGGTAGTTTCGTTTGGCTTGTAGACCTGGGCTTGTATCGGCCACCTCAAGTGTATGTATATGTTTGTCCCTCGTGTCCAACGATGACCTCCAAAACAGCAGAGGAGGAAGCTGCTGTTTTGGAAACTGGGCAGAAATTTTATTATTGTGGAGATGCCTTGCCCACAGTACATCCCCACTCTCTCGGCCAAGTGGGCATAAGGACAGTCAGCGTTGGAGATGTTCTCCAAAGGCCAACCAGCCCCCAGGGCTGCAGCACATAAGGACTGTGCGAGTCAAGCCTAGTCAGAGTCATAGTCGATCACTAAAGACTAAGCTGTAAAGTGGAATTCCATGAGTGGAAAAGCCACTGGTCATACAGCCTCTCACTTTGTTGTTGCCCCCAGCGTCAATGGTTTAATCAAGAACTGTGATAAACGCCAGGCGCTGACGGCAAATGAAGGGTGTGGTTATTGCTGCTGCTGCTGTTGTCGTCCAGAAAATAGTGAAGAGTATCTGCTGGTACCTGCTGCAGTACTTGTACTTAACTACTGCAGTACTGGTCATTTTTGTGAGTGAACAGTCATTATGAACAGTGCATCATGGGACACCAGCGCTGGCGGTGATAACTTGTCACAGGAGAGCTCACAACTCTCTTCATGTTACAATAGGGTTGCACAGCATCATTATGCTTGCACAGCAGCACTGTTTCTTATAGAATAGTGGACTATTTTTAGTTGGCTCGCTGTGCCAAGTGGGATGACTGGCGACAACAGCCCCTAAATCGGATATATCCGCTGGAACTATAGTGTAACGTCAACAACATCACAACTCTGTCTCTCTCTTGCTCTCTTTTTACACAGGGCAGCTCTTTCCCCCCCCCCCCTCTCTTTCTCTACCCCTCTCTCTCTTTTAATAGATAGGCAGGGCGAAATTTTGCTGTGTAAATTTTGTGTTTAAATTGCCAAATAAACCAGCACCATGCCAGTTGTCGGGTTACCAACAACGCTGGAAGTGACGCTAGGTGCCCTTCTGCAACAACACTGCATCACCTCATGGAAGGTCTGTGGAGAAGGCGAGCAAACGACTGTTGTGCTTCGACTGAAGGCTGGCTCAAGTGATGGGAACATGGCGGGTCAACAAACACCTGTGTACTTCCGCAGAAAGCCTCCCAGTCAGACCAACAGGGACCAACGAAGGACAGAGGAGAGGAGGCGGGCAGAGGAGAGGAGGCGGGCAGAGGAGAGGAGACAGACAGAGGAAAGGCAAGAAGACAAGGCAAGTGCATTGTTCCCATTCGAAACTTCGCCAAGTTTGTTTATGCCAACACCCCCCATCACCCAGTCTGTCTCACACACCAACACCCCAGCCTCTCCAAACCACATGCCTTCGCAATCGGTGCTTCCCACACATGATTATCGCCATGCGTCAGGTGCTGTCACAGTGTTGGAAGCTGACACAGTGGCTGAACAACAAGGTGGAATTGACCTGGTTGAGGTGCCTGTACCTGACATTACATGGAGGGGGAGGACTGTGACGAATATCTAGATCAGATTCGGGATGCAGGCTACAGTGGAGATACTATAAAGAACTATGTGGGTGGGCTGAGAAACAGATCCCTGCAGAGAAATCTCAGGGACGTTTCTAGAAACAAGGACTTTCTTAATGTGTATACCTCTGATGAAATACCTGATACTATCATTTGTGAAAGTGAAGATATGATTTTTCAGTTTATCTGGACAGATGACACTTACAACCCTGCTGATTACTTTTGGTTTGCAAAAAAGAACACCAGGCAACTGACTCAGGAGGAAAAAGACATTTATTCCAAGCTGCAGCTGTGGACACCTGCCGATCGTGACAGAATCAAAGACAGAATTAGTGCTGGACTGGATGTTTTACATGTTATGATGGATGCTATCAGATTTTTTCTGGGTTAGAAGTAACTGTGGTTGCCTGTATATGTGCGTGTGTGAGTGTGTGTGTGTGTGTGTGTGTGTGTGCATGCGCACCCTCTTGTGCGTGCGTGTGTGCGTGTGTGTATGTGTGTGTTGTGTATGTTCGTGCATGTGTGTGTGCGTGCGTGTGTTTGTGCGTGCGTGTGTGCGTGTTCGTGCGTGTGTGTGTTCGTGCGTGTGTGTGTGCGTGTGTGCATGCATATGTGTGTGCATATGTGTGTGTGTGTGTGTGTGTGTGAGAGAGAGAGAGAGAGAGAGAGAGAGAGAGAGAGAGAGAGAGAGAGAGAGAGAGAGAGAGAGCAAAACAGGAGGTTAGGCATATTGTGAGTTAGGTTTTTTACGTGTTGGAAAGAGCATGAGTTACCGGATCAGACGGAATGTAGGGACAGGAAGCCCTGTCACAGACTCGGTGTTTAAATGATGTTTGTGGTTGTTGTTACCCTCCCCCCCCCCCTTTCCCCATTAGCAATGGGCGAAAGTGTTAGGCACCAATTCATCTGAATCGTAATGTAAAACACTTCACCATGTCGTGGAATCCATGCCATGTCGACCATTTGGGCTGTAGAAATGATACATCTGTATTTCTGAAAATACGTGTTTTGTGCCCAGGCCCCTTCCCACTGTCCCCTTGTAAATGGGCTTTAACAGCTTATTACAATAAAATATTTTCATATTGTCATATATTGTCTCTCTTTTAATAGGGAGGGTGGGGGAGGGGAGGGTGAAGCCTGATATCTGTCTCTGATTTATACTTGCACACACAGTCACAGATACACATACTCATTTGCATACACGCACGCACATAATCTATCTGTATGTTTATCTATCTATTTATGATTAAAGCCATTCTAGAAAGTAGCATGATCGATTTTCCCAAAATTTTGAAATAGATAACGTTGATGGTAACGTTGACAATGTCAATGAAGGGAAGTTGAAGGGAAAGTTCTCCATACATAAGGAACATCTATGTTAATGATTAGAAATCGGACCACTATCTAAGAGTGCAGGTTCAAGTCTGAACAAGTGGATTTTTTCCCCCTGAAATTAATGCGGACCACCTAGAGTAGGTGCAGTGGTATGACTTTTGTTTTCTTCGTTCCTCAGCCACAGTCCCCAGGTTCACCAATGGTAAGATCTTATATATGAACAATGGTAAGATTTTACATATGAACAATGGTCAGATTTTACATATGAACAATGGTCAGATTTTACATATGAACAATGGTCAGATTTTATATATGAACAATGGTCAGATTTTACATATGAACAATGGTCAGATTTTACATATGAACAATGGTCAGATTTTACATATGAACAATGGTCAGATTTTACATATGAACAATGGTCAGATTTTCTTATGAACAATGGTCAGATTTTACGTATGAACAATGGTAAGATTTTACGTATGAACAATGGTAAGATTTTACTATGAACAATGGTCAGATTTTACGTATGAACAATGGTCAGATTTTACGTATGAACAATGGTCAGATTTTACGTATGAACAATGGTCAGATTTTACGTATGAACAATGGTAGGATTTTACGTATGACAACGGTCAGATTTTACGTATGAACAATGGCAAGATTTTACGTATGAACAATGATAAGATTTTACGTATGAACAATGGTAAGATTTTACGTATGAACAATGGTAAGATTTAACGTATGAACAATGGTAATATTTTACGTATGAACAATGATAAGATTTTAGGCATGAACAGAACAGAACAGAACATCATTCATCACCATGGAAACCCAGAAGGCATTTAGACATCAGTAAACAAATTTGTGGGGGGGAAAGTCTTCACAGATGTGTGCTATTGAAATAATACTTTGCTAATAGTTCTTGAAGCTTTTCAAATTGTACTTAATCACTTAGAGCCAGCTTATTAAGACACATTTGCTGGACTGGTCTAAATGACAAGTAGCTGGATTTGTTGGGCCTCTTCATGCATTTCGCTTTGTAATCCACTAAGCAACGTACAAGCATCCAAAACAAATTATAAATATAGCACAGTCTTTTTATCTCGGGGTGCCTGCATATCCACCACGCTCAATAATAAATGTGGGCACTTGCTCCTTTACAAAGGGCTTGTTTGTGGGATGGGTCTATGTCTGCACTTAGATCAAATGGGCTTTGTTGTAAAATTCAAGTCTGCTTGTTGTAGTTGTTTTTTCCTCTCACAACTTCACATATTAAACATGTAATGATAATATTTTTTTCCTAATTGGTGCAAAGCAAATTCAAGCCTTTATTTGCAAAGTGTTGATTGATCGTTCCAAAAGTGTCCTAGCTATATGTTATGAAGAATATTTTTAACAAACGATATCGAAGGAGCTTTAACTAAATCCTTTCGGTTCAGCATAACATTGTACAATCTTTTCATGTAAGTACTATGGTATGCATCTAAGAAATGTAGGCATACCTTCAGTCTCGGAAGACAACAGAGTTGCGCTCCAAATGTTCATTCTGGTACAGCGTTTGGTGTGGCTGGCCAGTCCAACACAGGAATGACAGGCAGTCCCTATGGCAGAGGGCATAGATGAAGTCTGACAATGCTGGTCCGTCTGTCTGCCTGGGCTGCAGCCTTTCTTCTCGTTCTCTTTGCCTCGTGCTGCTGAGCAACTGTCTCTTTGAACTTGGAGAGACCTTTCTGCACAGTCTGTCTCCAGGCTGACCGTTCGAGGGCTGTTGCTTCCCAGTTGTTTTTCCAAACGGCAGCACGGGTTCAAACATGTGCTCAAGATGTTCTGCGTGTAGTCGCGCATGGGGCCTCGGTTTAGTGTGTGTGTCAATGACAAGGACAATTACAAATTCTTTTATTTCGAGGATAATGAATAAGCACCCATGTGCTTTTTTACATCCAGTCCCCGCCCTTAGGGATATATGAGAGAGAGAGAGACAGAGAGAGAGAGTGTGTGTATGTGTGTTTGGGTGGAATTGAACCTAAGACTGTTCGTGTTTCTTGTCCACCTGCTCTGTGTGTGTGTGTGTGTGTGTGTGTGTGTGTGAGAGAGAGAGAGAGGAGAGAGAGAGAGAGAGAGAGAGAGAGAGAGAGAGAGAGAGAGAGAGTGAGAGAGAGAGTGAGATGAGAGAGATACAGAAAAATTCTGTGCTAGGAATCCCCTCTTCTCTATCCCTCTCTTTGTTTCTGCCTTGTTCCTTTTCTTCATGTCATCTCCTTCTCGTCTATTTTCTGCCTTTATGATCCATACTCCTGCCTTTCTTTTTCCAGTAAAAAAGCTTAAAAGATAACAGTTCTCTCCTACGCCAAAGTCGGATACGCTGGGCCTGGCATGTCAGGCGCTTAACGGCAGCGCAACGCATTTTCGCTCATATGACAGACAGCAGTAGTTACTGTCTGAACGTTTGAAGAAGAAGAAGAGGGAAAAGAAGAAGACGAAGAAGAAGAAGAAGAAGAAGAAGAAGAAGAAGAAGAAGAAAAAGAAGAAGAAGAATAAGAAAAAGAAAAAGAAGAAGAGGAAAAAGAAGACGACGACGAAAAGAACTGTAATCTTTGATCTTAAATCTTGACCATAAAAGCCACTAATAATCATCATGAAAGTGAGCAATGCAGGGCCCTTTTTTGCAGGTGGCCTGATATGATAGTGGCCCAATATTGACAGCTTTGTGTCGACTTCTGGCTCTGAGATGCAACAGAACTGTTATTGTTGTGTGTTCCCCAGCTTAACGACCTTGGGGTCCCCAAAAAGTGCACTCTGACTGACTCATCCTACCTGGCAATCACTGAGAGATTGAAAGTACACACTGGATGGAATGTTTGCATGTGTAACTCTTTTAGTACTTCTCATAGGCTGCCATACTCTGACTTCAGAGGATTTTATCTCCTTACAGGCAGACTGCAGGTTATTGTGCTTAGAGCTATCCACGGCTGAAGACGACCTCAACATTTTACAACAACTTGAGCTCTTGTTGGTTATAGTTCTTCTATCACTTTTTTTTTTACCTCAACATTTTACAACATAGCAACTGTCACTTGAGCTCTTGTTGGTTACGGTCCTCCTATCCAAATTTTTAAAAAGATATAAAATCAGAATAGCATGACCGTTGTTATGTAATGAATAGTTTTGTTGTTGTTTGTTATTGTGTTTTTATAGAGCCAATCGTGTGAAAGAAAGGTGAATTTGCATTCAATGGCCATAGAATGAATACAACAGGGGTACCATAGTTAAATGAAGAGAGAGGCTTACACGCCGCTGCACGTGTGCGTGCGCACAAACACACACACCACACGCATGCACAACACACACACACACTCTCGCGTGCATGCACACACGTGCGCGCAAATACACACACAACTTTCAAACCCACCCCCAAAACACACAACATATACAATCCATCCATTAATTTATTTTCCACGGAAGAATATTCCTCATTTCAGTAATCTTCATTTTAAAAAAAAAAGCTTCTGAAAAATAATAGACATCTCTATCAGCATAACAGGGAAAGACATCATCTGGAAAAATATATTCAGCATGTCTTCATTTGCAGAAATACTGAGGTCGTTTTAACGTCCGATTGTTATTTCATAAATCATGTTAACAAGCAATGAGCGTAAACATAAGATATCAACACATGTGCAGCACAATAATGGTAATAACAACAACAGAAAGAAGCTGAAGAAAAAGAAGAAAAACACAGAGAAGAAGAAGATGGATGAGGAGGAGGAGGGGGGGGGGGGGGGGGGGGGGGGGGGGGGGGGAGAAGAAGGAGAAGAAGGAGAAAAAAAAGAATTCAAAGAAGAAAAATGCAAAGAAGAAGAAGGATAAGAAGAAGAAGACAACGAAGAAGAAGAAAATGAAAAAGAAGAAGAAGAATCCCGTCTCCTTTCTAGGATGGAAATCTATTTGCACAATCTCAAATTTTCTTTATTTTCCCACAAATTACTTTCAGTTATTAAATACCTGCATAATTTGCCACGAACATATTGCGTTCAGAACCACAACCAATCTTGTGCAACATACATTCAAGAGCACATAGAAATAAACGTATGGAAACAAGACAGTTGTCACTAGTAACCAAAAAATCGAGAAAAAAAAAGCATAAGCATTCTCTTTCTATCTCTGTCTCTCTCTCTCTGTGTCTGTCTCTTTTTCTCTGTGTTTGTCTGTGTGTGTATGTGTGTGTGTGTGTGTGTGTGTGTGTGTGTGTGTGTGTGTGTGACATACACACACACACACTGAATTTTATGCCGAAAACTCTGCTGCAATTGAAAGTAGTACATAATGTAATACAATAAAATACGATACAATACAATACAATACAATACGATACAATGCAACAAAAACACAACACAATGCAATACAATAATTCACAAAACACAACAGCTCTCAAACCATAACTATCAATACCAAAAGGTTCTTTCTTTCTGTATACTGACTGTGGCTGTTAAGTTTTGCCAATATAGTTTTTGTGACATTAATCACATCACAATCACACACTATCCTTCATACTTTCCCTGAGGAGTCGTTGGGACACTGCACTGAATTTTTCCCTGTATCATGGACAAACTGAAACCTGGCGGAGCCCATCCAGTTCTGGATGCATGCTGGGCATATTCATGTTCTCCATAGCTGGCCTGCTTTGCTACATAAAGGTGGGTGTGATGTTTCAAAGAGAGTGCAAAATGCTCTGTATGTGTTTGCACACAGGACCTTGGTCCCTCATTAACTCCAGGAAAAAATTCTCTTTAACCGAATGCCTCAAAGAAACATATTGTAAAAGCCTACATGCAGCTTCTTAGCAAGTCAAGATGGTTGACTTGTATATCTAAAATAAGGTAAAGGTATCCCATGACCTATTAAGTCTTAGGGGAGCGAGGCGTCAAAAGACCTCACTTCTCAAGGGGCCAGCATATTGAGGGCGGCGCCCATCTCCTCTCCCTCGCTGCTTTACCTTCCCTGACCCTGAAGAGGCAGACACCCATTTACAGCTATATATCTATAGTTCGTTAATAAAGATCTATGATTTCAGACTCTAATAAAGATCTATGATTTCAGACTCATACAAATCAAGATAAAATGATAAATCCCTGCCATAAAAAAGGGCCAAAAATATCAATCAAAGATCCAAAAACACACACAAAAATGACCCCTACCTTAAAAAACAACCCCAAACGCAACAAACCTCAAACTAAACAATCAATAACATAAAAGTAAAAGAGGAGCTTAGGGCTGCTTTTTCAAAGACTGAAACAAGAGAAACAGACTATCAAGTAAACCATGAACTTGACTAAGAGCCATTAAACGGTGGTTTAGTAACTAAGTACAGGACTCCTAAACCTCAAGCGTCATAAAGTCGATGTTTCAATATCAATGGCACTAGGTGGATTGTTGTTGATGTTGTTGTTGTACTTAAGTACATAACTCCTACACCTCGAAGTCCTGAAGTCACTGCTTCAATATCAATGGTACTTCGTGGATTATTGTTGTTGTTATTGTGTTAGGCATTCCCCAGCTTAACACTTTCAGGTCACTCTTGTCTCACATATTCCTCTTGGGAATCACTGTGAGACCATAAGTACACTGGATGAGAAGTTTGCATGTATGACTGTTTTCAAATACCTCACCATTCAGACAACCATACTCCAACTTCAGACAGCGATTACAGGTTGTTATGCTAAGATATCTTCAGTTTAACATCTATTCACATTTAGTGATGTTAGACGGGAAAAATCTAACAAGAAAAAGCAAACGATAACTGAAAAAAGTCAGATAACAGTATAAAATAAAAGCTAACTTTAACATACTACAAAAACTGAGTTATCGGACTTTTTATCAACCCTAACACAATGTCCAACAGTAACGATGGTTCAGACAGAATCTGATCCAGTGACAAACTAGGTACAGCAGGTAAAAATGCTTTTAAATGTCCACAACCAAAAGTAACATGACTATTGGAGATCTTCTCCCCACAAATGCAGTTTACATCTTTCACGTATTTTGTCCTGAAAGCGTTTAGCTTAAACCTTTACATGAGGGATAACATATTTCTGCTATTATACCAAACAGAGACTTTGTTAGAAATAAAAGCATTTTGAAAATCAATCACATTGCTTGTACAGCTATTGCTAGACTCATTTATCTTCTTTCCGAAATGCTTCCAGCAAGTATTTTGTAGCAATTTGTATCCCTCATGCAGAGATAAGGCAACATTTATTTCACAGGAAGCATTTTTATACCTCGCTCCAAATTTTGCAAGGCTGTCAACTTTTTCATTAAAATATATACCAGTGTGTGAGAGAACCCAACAGAAAGTAACAGTACTACCTCTTAAAATCAAAAAGTGTACCAGATGCCTGATTTCAATGATAAGGTCTTTTCTTACTCTACAAGTAGAATTTTTTAAAACATGTAAAACTGATTTCGAATCGACACACATAAGTATGTTGAAAATGCTAAGAGCTAAGATCATTATGCCAAGAGCATGTCACAGACAATCTCAACAAAACATTTCAAACTCAACTCAACTGTCTCCATCACTGCTGTTGTTGGTAGGAGCTCCACACAATGCCACCACCAGGGTTCACCATCTCTCTCTCTGTCTCTGCTGAGTTCTATGATCTCCTGTAGCCCTCCTCCCAGACCCCTGACCTCAGTGATGCTGGCAATGTAGGATGTTCAAGCATTACAATATTTCAGTGTAGGGCTTGGCACTTTGCAGACATCAGTGACTAACACAGATTTTGGCCTGGGCCACTTTGGTGGATTAAGAGTGGCGATTTTTTTATGAATTGCAAGGCCAGCGTATGCGCTAGTGCTTTAATATTTATCTTCTATGTATAGTTGCCATAAACACAAGTAGAAGATCAAATATGGACGTGCACGCACACACACACACACACACTCAACATATCTACACAAATAAAAATGGGAAGATTTCATAAATATCAGCACCAATAATCTAAATACTGATTAGCACATTAATATCTAAAAAGTAAGAAGCAAAACATTCCATTCATATAAAATGAAAAAAAAATGACAATTTTATTTGAATCAAAATGGATCACCTTTGTTTAAATCAGTCTACAAAATAAGATATCAAAAGAAGAAACATGCACATGTGTACACACATGCGCGCGTGTGCGCATGCACATACGCACGCACAAGCACACACACGCATTATCCTCGAAATAAAATAATAATAACAACACACACATGCGCGCGTACGCACACACACTTTAATTAACACACAAAAAAAGATATATATACGCAAAAAAGCACCAAAGCAAAAACTCATGCCTACAATCATGAAATGAAACAGAACATACACAAAAATTCACTGCACCACTAAAATTTTCCACATCTGAAAACAAAGAAAAACCACCTCCATACATCAATGTGAAAACAAAAAATACTGCATCTACTTGTTTGCTTCATTTGTTTCCAAATAAACCTCAAATCCTATAAATCTGATTCCACTGTGGGAATACCAGGGACCTGTTGGTATTAATAGCATCCCCACCTTCTGGAAATTCTGTGCAAGAAATTCCCTCTTTTCTATCTCTCTCTTTGTTTCTGCCTTGTTCCTTTCCTTCCTGTCACCTCCTTCTAGTCTATTTTCGGCCTTGGTCCATTTACCTGGCCCCCCCCCCCCCCCCCCCCCACAGAAAGACTTAGAAAAGAAACTTGAAAAAAAAATGGTGGGAGGGAAGGGTGGTGGTGGTGGGGTGGGGAAAAACTTAATGAGCAACAAAAACGCAAGCAGAAACACACAAAGGAACGCAGCACACTCATGCATGTATGCACACACACATCTGTGGGAACGGATGATATTATTTACAAAACCACATGCACACGGGGAATGGGGGTAAAAAAGCATTCATTATTCTTGAAATAAAAAAATGAAATGAAAAAATTGAATTGAATAAATGCTACCCCCACCTCTGCCAAATAATTTCAATTTCAATGAAATGAAACTGCCCTCATATCTAAGTTGGTGAACTGGGTTAACTTCACTGAAATTTCTCCCCATAATGAAATTGTTTCCAATTGTTTGCCTTGTATCATGTAAGACCTGCCATGAAACATCTTTTAAAAAAAAATCCTACATTTATCCTAAAACCTTTAAAAACTAAAGACAAGGAGGGAGGTGGCAGGACAGTTTGGACATTCACCTGCCTAACAAGAAACCCACGAGGTTGTGGGTTCGATTCCCAGCCTTGCCCTTTCTTCCCAGTTTGACGGGAAAATTGAACTGAACGTCGAGTCTTTTGGAGGAGACTCTTAACCAGCCTGAACTATGTGCTTATTATTATTATTATATTATTCTTTTATATCAAGGATAATGAAATAAGCACTTATGTGCTTTTGTACATCCAGTCCCCGTGTGTATGCGGTTTTGTAAATTCTGTCATCCGTTCCAACCGGCACACAATGGCCTACTCTTACGAAAAGCAGAACAGGATTTAACTTGTGCGCAAGATGTTCTGCATGTGTTCGCACTCGGGGCCTTGGTTTATAGTCTCATCCAAATGGTCTTTTATGGACTTTATTATGGACTTTATGCATGTCAAAAAATCCCAAGTCAGTTGAAAATCAGAAAGAGCAGACCCCAGAAAGGCACCCCACCAACTGTCCTGGCAAAACAGGTAGGTTCAATTCCCAACTGTTGGAATATGGCTACCTAAATGGGGGGGGGGGGGGGGGGGAAACGGTCGCATAATATGCAAAAATCTCACCTTTGATGAACCTGTGCACTCAAACCAAGGAATGGAGGAAAGAACCCCACTAAAGACATTAGATACTTGAGTTGTAACATGAAAGGTATTTCAAAGCCTGTCTGCCAGAGTTCACTAATCTTTTTTCAGAACACAGTAAAGACCCCTCCAATACAACGCAATAACATTCAAACCTTCAAATCACTCAACCTCTCCAAATGACGATACAACAAAAGAGAAGACGACGCTGAGCAAACGAAGCAAGAATACTGATGGGATAATGTTAGCTTTTAGAATATCGAGCCAAAAATGTTTCTAAAACAACAAAAAAAAACAAAGAACAAAATCTCCCCAAAAATTTATAGCGTTTTCATGTATAATGCTAACTACAGAAATTAAATTCGACAAATATATATTTTTTCAAAGAAGCACTTTCTTGATCAAACTATTTGTAAAGCCTGTTTTTCCAAAAATAAAGAAAAGAAAAAAAGTGGAATTTCTACAACAATACCCCACTAAACGACCTCTCTAAAAAAACACACACCAAAAAAAACAACTTCAAGTGAAGGCAAAGAATTTTCTGCAAAATATGGCAGAGAGAAAACAGACCAGCAATCCGTCACTTAAGTTCGTCCTCAAGACTTTTCACAGGAGATACAGTGCACACACACCGTCCCTTGCCAGACTGATTTCATTCAGTGCACTGTGACTGTTCCATGACTTGGTGGTTTATCGGGAAGACATGTCTAGAACACATGGGGTCCTGTGTTCAAATCCCACCTTAGGCAAGACTTTTCCCATGTCCCTGATCTGAATGTTAATCTTTCTGCTGAAAAAAGGTCCCAAGCGCAACATCAGTTAATGCACATTAAAGAGCCCATAGCAATAACAAACTTTGCCCAGGCCAAAAAAAAAAAAAATTGTACAGAAAAAGCCACTAACTTAAAAGCCAACAAACACACAGACATACAGGGCAACACAATGCACAGTGTAGTCAGGTGACAATCTTTTCCCAGAACAAGCAGTTGGAACTTCATGTAGAAAACTTTACCATAATAAAAACTTGACCATCAATACAATCAGTCAGCATTCTGAGCTAATCATCTGCCCATTTCAAAAACAGGGATCTAACAAGGAAGGTGGCAGGAAGGTTAAGGCATTCACCTGCCTAACAAGTATACCAAGAGGGTCTGGGTTTGAATCCCAGCCTTGCCTTTTCTTCCCAGTTTGACGAGAAAATCTACCTCAATGTCAAAGTCCTTCAGATGAGACTTTAAACCAAGGCCCTGTATGCAAATACACACAGGACATCTTGCACACGCATTAAAAACCTGTTCCACCTTTCAGAAGAGTAGGCCCTTTCGCACTAGAAGGAACAGGTGACAAAATTTTTTTAAAAACGCATGCATACAGGTGTCACGTCTAGACACCATCCCAGAAGTCAGAATGCAGCTACCTAAATGGTAGGAGGAAAAAACGGTCACATACACAAGGAAAATCTCACCATTGGTGAACCTCAGAACTCTAAACCAGGAACAGAAAAAAACCTCCCCCCACCCACCAAGGAAACCCCCCCCCCCCCCCCCCCCCCCCCCCACTGGGATCTAGTGACCTCTTTCCTTAATAAAGAGATCGAGCGGGACCAGCAACTGTGGTACAGTGGTTAGAATGAGTAGGTGATGTCCTTGTGCCACCCAGATCACACCAGGCACCAACACAACACAACACAACAAATCCAGCATTTATAACTCAGTCAAGGGTCCAGGGCCCAGTGCTAAAATCAGCGCGCCCCTTTCCTTTTACCAAGAAGTCCAAGTGTGGTCAGTTCCTGCTGTAGTTAGCACCAGCTGGGCTGGGATGGGATAGATAGATAGCAGCTGAGAGTTGCTGAAAGTGAGGGAAACTGACAGCTGTGATGACTGAACACCACTTCTGCAACACCACTGCAGGGCCTTGTCAGCCTGGTGGCCCAGTGGCAGCCTAACAGCAGGAGTTTCTGAAAGACTTTCCACCGTGAGGGTGTGGTACAGTGTACCACTGCGTAGCTGTTGTGTGATGAGACCAGAACTGAGCAGTATGGGAGCAACAGCACAGGTATACCATAGATGAGACTAACGACAGAAAACACAACGAAAAAGAACAAAATCAAAAGAAAACACAAAACAAAAGGAAAAGAGAAAAACCACAGGAAAACATAAGACAGAAACAAAAGGAAAAGTAAACATCAAAAGAAAACATAAATATCTTTTGCAGGACAGCATTCACTATCTTTAACATCCAACTCTTTTCTTAAGATTATGGGCAGATGAAATAAGATCTTACCTAAAGGAATGGTTTCGTTACAGGAGACCTGATTATTTTTATGTTCATTATACAAATATGTTCAAATGCAGTCCTGGGTTATGTTCTTTATTTTTCTCTCTCTTTTTTGTTGTTTGTTTTTGATGAGTGTGTGTGTGTGTATGTGAGTGTGTGTGTGTGTGTGTGTGTTGCACGCATGCGTGTGTGCATGCATGTGTATGTGTGTGTGTATGTTCTTCACAAAGAATCACCCATTCCTCATTTTTCTTTGTGTGCTTGAACCCCATACAAACTGAAACAAACCCACTAGACACAGTGAATAACACAGCATCATCATATCAAGATGTTAATGTCTGCACGTATACATAATCTTTCTGAATGAATAATCATTACAATGCATAGATATGTTTGTCAACATGTATATATATCCTCAATTCCACACACAAAACAAAACAACACAAAATAATAACAATGATTAAGGGCACATTTGGCACGGTTCGAAGATGAAACAAAAACTACAGGCTACAAAAACAAAACATACAACCCAGCAAACGTAACAATATCCACCAAAGGTTTTGAACCAGTCATAATTATCATCGCTAAACTATAAACAAAGCATAAAAATGTTACTGAATAAATCTCAGACATGAGAAACCTTTGCTCCCTTCATAAAACCAAGGAAGAGAGATCCATCCAACATCTTTCAAATGGCAATCGTCAATACAGTACATCATCAAGATCCTATGATTAGCAGTCAGTTATCAAAATAAAATAAAATAAAGGGGCTGGGATAAACTAGTGGTTAGAGCGTTGTGCTTGTGATCTGATGGCCCGGGTTCGAGCCACCACAAAGACGCCTGTTGAAGGAGATTTTTCCCCTTGGACTTAACATAAGTACTAGGGGACGGGATAGCCTAGTGGTCAGAACATTGTGCTCGCAATCTGATGACCTGGGTTCGATTCCCGTTCAAGGGGATATTTTCTCCTGGAGTTCACATCAGTGCCGACTCCACTCTCCCTAATCCTTCGGATGAGACTATAAACCGAGGCCCTGCGTGCGAATGCATGCAGAACACCTTGCGCACACGTTAAAAATCGTTCTGCCTTATGGAAGAGTAGGCTAGTCGTGCCAGTAAGAACGGACGACAGAAATAAAAATGCAAGCACACTGGTGCCATGTTTGAACATCATTCCTGAAGTTGGAATGTGGCTACCTTATAAAAACAAAAACGGTCACACACACAAAGTCTCACCATTGGTGCACTGCAGAAATCTAGCCAAGGAACAAGACAAAAATGAAATGACATAAAAACAAAAGAAAGCGACAGAAAGATTCAAATTTACACATCAAAGAGCCTTTAGTTTGTCAACAAAATCGCCCCAATGATTTAAGTGGCTGGATTGCAGTGGAGAATTAAAAGTGGGGAGAAGGGAGGGGAACAAGTAATAAAAATCATTACGGCAATGCATTCTTTCAAAACAACTTGTTTAAAAATCAACATTTCAACAAGAAAAATCAGCAACAAAAATGAATAAGGCTGAATTTCTCACTCTCTATATAAGGCTTTCTCTGTTAAAACATCTCCTTTATTATATATATTTTCCTTATACAAAAAAAAACAACCCACTTTCTCCAATTGATGACTGGACAATTTTCATCATCACAAAAAAAAAATTCATAAAAATCTTTCATGAACAACCCCTTGCTTATTTACAAAATATACACACACACAAAAAATCCCCCACAAATATCACAACTGGATGATGATATAAAACAAACATGGAATCCTTTCTCAGCAAGGGGAGGGAACAAGCCATCACATTTGGCATGCATCGAACAGTTATCACTTCCCTTTGTATCCATCATTACACAGCATCACTTCCCTTTGTATCCATCATTACACAGTATCATTTATTTCATTTATACCACTTTAAGTCACGGCAGATTTCTCTGCGTGAAATTCGGGCTGCTCTCCCCGGGGAGAGTGCGTTGCCACAAGAGCAGCGCCACCCATTATTTTTTTTCTTTCTTTTTTCCTGTCTGCAACAGTATTTGTTTCCCTATCAGAGTGGCTTTTTTCTACATAATTTTGCCAGGGACAACTCTCTTGTTGCCGTGGGTTCTTTTACGTGTACTAAACAATTATGTGCTCCACACGGGACCTCGGTTTATAGTCTCATCCGAAAGACTAGCGCCCAGACCACCACTCATGATCTCATGGATGGGGGGAAAGTTTCGGGTCCAAACGGGATACGAACCACCGCACACTTCCAACCCGGACTTCTCGCTTTCTAGACAGGCGCGTTACCTCTAGACCACCGATCCACTTCCCTTTGCAAGCATCACTCCACAGTTATCACATCCCTTTGCAAGCATCACTCCACAGTTATCACTTCCCTGCATAGCTGGTACTTGTTGTAAACAAAAACGCCACACTCTGCGGCCAGAACAGCACTGGAAGGCCCTCTACAAAGCTCAACTGCTATCATCTGTACGCCTTCCTGGCATCGTTCTTCAGGAGCGACACGCTGGAGTCAGACTCCCGGCTGAACAGTTCGTCCTGACTGTCACTGTCTGACCGCCTTCCTGAGTCAACGCTCGCCACATTTCCGGCAAGATGCTATTTTTAGCCGGCGTCTGTTTCCCGGCCGGGTGGGACTCTGTAGCGACCTGAGCAGGGTCCTGTGACCCGGAAGTAGTGATCCTCTCGATGCCGTTTGGCGTGCGTGATTGTGAAGCACCGATACCCAGCTGTCTCTCAGCAGTTGCGGTGGATACGTTTTCCGATATGTTTTGATTGTCTTCTTCTTCGTTATGGTCGGTCGCTCCGTGACCTTGCGACGAAGCGAACGTCGATAAAGCAATTCTCTCCCCTGACGTAATTCCCGGTCCGTTGTGGCCCCGAAAGCCACGCGTCTGTCGCCGCATCTGCGTGGCAATCCCAGCATCCAACAAAAACATGTCGTCCTCCTCGTCGTCTTCAAAGGCAGACTGCGTGTTTCTCAGCCACTGGGAGTCCTGGTCGGTGCTGTCACTCAGCAGACGCGCCGTCTCAGGGGAGGTAAATTCGGTGTCTCTTCGTCGTTGGTTGCGCGCTCTTTGCTCCTCCTCGGCTTGCTGGCGCTTCTCCTCGCCGTAACACAGCATGTACTCCATGGTTTCGTACAGAGCAAACACCACACAGAACACACTGGCCAGGAACAAAATCTGAAACACGGAACAATCGTGGTTGTGTCATGGGGCTCACTTCAGCTTCAGTGTTGCTTGCTACATGTGTACTGAATAAAGCTTGTCGAGTCAAAGTCCAAAGCACGGTAATCATTCCTTGAGGGGCCATTACAATACTGACAGGCACATTGATGCGAATCATAATCTTGAAAGACACTAGAAAGCTACAGTTCATACTGGTTTAAAATTTCCAAGATAGCTTCAAATAAAAATATCATGCACGCACGCATGCACACACACATGTACCCATATATATATATACACAACACACACAAGCACGTACCCACACGCTTTCATACAGCAGTCCCACTGAAAAAAGTAAACATCATACAAATTCTGCCCATGTCCTGATTATGTCTGGCTGTTCTATGTCCTTAATTGGCATAAAGACAAGGTGTCCATAACCTCTGGGGTGTCCCTAAATCAGAAATCTCCGCTGAAACATAAATTCAATCACAACAATAACCCACGTGGTCAGTGACAAGGCATCAGAGACCTCAACTTCTCCAGGGGCCAGCATATTGAGGGCAGCGCCCATCTCCTCTCCCTCACTGCTTTACCTTCCCTGACCCTAAAGAGGGCACGTAGGTACCCATTTACAGCTGGGAGAACTGGGGGACTGTACTTAAGCCAGGGGCACAAACAGTTGCCAAATCATCACTGCAACCATGTTCAAGTCTGCTTAACATCAGCTTGCAGATAGTGAGTGCTCTGATCACCTAGCTATTTCATACGTATAAGCATACTACACCCCCCCTCCCCCCCAAAAAAAAATCTGTTATCTACATCTACAGTATCTAAACAAGCAAACAAGCAGCAACAGCAGTAAAACAACAACAAAGAAATTTTTTTTCCTCTTCCATTTCTCAGCTAGAGCTCCGAGATTCACCAATGGTGAGATTTTTGCGTATGCGACCATTTTTTCCCCCCTCACCAGTAAGGTAGGTAGGTGCATTCTGACTTCAGGCATGAAAAGAAGGTGTTTTTTTCTGGGGAGGGGGGGTGTGTGGTTTTTTTTCGGGGGTGGGGGTTGTTCCTCAGCGAGAGCTCTGAGGTTCACCAATGGTCAGTTTTTTTTTCCATGTATGACCGTTTTTTTCCCCCCTCCACCATTAAGGTAGCCCCACTCTGACTTTGGGGACAGAAAGGAGAGTAAATCTCGGTGCACTCACCTTCAACGTTTTCTCAGAGAAGGGGATGTAGGGAGGGGAGGTGACGGGCGGGGGGTCGCAGGGAGGGGTGACGTTGTTGTTCAGGTATCCTCCATGCATGGCCTTCTCCACCTCCCTGGCAATGAGCACACACACACACAGACACACACACAGACACACACACACACAGACACACACACACACACACAGAGACACACACACAGACACACAGATATACACACACACAGACACACACACACACACACACACAGACACACACAGTCACACACACACAGACACATACACACACACACAAACACACACACACACAAGACACAATATACACACAGACACACACACAACACAACCCCACACACAAGACACACAGACACACACACAACCGCGGGTCACATCAATCTGCAAAATGCTGTGTCTATCATAGAACACTCGAATAAATTTAATCTTGGCTCAGGCCAAAAGCTGTGTCAGTTATTGACATCAGCTAATTTGCCAAGGCCTACACTAAAATGTTGTTATGTTGTAAAATGTTGTGTTGAGAGTGCCTTCAGCCATGACAAGCTCTTAACATAACAACCTGCACTCTCCTTTGTTAAAGGAGAAAAATCCTCTTAAGTCGGAGTATGGCTGCCTATATGGTGAGGTACTTAAAAAGAGTCATACACACTAACTTCTCATCCGGTGTGTACTTATCTCACAGTGATTCCCAGGTAGGATGAGTGCATGTTCTGGGTGACCCCCAGGGTGTAAAGCTGGGGAATGCTCAACAACAACAACAACAAATCAATCTGCCAGCAAGCCAGCCTATCAGTCATTTCATCACTTAACTGACCAGCTCAGCCAACCAACCCAATACCCAGCCAACCAACCAGCTACCCAACCAAAAACCAACCAGCTACCCAACCAAATAAACAACCAGTCAGCCAACCAACCCAATACCCAGCCAACCAACCAGCTACCCAACCAAAAAACAACCAGCTACCCAACCAACCAACCAACCAACCAGCTACCCAACCAACCAACCAACTCCTAAGCCAACCAACCCAATACCCAGCCAACCAACCAGCTACCCAACCAACCAACTAACCATACCAACCAACCAACTAACCAGCTACCCAACCAACCAACCAGCTACCCAACCAACCAACCAGCTACCCAACCAACCAACCAGCTACCCAACCAACCAACCAACCAACCAGCTACCCAACCAAAAAACAACCAGCTACCCAACCAACCAGCTACCCAACCCAAAAACAACCAGCTATCCAACCAACCAATCAACCAGCTACCCAACCAACCAACCAACCAGCTACCCAACCAACCAACCAGCTACCAACCAACCAGCCAACCAACCAACCAGTCATCTAGCTGACCAAGTACCAAACAATCAGCTGACTCATTTGTCTAGCAATAGTAGTAAGGGGATAACTAAACTGCAGTTGATCCATCAATGACAGCTAATCAAATTCATCCTCATCATAACCAAAACTGATCAATCATTTAAACAAGCTAGCAAGCGAGCAGTTACTGATCGAACTGTCAGTAATCCAGTTCGCAAAATTGGGTCAGTCAGCCAAAGAAGGCAAAATTGGATAAATCGATCAACATCCTCTGAAGACAGAGTATGAATGCCTACATAGCCATGTATGGATCGATCAATATCCTCTGAAGACACAGTATGAATGGCCATGTACGGATCGATCAATATCCTCTGAAGACACAGTATGAATGGCCATGTATGGATCGATCAATATCCTCTGAAGACAGAGTATGAATAGCCATAAATGGATCGATCAACATCCTCTGAAGACAGAGTATGAATAGCCATGTATGGATCGATCAATATCCTCTGAAGACAGAGTATGAATAGCCATGTATGGATCGATCAATATCCTCTGAATACTGTGTGTGGCTACCTATCATCATCATCATCATCAGACCCGTGACCTTGGCGGTCGTGGGGGAGACACGAAAGATGATGCCGTGGTAAGCCTCCTCCATCCATCTCAGTCCTCGGCTCTGCGTAGTAGTGCCGAGTCATTCATCCTGGTCCATTCTCTGATGTTGTCCATCCATGACTTGTTTTGTCTTCCCCTCTTTCTGCCACCTTCGAGTGTTCCCTGCAGTACTGTTTTTGGCAGAGTGTTGTGGCGGGTGACGTGGCCGAACCATGTCAGCTTTTTCTTCTTGACGATGGTGAGAAGGGGTTCCTGTGGACCTGCCAGCTGTGTTATTTGACTCTTGACAAATTCATTGGTCTTTCGTTCTCTCCAGGATATGCCCAGTAGTTTTCTATGGCATTTTGTTTCAAATGACTGGATTTGCTTTGCTGTTTCAGCAGTCAATGTCCAGGTTTCACTTCCGTACAGCAGGATAGTCTGAATTAGGGCTTTGTAGAGCTTTAGTTTGATTGGGAAACTGATCTCTTTACTTTTCCATATGGTAGTGAGTTTTGTCATGGAAGATGTTGCCATGGCTATTCTGACCTTGATATCTGTCGTTGATCGCCCGTCCTTTGTGAGTGTAGCGCCAAGGTATTTAAAAGCGTCTACCTCCTCCAGTTGTTGGCCGTTCATGTAAATTTTAGCAGTGGCGTTGCTCGTGCTGTTCACAAGTACTTTACTTTTCTCCGAGCTCACCTCCATTCCATATGCTCCAGCTCTGTTCTCAAGTCTGGTCGTAAGATCTTGCAGCTCTGTGTTACTTCCGCCCATGAGGTCAATGTCATCGGCAAACCGCAAGTTGTTGAGGGGTCTGCCGCCAATGGAGATGGTAGAGTGGAAGTCATGGAGGGTCTCTCTCATAATGTTTTCCAAGAACAGATTAAACAGGACTGGGGATAACAGGCATCCTTGTCGGACCCCAACTGTGGTTTTGAAGTAGTCTCTGACCTGATTGTTCAGAAGGACTGCACTGCTTGCGGTGTTGTATAGTGCTTGAATGGTTTGCACTAGTCCTTCTTCAATGCCAAACATTCTGAGGGCCTGCCACAGGCCTTCGTGCCATACTCTGTCGAAAGCCTTCTTGAAGTCGATGAAGTTGTGGAACAGGTCTCTCTGATGTTGAAGATGTTTTTCCATCAGGATGTGGCAGTTAAAAATCTGTTCGATTGTGCTCCTGCCTGCCCTGAACCCAGCTTGTTCCTCTGCAAGGTGTTCTTCTGCCTCCTTCTTTAGTCGATTCAAAATAACTTTGAGCATGATCTTGCTGGCGTGGCTGATGAGGCTGATAGTTCTATAGTTTTGGCATTGGCGTAAATTCCCCTTCTTGGGCAGGGGTATGATGAGTGGTTGTGTCCATTCTGTTGGCCACTGTTTTGTCTCCCAAATCTTCTACCTATGTGGCAAGGTCATTGAAAACAATCATGTCATCCACTGTGTATTTTACAGTCTCACAGAGTCTCCAGGTGGGATGAAGGAGTCAGAAAGCATATTTTGAATGATCCTCAGGGTGTTAACTTGGGTAACATGTAACAACAATAAACCAATCTATCACTGTCAGTTAGTCTACTGATAATCATTGTACTGTATTGTACACTACTGTTAAGTCGTGGCAGATTTCTCTGCATGAATATTCAGGCTGCTCTCCCTGGGGAGAGCGCGTCACCACAAGAGCAGTGCCACCCATTTCCTCCCCTCTGTTTGCATATGTGTTTGTTTCCCTATGAGAGTGGCTTTTTTTCTACAGAATTTTGCCAGGGACAAGTCTCTTGTCATCATGGGTT
Source organism: Rapana venosa (assembly GCA_028751875.1). NCBI lineage: Eukaryota > Metazoa > Mollusca > Gastropoda > Neogastropoda > Muricidae > Rapana > Rapana venosa. Next base: position 36,551,430 of record CM054160.1, on the reverse strand, counting down.
CTTTTACATGCGCTAAATGCATGTTATGCACAGGACCTCAGTTTATCGTCTCATCCAAAAGACTAGCACCCAGACCATCACCCACGGTCTAGTGGATGGGGGGAAAAGTTTCAGGCCCAAATGGGAATCGAACCACCACACACTTCAAACCTGGACTTCTTGCTTTCTAGAGGCAGATGCATTACCTCTAGACCACCGATCCACCAGTGAGCTTTCAGACCATAAATCAATCAGTCAGTCAGTCAGCCAGCCAGTCAGTCAGTCAGTCAGTCAGTCAGTCAGTCAGTCAGTCAGTCAGTTAAAAAGCAAAGCCACTCACGCTCTGCGTTCCAGGAACTCATGGGTGGTCATGGGCGTGCCGAACAGCGTCAGACGCCATTTTGTCAGGTGGCCTGTGGGTAACGGGCTGTCTGCGGGCACTAGGACATCAAACACAACAACACTCAGAGAATAATGATGATGATAATGATAATAATAATATTGATGATGATGATGATGATGATAATAATATTGATGACAATGGTGATGATGATGATGATGATGATGATAATAACAACTACAACAACAATAGAAATAATAATAATAGCAGCAACAATGACAATGATGATGATAACAACAACAACAATAATAATAATAATCATAATAACATTTTTAAAAAATTGCATTTACATATAAATAATATTATATGGATTTTGTATAGTGCTGAATCTTGTAAAGTCAACACATCAAAGCGCTTGCATTCATAACATTCACACATGTGCAAACGTTCACAACAAGATTCACACACACACTCACACACACACACATTTATATATAATCATGAACCATGATTAACTCGATGTCAAAGTAGAGTTATGTGACTTTTTAAAGCCTTGTAAAGCATCATCATTTAAAAAAACCAAACTGATTCTTCTTCTTTGTCAAACTCTCAGACAGCAACTATTATTGTCTGTCATGAGTGAAAATGCCTTGCTCTGCCGTTAAGTGCATCTGACTTCAGTGTGGGAGGGAACTGTTATTGTTTCAAATCCTTCTGGGAAAAAACCAGGAGAATGCACCAAGAAGGCCAAAAGAATAGTCAAAAAGAAGGCTATAGGAAGGAAAAAGGCAGAAAACAAGAGAGGGATAGAAAAGAGGAAATTCCTAGCACAGCATTTCCATAAGGTGGGGATGCTTTTAATACTGACAGGCCCCTGGCAACCCCACGAGGGAGGATGGCTGTTTGAAACAAAGGGACTAACAAAGTCTCATCCAGAGATCACATAGCTAACAAGGGAGTGAAAACCAGAACTTCAAAACGCCATCAGGCAAACAGCTCCTGACTTAGTGAAAAAACGCAAAGTAAAATGATACAGGCACGTCACACGAACATCTGGACTGGCCAAGACTGTCCTACAGGGAACAGTACAAGGAGGGAGATGAAGACACAGACAGAGAAAACGATGGGAAGACAACATCAGAGAGTGGACTACTGGCCTTGAGTGGAACGACTTGCTATAGACAGCCAAGAACCCTGAGGAGTGAAGGAAGCTGGTTGTAAAATCTTCAGTGGTGCCTCAACGGTCTACTATTAACAACAATAATAATAATAAATGGAATTTTTATAGCGCTATATCTTGAAACCCCCCCAGATCAAAGCACTTGCATACAACATGTTCTTACACATACAACCAATAACAATTAACAGTGTTAAATTCAATATACATACACACACACGCACACACATGTGCAAGCGCTTTCACGCGCACACACACACAGATTATACACTTTGGCAGGGTGATGGGGATTTCGGCTGTTGAAGGCAGGGACAGATATGAAACAGGAGGGAAAATCTTAGGTTTAGAATAAATATGACAGATATGAAACAGGAGGGAAAATCTTAGGTTGAATAAATATGTCTTGAGGCTCTATTTAAAAGCATCATAAGCAGGCTTTTGGTAAAGGGAGAGAGGGAGGTCATTCCACATCGCTGGACCAGAAACAGAGAAAGAGCGACGGCCAACAGTGGACTGGTTGAATCTAGGTATTCTTAAGCACAAAGTATCTGCAGCAGACCAGAGGGAACGAGAAGGAGTGTACAGGTGAAGACATTCACAGAGGTAGGAGGGAGCTGTTTTGTGGAGTCACTTGTTAACAGAGGGTACAGATCTTGTAGTTGACTCTGTGTCTACAAGACTGTGGGGAAGGTGCAGGTGCAGGGTGAACTACTGTGGGGAAGGTGCAGGGTGAACTACTGTGGGGAAGGGCAGGTGCAGGGTGAACTACTGTGGGGAAGGTGCAGGTGCAGGGTGAACTACTGTGGGGAAGGTGCAGGTGCAGGGTGAACTACTGTGGGGAAGGTGCAGGTGCAGGGTGAACTACTGTGGGGAAGGTGCAGGTGCAGGGTGAACTACTGTGGGGAAGGTGCAGGTGCAGGGTGAACTACTGTGGGGAAGGTGCAGGTGCAGGGTGAACTACTGTGGGGCAGGTGCAGGGTGAACTACTGTGGGGAAGGTGCAGGGTGAACTACTGTGGGGAAGGTGCAGGTGCAGGGTGAACTACTGTGGGGAAGGTGCAGGTGCAGGGTGAACTACTGTGGGGAAGGGGCAGGTGCAGGGTGAACTACTGTGGGGAAGGGGCAGGTGCAGGGTGAACTACTGTGGGGCAGGTGCAGGGTGAACTACTGTGGGGAAGGTGCAGGGTGAACTACTGTGGGGAAGGTGCAGGTGCAGGGTGAACTACTGTGGGGAAGGGGCAGGTGCAGGGTGAACTACTGTGGGGAAGGGGCAGGTGCAGGGTGAACTACTGTGGCAGTGCGGTGACTATGGGAGGTGCAGGGTGAACTACTGTGGGGAAGGTGCAGGGTGAACTACTGTGGGGAAGGGGCAGGTGCAGGGTGAACTACTGTGGGGAGGTGCAGGTGCAGGTGAACTACTGTGGGAAGGAGGTCAGGTGAATTGTGGGGAAGGTGGTGCAGGTGACTACTGTGGGACGGTGCAGTGCAGGGAACTACTGTGGGAAGGGCAGGGGCAGGTGAACTACTGTGGAAGTGCAGGCAGTGAACTACTGTGGGGAAGGTGCAGGGTGAACTACTGTGGGGAAGGTGGGAGTGCAGGTGAACTACTGTTGGAAGGTCAGGTAACTACTGTGGGAAGTGCAGGTGCAGTGAACGCTTTGTGGGCAGTGCAGGCAAGGTGAACTTACAGATCGGTGATATTAGGCAAATGCCTGTGGGCACCTCTCCACAAGTCATCTGAACGTGTGAAGTCAGTCCGAACCCCTTGTAAACTGACCCCGACAAAAATACACGGTCAATATAATTGTCAGTTGGATTGTATTTAAAAAGAAATAATATTGTACGCAATTTTGACATACGACAACAGTTGCATAAACAAAACTGTGCCACCATGTAAAGTATAATTAACATAACACATCACACACCTCACACACAAGACGCACATCACAACAAAAACAAATACAGAACACACTACAAGCCACACACAGACAACACAATCAAAATTCAACACACACAGTTTCTTACTGCCGTATGTATGCACACACACAAACAAACACACACACTCACTCACACACAGACGACACAACACAAACACAACATCACACACACAACCCATCCTTTCTTACACACACGGCACACCCTACACACCTAACACTCACACGACATCTCTCCCTTCCACCACTTCCCCCCCCCCCCCCCCAACCCAAAAGGTCACTGACTTGTCATGGGGTCGGGGAGCACCAATCACAGACTCTGTACCGCTGGGGCAATACAGACGGATGTCCAGCTTTCCACGGAAGGGATGACGCAGGGTGAGGGTCAGCTGTACATACTCCAGCATGTACAGGCTGTAGCCTGCGATGTCTCTGGACGTCACTGCCAACATAACACAACACAACGCTCTGCCATCGGACGGGGGACGGGATGATAGCCTAGTGGTTAGAACATTGCGCTCGCAATCTGACCACCCGGGTTCGATTCCCGTTAGAGGAGATTTTTTTTCCCCTGGAGTTAACATCAGTGCAGGCTCCATTCTCCCCAAAAGTCCTTCGGATGAGACTATAAACCGAGGCCCCGTGTGCAAATGCATGCAGAACATCTTGCGTACATGTTAAATCCTGTTCCGCTTCTCAGAAGAGGAGGCCATTGTGTGCTGGTGGGAATGTATGACAAAATTTACACAACTACATACACATGGGGACTGGATGAAAAAAAGCACATGAGTGCTTATTCCATAATCGCATGCGCACACACACACAGAGTTTTCACCACATCTTGCGCACACGTTAAATCCTGTTCCACTTTTTGTAAGAGTAGGCCTCCAGTGGGACCCTCCGACCTCCGAGCAGACCCGCCAACTCCCCCCACCCCCTCCAAGCACCCGCAATCCCGGCTCCAACAGCCTGTATTACTGTAGACCAAATAAACAAACTTAAAGGGCGAGTCCTTGATGAACAGGTAACTCAGGTAAGCTTTTTACCTGAATTTCTGGGGTGAGGTTTTTACCTGTGTGAGAGACGATCAGTGAGCTGCTGGAACCATGGGGGATAATCCAGTCACCTGACTCTTCTTCTGAGTACGACGTCATCCAGGGTACACTGCGCCACACCTGTACACACACCGATACCTCACTTACAGTCTGACAATACCCTTCTTCGCTGAATGCACAGGAAGCATTTACAGCTGTCTGTCATATGAGTGAACATGTGTTGTGCTTACATTAAGCGCCTGACTACATATAACTAATTACAGTAATGGTCTTACAGGTGAAGAATATATGACTTCACCAACTGACATTATGATTTGCTGAGAGTCATATAAAACTTCTTGACTAGTAGCATATTTTCTTATGAATATCTAAACCTCTTCTTTTACACATGTCAAAAAGAATTGGGCAATCAAACAATAAATGGTGGATTGAAAGGGGAACAGAACAACAACACGTTAGAATTTTTGAATATTTACTAATCCATGCATTTAATCTCAGTTTATGTATTAGAATTTCTAATTTCCGTGGGCAGGGAAACTGCTGATAATGTTTTTTTTTATAATAATCTTTGAATGCATGCATTTCATTAGGGAGTAGGTTGTTATATTTTAAGTATTTCTTGAAAATAGACAGGAGAATGGACCAAGAAGGCAGAAACAGACAAGAAGGAGGTGACAGGAAGAAAAGGAACAAGGCAGAAACAAAGAAAGGGATAGACAAGAGGGAATTTCTAGCACAGGATTTCCAGATAGTAGGGATGTTATATATACAGACAGGCCTTCCGGCACCTTACCAGGGAGTGTGACAATAATTATGATCTCATTCTTGAATGAAGAAAAAAGGGATTCTGTTTACTGTCAATTTGCCTCTTCCTCCTTGAGACCTAACAGAACGCTTCCCTGTGGTTTGCAAATTGGATCAACATTATGGATTTTAACTATGTTCTTTTTACCATTTATCTTATTACATCTCACACAATAACACAAAGAATGCACACCAGCTGTCAGTTTCCCCCACTTTCAGCTACTCTCAGCCGTTATCCATTCCAGCCCAGCTGGTGCTGATTACACCAGTAAACTGACCACACTTGGACTTCTTGGTAAAAGGGGCTGATTTTAGCACTGGGCCCTGGACCCTTGACTGAGCTATGCTGGATTTGGTCATTGTGCACACAGAGTGCATACACAGACAAATGCTTGCATACACACCATGTGCATGTTTGCACCACAGCACACTCAACACACATTACTGCAGTTATTCTGACACAGTACCGAAAATTTCAGGCACGCACGCACACACACACACACACACATGCTTAAACAGGGGGGACGGGATAGCCTAGTGGTTAGAACATTGCGCTCGCAATCTGACAACCCGGGTTTCGATTCCCATTCAAGGGGATATTTTCCCCTGGAGTTAACATCAGTGCAGACTCCACTCTCCCAAAAAGTCCTTCGGATGAGACTATAAACTGAAGCCCCATGTGTGAATGCACGCAGAACATCTTGCGCACATGTTAAATCCTGTTCCGCTTTTCGTAAGAGTAGGCCATTGTGTGCCGGTGGGAACAGATGACAGAATTCACAAATCCGCATACACATGGGGACTGGATGTAAAAAAAAGCACGTAAGTGCTTATTCCATTATCCTAGATATAAAATAATTTACAAAAATGTTTGTACCACAGCACACTTATCACACATTACTGCAGTTATTCTGACACTGCACCGAAAATTCCAGGCGCATACACATTTAAACACATGCTTAAACAGACACACACATCACAAACAACATCAACCCAATATTCAATACATATACACAGACATGCCCCCCCCCCCCCCCCCTCCCATTCAAACAGGCAACCATTCCCCCCCCCTTCACACATCCAATCTATCCTCATACCCTGGCGGCGTTGACCATTCTCCAGGCACTGATCAGACCAAAGCCGTGCTTGTGGCTGTGTGCTAGTCCTGCACCGTTTGTGTGCCAGTGGGCCCAGTCCCTGTCAATCTGTGCAACAGAGAGAGAAGAAAGGTAGACGATTCAGAAGTGGGTTTGCTAGAGGGTCAGAGTGTATGTGTGTGTGGTGTGTGTGTGTGTGTGTTGTGTGATGTGTGTGTGTGTGTGTTGTGTGTGTTGTGTGTGTGTGTGTGTGTGTGTGAGAGTGTGTGAGAGTGTGTGTGTGTGTATGTGTGTTGTGGTGTGTGTGTGT
>CM054160.1:36522235-36539735 GCA_028751875.1 Rapana venosa | reverse complement strand
TGTACCTGTGTGTGCGTGCATGCACATGCATGTGTGTGTGTGCACCCTATGCTTCCTTTCTGTCGCTACTCTGTTGTCACCTGCACACAAAGAGTGTGGGTATTTGGTGCAGATGTGCGTTTGACATGGATACCTGTGTGTGCGTGTGCACGCATGCGTACGTGCGCATGCATGCATGCATGCGTGTGTGACAGACAGACTCACAATGTCGCGTTTGCTGGCGATGCCGCTGCTGAAGGTGACGCCCAGCATGGAGGCACACTCCTCTGCGTAGAACGGCATGGCCCCTGATTCATCCACTGCCCCTGAGCACACATCACCATCATCATCCACAGTTAGGGCCCTTGTCATTATCATTATCATTATTTCTTCTGTTTCTCGGCTAGAGCTCCGAGGTTCCCCAATGGTGAGATTTTTGTGTATGCGGCCGTTTTTGATTCGTCCACTACCCCTGAGCACACACCATCCACAGTTAGGGCCCTTGTCATTATCGTTATTTATTTATTTTTTTTCCTCTTCTGTTCCTCGGCTAGAGCTCCAAGGTTCACTAAAGGTGAGATTTTTGTGTATGCGGCCGTTTTTGATTCCCACACCATTTAGGTAGCTGCATTCTGACCTTGGGGCTGGTGTCTAAACACAACACTTTTGTGCGTGCGTTTCTGAAATGTTGTCATCTGTTCCAACTGGCATAAATTGCCTACTCTTCCGAAAGACAGCGCAGGTTTTAATGTGTGGGCAAGATGTTCTGCGAGCGTTTGCATACATGACCTTGGTTTATAGTCTCATCATATGGACTTGATTTCAATTGCCTAATGAAGAAACATTAACAGTTATAATAATGATGATGATGACAGCAATGACGACAACACCACAATAATATTACTTTTAATAGTTAAGTAGTAATGATGTTAATTTCGATACAAATGATGATGATGATAGCAACAATGATGACATGATAATGATGACGACGAAGATGATAATAATAATAATAATAATGATGTATGGAATTTATATAGCGCTGAATCTTGTAAAGCAACAAATCAAAGCGCTGATGACAACTTACCACTACTACTACCACTACTACAACTACTACCACTACTACAACTATACTACCATTACTACTACCATTACTACTACTACTACTTCTACTACTACTACTACTACTACTACTACTACTACTACTACTACTACTACTGTTACTAACAATGACAATAATGCAAACAACTTTACCCACCATTAAGATTATGCTATCTAATATGATATAATGTCATGTCGTAATAAAATGAACTAAAACCATTTAAAAAAAAACCAAAACCCAACCAACCAAGCAAACCAAAAAAGATGTTAGCAATTTACCGATAGTAACAGAGTATGACGTATTGTAATATCACAATAAAATGAACTAAAACCATTTTTTAATAAACCAAAACCCAACCAACCAAGCAAACGAAATAAAGATGTTAGCAATTTACCGATAGTAACAGAGTATGACGTATTGTAATATCACAATAAAATGAACTAAAACCATTTTTTAAACAACAAACAACCAGCCAACCCAAAGAAGACGTGGGCAATTTACCGATGGTGACGGTGTAGATGGAGTTGGCGTAACCGTCGTAGTTACAGTTGTCCTGTTTGCTGCCCCCGTTGCCACTAGCAACCACGAAGATGCTGCCGTACCCATGGCGACCAAACTCTATGCCATACTTCATGGCTTTCTGCAGGGCAACAATATGGCACAGTGTCGATAATGGATGGTCGAGTGAAGAAAGCAAGATCGATAAAGAGGCATATATGTAAGAAGAATGAACCAGAGGCTTAAGAGAAGTACAAACATAAAGATTATATATCCACAGTTATGCATGTATACCTGGGTTTAGTATGCATGTACACATGCATGCATGCATGCACGTGCGCACACATAGACACACACACACAACTCTGGAGTCATTAGTCACAGACCATGGTGTGTGTGTGTGTGCATGTACGTGTGTATGTGCTTACGTGTGGCACCTATGTAAGCTTGTATTAAGGGAAAGAGAGAGGGGAAGAAAGAGAGGGGAGAGAGAAGGGAGAGAGAGAGAGAGAGAGAGAGAGAGAGAGAGAGAGAGAGAGAGAGAGAGAGAGAGAGAGAGAGAGAGAGAGAGAGAGAGAGAGAGAGAGAGAGAGAGAGAGAGAGAGAGAGAGAGAGAGAGAGAGAGAGAGAGAGAGGGGGGGGGGGCAGAAACATAGAAAGACAGCCAGACAGAGAGAGAGGCAGACAGACAGAGATACAGACAGAGGCAGAGACTTCAAATGATTAATTGTACTTTGGCCACTGACTCATACACATCCTGTGAGACAATGACAATGTCAATAGATTTCAATGTGTAAGCTTTTCATCCTTTTTACTAAAGGAAGGAAATCAACTGTACACATAATCAGGTCTGGACCGTAAACATTTCACATAGCAAGTCATCATGATTAGACACCATTTCTCGGAAATGCTCAAATGTTGAAAACATCATCACACCCACAAGTAAAATGAAATTAAGAAATACACCGTCACTGCTGTCACTCCTAAAATGTTATTATTTTTAGCACAACTGCCTAAACCACCATATGTACACAAAACTCCACACACACAGAGCAGCAGTGCCCTTGTATTGCCAGACTGGCAGCAGCAGCCAGACAACAACAGACCCTGTGCTGTCTACAGTCCTGCCCGCTACATGAGGTAGCACTCTGAAGAAAGAGGACCTGGCCTGACTGACCCATACCACCCCAGTAGTGGCCAAGAAGCTCTGTGGAGATACTGGGAGAGAGGAGGACCTGCAGCAGAGTACAGCTGCCTTCATCACAGTGACTGAGCTGTCCATTTGACGAAAGAAAAAAAATTATTTTGAATCTGTGGCAAAGATGTGCGTTGAGCTGCAGATTTGTCAAAAGCGTTTCCATTCGTAACAGTTCTATCAAAGGGTCTGTGTCTCTTTAGTGCTTTGAAACCATCACTGAATGTGTCAACGTTCAGTTCTACTTGCTCCAGACGTTCCATACTTTTACTACAGCCTTCACCAAACAAAGGAGCAGTTTGGGATAATTAAGACAGTGGAGGTATGTTGTATTTAAAACTTTTTTTTTTTACAGTCTTCCATTGGTCTGTCTCGTCTTCCTCTGTGGTATCTTCTGCCAGAGTCACAAATGATGTGGTAGGCTTGTTATATGTCACACTGGTAAGTCTGTTCATCCAGCGTCAGTTCACTGTATGGCATTGTCACTGACAGTGTGTTAATGTCTGGCAGTGTCGTGAAAAACTGGTCAACAGGACGCATTGCATGTGCAGACTGGAAAGAGACAGATAGAGACACAGACAAGACAGAGACGGAGAGACTGAGAAACAGAGAGAAAGAGAGAGTGAGAGAGAGTGTGAGAGAGAGAGGGAGAGAGAGAGAGGGAGAGTGTGTATGCACATGTGCATGCATATATAACATTTAAATCAAAGTGTTCACACGCATATATGCAAAGTCATGTGTATGTGTTTGCAAAATCCAACGAAGAACAACAAGCAAACACAACAGAAAACAAACCAACAAGCAAGCAAACAAACAAAACAAATAAACAAACAAAGAGAAAAAACAAAACTCTCACAGCAGCTAAAATATGAGGTCCATCCACAGTCTTCCCATCATCGTCAGGACCCCAACTGAAAGTTCACAAAGAAACCGTTATCAGTTATTATCACTTTCAATTTTTAGAAAAAATCAACAACAAATAAAAGCAAATGACAAAAGACAAAGTAAAGAAAAGGGCAGTGTTGTGTTATCGTACAAAACCAGATTTCTGTTATTGCATAAAAGGCTGTGTACAATGTAATTTTATTTATTTATTTATTTATTCTTTTATATTGAGGATAATGGAATAAGCAGTCATGTGCTTTTTTTTACATCCAGTCCCCATGTGTATGCGGTTTTGTACATTTTGTCATCTGTTTCCACCGGCACACAATGGCCTACTCTTCCGAAAAGCGGAACAGGATTTAACATGTGCGCAAGATGTTCTGCAAGCGTTCGAACACGGGGCCCCGGTTAATAGTCTCATCTGAAGGAGAGAAAAAACGAGAACTCTCACAGCAGCTAAAATATGAGGTCCATCCACAGTCTTCCCATCATCGTCAGTTATGCTGTGTTATGCTTAGGGGGCAGTGCAATACTGTGCTGTCATGTGATGTATTGTTCGTACTTCGAAGCACAGCACTGTAAGTACTGCGCTCTATTGCACAGCAGCATCTGCACTGCACTGTGATTACCTAGGGCGTTGATACAGGGAACAACAGTACACTTGGTTTTACACCTTGCTTTAGTCTGTACATACTTGCACAGTTTTAATCTGAGAGTTAAAAATTGATGAGGTGACAGCCCTGATGTGGCCTCTGTGGTTGGCGGGGCTGTAAACAACAGGACTGGATTGGATTGGAGGCTCTACTGAGCTGTACTGTGCTATGGAATACTGTAGGAGACTGTGCTCTTCAGTACTGTGTTCTCTAGTATCACATGAACTTCAACACACACTGCTTTACACTGTTCACTGCCCTACACCCCACATCTTTCAACATCGCCAACTGTTCTTTTGCGAATCTACGCCATTGTACTGTCATTTCACTTACTTTTTTTATTTGGGGGAGGGAGGGGGGGTGTTGGGGTTGTTCTTTTTTAAGTTTAAAATTTTCTTAAAATTTCGCTTACTTCCATTTGTCCCCAAAGACCAATGAGGCTATACCAGTGTTATTTCAACAAACCTGCATAGACCTCAATAATAAACCATATCTTAAGCACCAATGCGGTCAGATACAAAAACTCACTCGCAACCACCACAGCTACAAAAGTTGAAATATTCTGTTTGACACCTGGTTGGGTATACAGGCATGATACCTGATTCTTAATTCAAATATCACAAGGTTTTTGTTTCAATTTGAACCCAGACTGGCAGATTGTGAGCGCAGTGCGCATCGTTGTAACCACCACACAGCTGTCAGTTTCCCCCATTTTCAGACGCTATCCATTCTAAACTCTAACAGTCTTAGGTTCAATTCCACCCCAACACACACACACACTCTCTCTCTGTCTCTCTCTCTGATATATCCCTAAGGGTGGGGACTGGATGTAAAAAAGCACATGGGTGCTTATTCATTATCCTCGAAATAAAAGAATTTGTCATTGTCATTGTCCCAGCCCAGCTAAGCTGGGTCCAGCAGTGCTAATTACAGCAGGAACTGACCACACTTGGACTTGGTAACAGGAAGGGTGTGGCAAATTTAGCGTTCAAGGGGATATTTCCCCTGGAGTTAACATCAGTGCAGACTCCACTCTCCCAAAAGTCCTTCGGATGAGACTATAAACCGAGGCCCCGTGTGCAAACACACGCAGAACATCTTGCGCACACGTTAAATCCTGTTCCGCTTTTCTTAAGAGTAGGCCATTGTGTGCCGGTGGGAACGGATGACAAAATTTACAAAACTGCATACACACGGGGACTGGATGTAAAAAAGCACATAAGTGCTTATTCCATTATCCTCGATATAAAAGAATAAATAAATAAAAACACTCTTGACTGAGTGATGCTAGATTTGTGTGCTGTGACCAGGCCAGACTATTTTTTTCATTGTTGCTGTATTATGTAGTTTACCTGCAGCTGTAGACAGCGTTGATGTCAAACTTCTTGTTGAAGGCCTCGGCTTCCAGACTGTCTGTCATAGGACCGTCCAGCACCCGGATACCTGTGATGTCAGGTGGGTTTTTCTGTTATTATTATCACCTGTAATGTCAGTTTGGGTTGTTTTTCTGTTATTATCATCATCATCATCACCAATCGTGTCTTCATCATCCACATGATCATCATCATCATTCTTCTTCTTCCTTTTTTGTCATGTTTCTCCCAGGGGAGGTTTGACATTGATGAGCCGTCTCCATCTCTCTCTGTTTTGAGCTTCCTCCTTATTTATGCCCCTTTCTCTAAGATCATCTGCAATACAGGCAGCCCAGGTTTTGCTAGGTCTTCCCTTTGGTCTCTTTCCATCCACTACGAAGTTCATTGCTCTTTTTATAATGTCAATGTTAAATATCATAAGCACTACCATCTTCATTTTAAAAAAACAACTCTGATACTGGGAATACCCAAAATACCAGTATGAATCAAAAGTATCCATTGTATACTTCTTTGTCAAACGCTCAGACAATAACTTATATTAATAATAATAATAACTAATGGAATTTATATAGCGCTATATCTTGCAAAAAGAAATCAAAGCGCTTGCATTCAACACACCCATACATACATCCAATAACAATTAACAGAGTTAACAAATTCAAATGTACATACATGCACACAAACACACACAAAGATTATACACTTTGTTGTATCAGTGAAATAGTGTTGCACTGCTGATAAGTGCCTGGCAAGTCAGGCCCAGCGCATCCGACTTCAGCATGGGAGAGAATTGTTATCTTTTAAGTCTTTCTGAAAAAAAGGCAGAAGAATGGACTAAGAAGGCAGAAAATAGACAAGAAGGAGGTGACAGGAAGAAAAAAGAACGAGGCAGAAACAAAGAGAGGGATAGAAAAGAGGGAATTCCTAGCACAGAATTTCCAGAAGGTGGGGATGCTACTTATACTGACAGGCCCTCTTGCACCCCCACGGGGCAATGCATGTGGATGTTGTTGTTGTGCGTTCCCCAGCTTTACACCCTGGGGGTCACCCAGAACATGCACTCTGCCTCACTCATCCCACCTGGGAATCACTGTGAGATAGGAAGTACACCCAGGATGAGAAGTTTGCGTGTATGACTCTTTTCAAGTACCTCACCACATAGGCAGCCATACTCTGACTTCAGAGGATTTTTTCTCCTATAAAAGGAGAGTGCAGGTTGTTGTTATGTTGAGAGCTTGTCATGGCTGAAGGCAATCTCAACACAACATTTTAAACATAACAACATTTTAATGTAGGCCTTGGCAATTAGCTGGCATCAATAACTGACACAGCTTTTGGCCTGGGAAAATGCATGTGGATAACACTGAAACAGAACAAAAAACCAACAAAGAAAAGGGCTCACCGGACACTTTGGCACCATAGGCCACCCCCACGCCACACACGTCATTGTTGGCCCCTGCGGCTATTTCCCCAGCACAGCGCGTACCATGGTGGTTGGACACTGCACATCACAGGGTCAGGATGGAAACGGTTTACTTTATTTATTTATTTATTTATTTATTCTTTTATATAGAGGATAATGGAATAAGCACTTATGTGCTTTTTTTTACATCTAGTCCCCGTGTGTATGAGGTTTTGTAAATTTTGTCATCCGTTGCCACCGGCATACAATGGCCTACTCTTACAAAAAGCAGAACAGGATTTAATGTGTGCACAAGATTTTCTGCATGTGTTCGCACACGGGGCCTTGGTTTATAGTCTCCTCCGAAGGATTTTGGGGGAGAGTGGAGCCTGCACTGATGTTAACTCCAGGGGAAAATATCCCCCTTGAACGGGAATCGAACCCGGGTCGTCAGATTGCGAGCGCAATGTTATAACCACTAGGCTATCCCGTCCCTGTTTGGTACACATGTTCATGACGGACTATCACAGACTTTCTTCTTCTTCTTCTTCGAATGCTCAGACAGCAACTATTGCTGTTTGTCACATAGGCGAAAATGCGTTGCACTGCTGTTAAGCGCCTGACAAGTCAGGCCCAGCGCATCCAACTTCAGCATGGGAGAGAACTGTTATCTTTCAAGTTTTTTTTACTGGGGGGAAAAAGGCAGGAGAATGGACCAAGAAGGCAGAAAATAGAGAAGAAGGAGATGACGGGAAGAAAAGGAACAAGGCAGAAACAAAGAGAGGGATAGAAAAGAGGAAATTTCTGGCACAGAATTTCCAGAAGATGGGGATGCTATTTATACCGACAGGGCCCTGGCATCCCCATGGGGGTAATCACAGACTATATATTTTTTCTTTTATTTCCCAAACGCGTGCACGCACACACACACACACACGCATGCACGCACACACAACAACACCACACGTACGTGCAAGCACACACAAAACACGTGCACACACACACACACACACAAGCATGCACGCACATGCACACACACAAACACACAGACAAACACACAACACACACACACACACAGTCCTTTGAATGACACTACAAACCGAGGCCCCATATGTGACCACACGCAGAACGCTTTGCACACACACTAAAACATGTTCAACCTGTCAGAAGAATATGCCATTATGTGCTGGTGGGAATGGATGACAAAACTGATAAAACTGCATGCACTTGGGGACTGGATGTAAAAAAAAGCATATGAATTCTTATTCCATTATCCTCAAAATAAAAGAATAAATTAAAAAACACACACACACACTTTTAACACCCACACACACCCACACATTCTCTCTCTCTCTCACACAACACGCACGCACACACGCACTCAAAAACACACACACATCACTCACACACACACGTCACACACACATGGGGTACAGGATAGCCTAGTGGTTAGAACATTGCACTCGCAATCTGACGACCCAGGTTCAATATTTTCCCCTGAAGTTAACATCAGTGCAGACTCCACTCTCCCCAAAAGTCCTTCGGATGAGACTATAAACTGAGGTCCTGTGTGTGAATGCACGCAGAACATCTTGCGCACACGTTAAATCCTGTTCCGCTTTTCTTAAGAGTAGGCCATTGTGTGCCGGTGGGAACAGATGACAGAATTTACAAAACCACATACACAAAGGGACTGGATGTAAAAAAAAGCACATAAGTGCTTATTCCATTATCCTCGATATAAAAGAATAAAATGAATAAATAAATAAACACACACATTCTCCCCCCCCCCCCCCCCCCCCCAAACACACACACACCCACCATCGCCCCCCTCACACACACACACACTGACCTTTAGCCCCGTTAGGCATGGGGTCAGGATCATTGTCGTTGAGATCCCAGCTGCCCTTGAAGTTGTAGTTGTCACGCAGGTCCGGATTATTCCACTCCAGACCTGCCAGTCAACCCATCAGTCAGCCAATCAATCAACCTATCAGCCAGTCAATCAATCAACCAATCAGTCAGTCAATCAACCCATCAGTCAGTCAGTCAATCAACCCATCAGTCAGTCAATCAACCCATCAGTCAGTCAATTAACCCATCAGTCAGTCAATTAACCCATCAGTCAGTCAATCAACCAATCAGTCAGTTAATCAACCCATCAGTCAGTCAATCAATCAGTCAGTCAATCAACCAATCAGTCAACAAACCAATCAATCAACCAATCAGTCAGTCAATCAACCCATCAGTCAGTCAATCAACCAATCAGTCAGTCAATCATTCAACCACACACAAAGGGCTCTACTACATGTGCGCCAGTTTTTTACAACGAGAATTTTGCCTCACGTGGGCAAAAATGTACAAGTATGAAATGTGTAGGCTCAGACATTAGCAAGAGAAACGTTCGTTGAAGAGCTGTGAAAACCGAATGCTACGCTACATGACAAAGATCAAATGGGAAGACAGGATCACGAATGAAGAACTATGGAGAATGTGCAAAGTTGATGATCTGAAGTCTGTAGCTAGTAGCAATAGACTGCGCTGGTTTGGGCACGTTCAACGGAAAGCAGACCACCACATCATAAAAAGAGCAATGAACTTCGTAGTGGATGGAAAGAGACCAAAGGAAAGACCTAGCAAAACCTAGGCTACCTGTATTGCAGATGATCTTAGAGAAAGGGGCATAAATAAGGAGGAAGCTCAAAACAGAGCGAGATGGAGAAAGCTCATCAATGTCAAACCTCCCCTGGGAGAAACATGACAAAAAAGGAAGAAGAAGAAGACATTAGCAAGTGAAAGCTGAAATACACCGATTTTATGGTTTAGTTGGTCAGTAAGTCAGTCAATTGGTTGTGGTTTGGTCAGTCAGTCAGTCAGTCAGTCAGTTGGTTGTGGTTCGGTCGGTCAGTCAGTCAGTCAGTTGGTTGTGGTTTGGTCAGTCAGTCAGTCAGTCAGTCAGTCAGTTGGTTGTGGTTTGGTCAGTCAGTCAGTCAGTCAGTTGGTTGTGGTTTGGTCAGTCAGTCAGTCAGTCAGTCAGTCAGTTGGTTGTGGTTGGGTTGGTCAGTCAGTCAGTCAGTTGGTTGTGGTTGGGTTGGTCAGTCAGTCAGTCAGTTGGTTGTGGTTTGGTCAGTCAGTCAGTCAGTTGGTTGTGGTTTGGTTGGTCGGTCAGTCAGTTGGTCTGTCTGTCAGTGGACTGTCAGTCTAGTCCGGTCTTGGGTCCAAGGCCATGGATCAGCTTCTGTCCCAGTTAAAAAAAAAAGTCCTGTCCCTCCATCTCTATCTCTCTCAAATAAATTCTTTTAGGGTTCAGTTCTTTTTCTCTCTCTCTCTCTTTCTCTCTCCTTCCATCCTGTTTCACCATCTCTCTCCCTCCCTCTCTCCTCATCCTGTGCTCACCATCATCAACAACAGCGACAGTGACCCCCTTTCCAATGACCCCCTTCTCCCACACCCCAGTGACGTTGATGTCCATCCCTCTCTCCACGTGATTCACCTGCAACATCACAGATACACATACATGATATATATCCATTTGTAATGACCAGTGGGGACAGGACAGCTCAGTGGTCGGAGCACTCGCTTTCCCCCAGCCAAGTTAAGCAGCGTCGAGCGTGGTTACCAGTTGGATGGGTGACTGTTTGCATGCCTTGGTTTCAGTACAGTCCCCCAGTTCAACCAGCTGTAAATGGGTATCTGCCTCTTTAGGGTTAGGGAAGGTAAAGCAGCGAGGGAGAGGAGATGGGTGCTGCCCTCAATATGCTGGCCCCTGGAGAAGTGAGGTCTCTGACGCCTTGCTCCCCTACGACCACATAGGTTATGGGACACCTTCACCTTTACTTAACCACTAGACTGCCCCACCCCGGAAATTTTCCGGGGCTAAATGTGCACTCTATACGCCAACAACCCGGAAAATTTCCGCGGTTTCGAACCAAAGTAAACAAGCCAGCTTCCTTGACTACAGTTAAAGGGAAAAAACTCCAAAACTAGCGGAGATCACTCTCCTATTGCTTGGCAACATTCAGCTGCAAAAATCATGGCAAAAACGATTGTTTCTATAGCTCGTATTTTGTGTTATTATGCATGACTGCTTGGGCAATTCTTGTTCAAAATGGTTGACACTTCTCGTTGAAGGTATCAATAAACTTACACAGCTGAAAAAGTGGCAAATAAAACTTTACATATACCTGACACTGTGATGAAATTGATCGTGTATGATTTAGGAGATAGTGCATTTTTTTAAAAATGAATGAGATTTTGCCTGGACTTACGTTAAACGTTAATGAAATGGGGGGTACTAAGAATGACAGTGGTGATGAAGAAAGTGTATTTTTTGTTGATATTTTACAGTTTAAATATATTTACGTAGTGAAATATGCTAACTAATTTGAGTTTACCTCAAATCAATATACTGTCACTGGCCAAACTATCAGGAATATTCATTTAGTAATTTCTGAGTAAGAGGGACATGAACATAGCAAGTGGTACATAGGATTTTATTCCCCAGCATATAGGGTGCACCTGCACTTGGCAGTTAAGAGGTTAATGACCAGCACCATAACAGCAACGGACAGTGGGGAATGGAAGAAGCTGGTTGCAAAATCTCAGCTTCCAGCATATAGGGTGAATCAGTTCACATGAAAATAAAATAAGTGTGCGTGCACACACGCACGCACACATACACACAGCCACCCACCCACCAATATAACCACTCCCACATCCACTCTAACATCCAAACACACACACACACACACACACACACAGCCAACCAGCCACCCACCCAGAAACATACACATCCACACACACACACACACACCACACAGACACACACACACACACACAACACACTAAATGTGAATAGACATTAAACTGAAGATCACACACCAAATGCCACTGATGTGGAAAAGCCGGATCGTTGAAGACGACGGCTCGTTTCTGACGATGATGAACAGCCTCCACAGAGAACCACGCCACATCTGGATGTTGATGGAGAGCTGCTTCTGCCTGGTTTCTGATCTACAAAACAAATGATACACAATTCTTACATTTATCATAACTGAACATGATAAAGTTCAATGGTGAAGAAACATGCACACATGTAATTACCTTCAGTAAATTCTACTGTAGCAACTTAATGACGATCTTGACAAGAAGAACTAAATCATGAACTAAGCAGATAGGTAGCTATTCCTTCGTTGCCGAAGATGACGATGAAATCCTGCAGCTCATCTGTGGACGCGCATGTGGCTGTGCAATCCGATCTTGGATGTACAATGTCTGTTGCAGTGGGGACACTGGAATGTCGTGGTTGGGGTGGTTGGATTATGTCTCCTTTCTCTTCTGATAGTCAGCCTCTCCCTGTAGTTGATATCGCTGTTTCTGCTGGCAAGATGGACGGCCCTGCACTAGGCGTTCCTTTCGGTGACAGTTCTTTCAAGTTCTTTGGGGGTAACCTGTGCAAACTGGAGGTTTGCCTTTATCCTGTCCTTGAAACGCTTTTTTGGCCTCCCGAGATTTCTTTTGCCACTTGCGAGTTCGCCGTACAGCAGTTGTTTGGGCATTCGGTGGTCTTCCATGTGGATGACATGGCGGACCTATCTCAGCCCAATAAGCAGATAAGTTCTTGAAATTATACCAACCACTATGGCACAGCAGTCAGTGCCTTGGGTTACAGGCTGAAAAGTCACAGGTTTGAATCGTAAATGTGGCATAGGGATTTCTCAGACTCTGGTTGACTCCTACCCAAAGTGGCTTTCCTATGGGTTAATTGGGACCACTCAGCTAAGCTTCATCCACTTTACGGATACAACTTTGAGCAAATTGCTCAAAATGACTGACCAACACTGCAGGAGTCAGTATCTCTCAGGCCCGGCTGACACCAAGATATGTCAGGAAGTGTAGAGTACAGCCCTGTCAAGTAGTGTCAAAGCACATTATTCATTTATATTTATATATAAACCATTCCATAGAAGCATCGTTACATCATCCTCATAGCACTTTGATTTGTTGCTTTACAAGATTCAGCGCTACATAAATTCCATACATTATTATTATTATTATTATTATAACCACTGAATATTGTCTTTGATTTGATCGGTGGATGGATCGGTGGTCTAGAGGTAACGCGCCTGTCTAGAAAACGAAAAGTCCGGGTCTGAAGTGTGCGGCGGTTCGTACCCCGTTTGGACCGGAAACTTTTCCCCCATCCATTAGACCATGAGTGGTGGTCTGGGTGCTAGTCTTTTGGATGAGACGATAAACCGAGGTCCCGTGTGTTACACGTAATTATTTAGCGCACGTAAAAGAACCCACGGCAACAAGAGAGTTGTCCCTGGCAAAATTCTTAGAAAAAAGCCACTCTGATAGGTAAACAAATACAGTTGCAGACATGAAAAATAAAAATAATAGGTGGCGCTGCTCTTGTGGCGACGCGCTCTCCCGCTCTCCCCGGGGAGAGCAGCCCGAATTTCACGGAGAGAAATCTGCCGTGACTTAAAGTGGTATGAAATGAAATCTGAGCGCTTTGATTTGTTGCTTTACAAGATTCAGCGCTATATAAATTCCATACATTATTATTATTATTAGTATTATTATTATTTGGTGGCCTAGTTGCCCTAATTTCCTCGTCATACACTTCTGTGCCTGTGGTGAGTTTGTGTCATGGCCCCATGACTTGAGTTTTTTGTTGTTGTTTTTGTTCATATCAAGGATAATGGAATAAGCACTCATGTGCTCTTTTACATTCCCCGTGTGTATGTGGTTTTGTAAATTTTGTCATCTGTTCCAATTGGCACGTAATGGCCTACTTTTCTAAAAAAGCAGAATGGGTTTTAACATGTGCGCAAGATGTTCTGCGTGCGTTCGCACACGGGGCCTCAGTCTATCGTCTCATCCGAAGGACTTCAGAGGAGAGTGGAGTCGGTACTGATGTTAACTCCAGAGGAAAAATCCTCCTGAACGAGATTCAAACCTGGGTCAGCAGATCATGAGCACTTCACTCTAACCACCAGGCTATCCTGGGTTGCTGTGGTGGTTGCCACCTTGAGTGGGCATCTTACCAAGTCTGGGTCTGTGACTGACCTTTGGCTGTTATCAGTAGGGGGCTTAGTAAGTGGTGTCCTGTGTGTGTTAGCTCAGGACAGGCACCACTAGTGAACACATCCAAAGTGACCCAGCAACAGTACAGGGCCACTTGTGTTTGAGTGTGTTTGAGTGAGTGAGGTGTGTGTGTGTGTGTGTGTGTGTGTGTGTGTGTGTGTGTGTGTGTGTGTGTGTGTGTGTGTGTGTGTATGTGTGTGTGTGAGAGTGTGTGTGTGTGTGTATGTGTGTGTGTGTATGTGAGAGTGAGAGTGTGTGTGTGTGTGTGTGTTTTGTGTGTGTGTATGTGTGTGAGTGAGTGTGTGTGTAATTGTGAGTGTGTTTGTGAGTGAGTGTGTGTGTGTTTCTCTGTGTGTGTGTGTGTCAAAGTCAATATTTTATTTTCAGATTGTACATTGAATAAGCAATGTGTGTGTGTGTGTGTGTGTGTGTGTGTGTGTGTGTGTGTGTGTGTGTGTATGTGTGTGTGCATGCGTGCATGCATGCGTGTGCATGTGCCTGTTTGTGTCCCTATGGCAGCCTGACACTGATACTACTAATGATAGGCCTGTGGACTTCTGACCCTGAAGATGCAACATAACAAATTTGTGTACGGCTGAAGTGGAGAGACAGACACGAGTGGTGTGAGAGCACAGCAGGACATGACCACCACAGAAGATGAGGCAGGAAAAAACAACAAAAGCAAAAGAAGAGTGTGTGTGTATGTGTGCACAATACACATGCATATGGCTGCATGCATGTGCATGTATCTCACAGAAAAGAGGTAACATTATGGAAAAAGAGTCTGCAAACCATAGTTTCTCAGGGAGAGAGAGCATGATGCTAGCTGAAGACAGCTGAAGGACAAGGGCTTATATATATATATATATATATATATATATATATATATATCATATATATATTATATATCAATCACTTGACAGTGCATTTCATCATGTTGCGATTTGACATATAAACAAATTCTCCTGTTCAATTAAATAAGCTCACTGACATGTCAATTACTTCTACTCTTTTACTTGGTACACTTTTTGCAACAACAAATGTGCATAGATTACTTATAAATACAGTTCAAAATAACTTAATCATTCTTACTTGAAACATAATGTAGTATTGCTCAGTTATATCCACCCATTCACTCACTCATTCACACACACACTAATACACACACGCACACACACACACACACACTCACGCATGCACACACACATGCACACACACACACAACATACACACACCCAAACACACAACATATACACACACCCAAACACACAACAATAACCCACACACCCCACCCACAACGTGCACACACACACACACACAACACCACACCCCACCCACAATGCGCACACACACACACACACACAACACCACACACACACCCCACCCACAACGCGCACACACACAACACCACACACCACCAACAACAACCCACACACACATTCACACACCCACCCATCCACACATAACACCATGCACACACAACTCACACACACCCCCCCCCCCCCCCCCCCACCCGAACTCCTCCCCCCCAAACACACACACAGAGCACAATCTCATCACCACCCACTTCCTCATACGTGGCCAGATCCGCTTTCTGCAGATCAGCGTGTGCCTGGTGGTACACCTGGAATGCTTTGCCACTTTCCCGGAACACATCTGGGTTTGACTGCCGACTCCGCGTCTCCGCGACATCGGCCTTGTGACAGAACACAAAATGGTCGTACAACTCCCCCACCTTACCCAGCAAGCTCAGCCCCACCTCGTCGGCTAAAAGCAGCGCCATCTGGTGATACACGTACGCCTTTTGCTGGCGCGAAATTTCCCCACTAGCACCTAAAGCGTGTACGTCAGCTCGGTGCCAGGATGAATCCTGAACCGGCTCGTCACTGATGGAAGATTCTTTGTCAAAGTTTTTCGGTTGACGATACTCGTGAACGGAACTCCCGTTGGAAGACACATTCGTCCCGGACGATATTCCCGAGACATTTTTCCTGCTGCTGTCTTGTGTGTCTGGAATTCTGGCCAGCTGAGACTCTGAGAATCCTAGAGGATTTCCAGGCAAATAATCGGAACTTAAATTCCAAAAAGACGAAAGGTAACTTTTAAAACTCAACCCGTCGTCTCGAAGCGATGGGCCTGACTGGTTTACCCCCAACTCTATCTTCACTGACTGTGGGTATAAACCATCACCTGATGCTAAACTATCAACGTCAACACCGGCAGAACGAGAGCTGTCCTGGGAGAGAGGATTTTCGGGTGATGAGGGAACGACTTGGAAGTGGAGCGGGGACTTCAGCTGCACGGTCCAGCACAGTGTGGCGTGGCTTTTGTGGGGACAGGGGGGCTCTTGGCGTGGGCGGGCGGTATAGGCTGGGGCTCCTTCGGCCAGGGAGACGCAGGCTGCCCAGGCGGTCAGCACCACCCCCAGGTAGTGACCGCCACTGCCCGTCCCCAGAGCTAGCTGCACACAGAAGGCGGGAGAGTTTAGAGGGGGTGGGTGGTGGTGGTGTAAATGTATGTGTTTACATATATATGTGTGTGTGTGTGTGTGTGTCTTCGATTTTATGTCTGTTCACTCTCAATGATATTAGATGTGTGTGTGTATATGTGTGTGTGTGTGTGTGTGTGTGTGTGTGTGTGTGTGTGTGTGTGTGTGTGTGTGTGTGTGTGTGTGTGTTCTTTTTTCAATGGTTTGATAATCAGATATATATTCATTCACGACTCATATTCAGAAGTTTCGCAGAAGTAACTCACTTCTTCACATTTTGTAACAACCATGCGATACCAAAATCTTTTAAAATGTGACGTTATGAGCTCAGGTTCATGTCTAAAACATCAATGCATTCAATAAAAAAAAACAACACTCAAACACTTAACACAGTACTTTCAAAAGCTACTTTGTGCAACATATCTTTTTAAAAAAACAAAAAACCCATATAAACCACACATGTTTGAAAACCATAGAAAAGAACCCATGAAGAAAATAAGGTGTGGCTGTCTTCTGTTTTGATAGAAAACAGGAACATAAAACCCTTTATGGCCCACGCTGAAAGCTTTGCCTGTTAACCGGCAGTTATTGGTTGTCAGCAAAGTGCTAAGGCCTACATGAATTCAAAACGTTGCTATGCTGTGAAATGGCGTGTGGAGATAGTTTTCATTTGATGACAAGCTCCCAAGCTTAACAATAACAGCCTGTATCCTTCATACAAAGTTAGGAACAAATCTTCTCAAGTCCCTGTCTGTCTGTAATGGCTATGCTGGGTTTTGGGGTTCCTTGGCTAGAGCTTGGAAGTTCACCCAATGTTGAGGTTTTGGGCCTAT
>CM054160.1:36497235-36517235 GCA_028751875.1 Rapana venosa | reverse complement strand
GTACACACTGTTGCCCCCGTTTTGACAACCGGGGTTCGAATCCCTTTCAAGGGGATTTTCCCCTGGAGTTAACATAAGTGCAGACTCCACTCTCCCTAAAAAGTCCTTCGGATGAGACTATAAACCGAGACCCCGTGTGCAGACGCACACAGAAATCTTGTGCACATGTTAAAACCTGTTCCGCTTTTTGGAAGAGTAGGCAATTGTGTGCCACTGGGAACAGATGACAAAATTTACAAAACTGCAAACACACGAGGACTGGATGTTAAAAAGCACAAGAGTGAAAATATCCCCTTGAATGGGAATTGAACCCAGGTTGTCAGATTGCGAGCGCAATGTTCTAACCACTAGGCTATCCCGTTGCCCCTGGTATGGTATGGTATGGTATTCTATAGAACTGCATTGCACTGCATTGTATTGCACTATATTACACTTCATTGTATTGCCCTGTAATGTACTACTATACTAAATCATATAAGTCATATTCATAAAACCTTTTCCAGAAGCTGCATTTCACTTGTAAAGCTTCCTAAAAAGCTTCTTATCTTCTTCATGAATGTATTTTTCATGAGAGGGAGTATGATCTATAGTTGAATTACGCTAGGCACAAAACCAAAACAACCGACAGATTTTTGCCTTGGCTTGCAGCTGAAGACCAGTGTGTCATTATATTATATATCACACTAAATAATGCACAACAGCTGTCCTACACTACACTACAGTGACAAAGTGAAGGCCATCACTGCATCAGAGAAGAAGGATGACTGTGTGAAGATGCATTCCTCGTCTTCAATCAATGTATTCTGGATAAGCTTAGCCTGGCTTCTTTGTCTCTTTTCTATTGATGGGTAAAAGTACTAAAACTACATGTCAGGTTTCAGGACTTGTCATTCATTCGTTAATAATGATGATGATCATGATGATGATATTACCACCACCACCACTACTACTACTAGTTACCACTACTACTACTGATAACAATAATAATAATAATAATGACAACAATAACAATAATGTTGATGATGATAAAATAGTAATAATATTAATTATTATTAATAATAATGACAATGATGATAATAAAAATATTTTTTACAGAAATGTAAAATAATGATAATATGGTGAAGGAGAAGAAGAAAAACTATGGTAAAACCCAAGAACCAAAATCCAAGTGAATACACTCCACCCCCCAAACCAATTTCAATCAACCCCCCCCTCCCCCCCCCCCCCCCCCCCCCCCCCCCCCCCCCCCCCCCCCCCCCCCCCCCCCCCCCCCCCCCCCCCCCCCCACACACAACACACACTAACACAAGATTTCAAGATATTAAGATTTAATTCCTTTCACCCCTTTTGGGGTATGGAGGATTACAAACAAATTGAACAGGAGAATAAACCCAAAAATAATATGAATGCTAGCAGTAACTGAAAAGCAAGAGTTCATCGCATAATGATAAACAAACAGTATTAAATGTCTCAATACTGTTTTTAAATTTAAGTATACACATTTCTTAAAAAGACATAATCTACACTTGTGAAAGACAATTGAAATTTCAAGAAATACCTGCAAAACACACACACACACACACACACACACACAATAAAGCCAAGGCCAGACAAAGTAACAGATAAAACACACACACAATAACGCCAAGGCCAGACAAAGTAACAGATAACACACACACACACACACACAATAAAGGCCAGACCCAAAGTAACAGATAACACACACACACACACACACACACACACACACACTAAAGGCCAGACAAAGTAACAGATAAAACACACACACACTTGTAAACAGTCTACATTTTTGGTGGCATGAGATGAAGGACATAAATGAGACTTTGCTTCATGAGGATTTAAAGAAAGAAAAAAAGCAGAATGACAAATAACGAAAGGTATTTGAGCACCGGGAAAAAAGTCCTAAAAAGAGATAAGTCAAGTCAAGTCAAAAACACTTTTATCATCCCATGAAGGGCGATTACAAAGAGGAGGCATTGTCAGTCACTTATGGTTTAGTTCTTTCTGTAAAATATCATTTTAAGCATGTGCTATCCACTGAGGAATGAAGATGTAGAGAAGATGAAAAGCACTGAGAGAGCTCATGAGTCAAAATAGGCTGGAGACAGGTCATTCATGCAATACATTTGTTGTACAACAAACAGCGAGTTAGTAGTTGATCAGATCCTTCCCTCTTTTGGCAGCCAGTAATGAGAATACAAAAGAGGAGAGAGATGGTTGGGTTTGGAAGAATAGAAACCCACTATTCTACTGATGATGATGATGATGATGATGATGATGGCAATAGTGATAATGATGATGATGATGATGATAATGATGATGAGGAGGAGGAGGATAACAAAATGATGGAACCCACTATTTTTCTTGGTTTTCATCTTCTGGGATCTATCAAAGATTATATTATATATATGGCATTTTGTAACTAGCACAAGCAGGGAAAATACAATTTACACATAAATCTATCATGAAAACCATGAGATTAGGTTTCTGTAGCTGCATATATTCAGACTGTAGCACTTGGCAAATGGCAAAGCCGCTAAGCCTGTAACAGTGTAACACTAACAGTGTAGCAGCTTTGACACACTAGCAGCAGATTTTATTGATAAACTCCATCATAATTAATATCAATAGCGAAAGGTCTTGACAAGTGTGAGAGTTGTCTGACATAACTAACCCTACAAATCCATAAAAAGGTATACATGTATTCAACATTAAATGAAGTCCTGAAGTTTAAAGGGGTGAAGCCTATAAAGAAAAGCAATAATTATCAGCAAACACTAACAGTCCAAATTTACTGAAAATGAAGATGAAACCCTTTCTTTTTTTCAAATTACATCGGTTTCAAAAACATGATTGGGGAAAAGGAATCTGATTAAAAAGGAGCTTGTAAAGAATATTTTCCCTCTCTTTCTCTTCTACCACACCCGCACCACACCCCAAAAAACCACACACATAAACACACAACATAAACACAACCACACAACACACACAAACCCCCCACACACACACACACACACACACACACAGAGGGACAAAACCAGGTGTCCAGGCAGTGATTCACATAATTTGTGTCCTCAAGCAATAAGTACTGTATAAGGACCATGAGTCAGAGAGGCACCCACAATGTTTTCAAAATTAAAGTGTGTTCTCCCTTACTTAAGTTATGTAATATGGAACAAGTCTTCTTATCATCAACATCATGTAATATGGAACAAGTCTCCTTATCATCAACATCAGAGATCTATGTTCTTTTCTCTCAGTACTTGCCATGATATTGGCACAAGGCCTACTTTGGGGGATGGGGGAGGGGGGGGGGGGGAGGGGGGGGGTAGAGAGGTCTGAGGTCTGTCTACCTGTTCTGTCACAGTGTCAGTCTCACCCACAAAAGCAAAAGGCAATAAAACAAAACACTCATCTGTCACCATGAGTATTGTATACTATAGACTAGTACAGTAGGCTGTATATTTTGTCCCTCAGTTACAACACAACAATTATCAAACAGGTCATAATTCATTTTAAAAAAAAGAGTTACCAATTGAACTGAAGAATAGAATTACAACAACAACAACAACAAAGCTAGCTGACATGTCAATATATGGGATTTGTCAATCACTGAACTTTCATTTCTTTTCATATGTTAGTATATATATATATATATATATATATATATATATATGTGTGTGTGTGTGTGTGTGTGTGTGTGTGTGTGTGTGTGTGTGTATGTGTGTGTGTGTGTAGACTGTATCAGTGTATGATCATTCAGATCCACTATAATATTCAAAAGGAAGCAAAACATTTTGTTGGTCTGATATGAATTTGGATGTCAATCATTCAGCAGTTATTTTATATTCTGTGACCCCTACAATGACTATCGTTTATCGTCTCCTTGCTCGGAGCTCTGTCTACAGTCTAGTAGACAATTGTACAGTGAACAAAACTGTTGTGAATCGACTGTGTAACTTCCCGTCTCTCGGCTATCTCTGAAACTGCCCTAAGTGAAACTTTGGAATCTGTTCTACAAATGTGCATCAGAAATTCATACTCACCATGATCCTCCCTCCAACAAGGAGCAAAATAAAGTGTTTCCCTGTGACTTCGAGCTAACCATGTTATTGATCAGGGCGCCATGTCACCTAACAAATCGACAAACCATACATTCTGCAAACCACACTTTACACAGCACATATCTTTTAGGACTAGTCTATGCCACAGCTGTCGCTTCGTGTCAAGGGAAGTTACACATTTGATTGGAGATACGAGTAGACTCCCTTAAGGCTATAATCGGCTCATGATTTTGTCCGTGATGAGACTCCGCCCTTTAGGCCTGTGAAATTTAAAAATGAAAAAAGAAAAACAACAAAAACCAGCACTGTCGGTCTTGTCATATTGAAAGATACTAATATCGTTGAAAATTTCGAAGTACTCATAGGAGGAAAATTGTCTCCACTTCTCCTTCTTGAAGCCCTCACAATATCAATGTTTCAATCAGCAGCTCACAACGGGTGGGCTTAGACCTAACAAAAACCCAAATCATTGTTGAATGGAGATGTGACACAATAGGCTAAGACGGTTACAACATCCTACGAACAATTGATAATAAAATGAGAAAGGCATCGTCATAATACGAAGATTTTTTTGTTACGAAAGAAAGGGGGGAAAGCCTTGAACAACAACGTACAAATGGATTTGTTTTTTTAAAAGACAAGGCAAAGCTTTTAAACAGTTGGAAAGACATGACCAAACAGAAGCCAAAGTCAGCACCATTGCAGCCAAAGACAGTAACTCAGTGCCTCACACAGAACTCGAGCCAACATCATGAAAAGATGGCTACCGGAATATAACCCTGAACCCAACAACAAACAGGCATAAACCTACTGGAGAACCAAGAGTACAAGAATTATGACATGAGGATAACTTCATGACACTGTGTGACTCAAGACACAGGAGAAGTAAGGGCTCTGATAACTAAATATTAGGATGGCAGGCATTGACAACTGACACCTTTGCCGAATTCTCATTTAATGTCATGTGGTGGATACCATACCAAACCAAGTAAAAATAGTTGACATCCTCATTTCAATCTGCAATAAAAATAATAAAAATTTTTTAATTTGGCACGCCAGGAAATGGCCTGTGCCTTGGACTTAATTACAAACCCCCAATCTTCCAAAGAAAGAAAACTAGTTCAGCTATCATTGCAGGACCACCATCTGCATGACCAGTATCAGCCACAACAGCAAAACAATGCTCACATCATCTTACATAGGGCCTAGCTGGATCAAAGCCACGAGCAGGCACCATTATGTCTTCAGATCAGGCTGGGTTTTGCAAAGGTAGAATACCTGACTTGCACCTTCAAACCAACTGCCTCATGTCAGAAAAACAACCCAAGTTTCAGGATGGGTTATCTCATGTTTTCATATATCTTTCCTTCACCTATCCCGTAGTCTTATAGACCGTGAGGACACCACTGAAGATTCTGCAACCAACTTCCTCCACTTCCCGCGGTCCTCAGCTTTCCGTAGCAAATCGTTCCCCACAAGGCCAGTCCACTCTCTGATGTTGTCTTCCCATTTTTTCTCGGTCTGCCTCTTCGCCTCCCTCCTTGTACTGTTCCCTGTGGGACATTTCATATACATACATACCTGAAAAGACATTTGACAAAGTGTGACGTGAGAAACTGAGTCAGGGTAAAGAAGTCTAACATATGCCAGCCATAAATTAATTAATGTCACCTAGCAACTCAGAGAGAGAGAGAGAGAGAGAGAGAGAGAGACTTTATTTTCCGAGGGTGGTAATCGTCCTCCTCCACTCTGGGTCGGGCCATTGATTTGATGATTGTCTTGACGACAAGAAGAACAGACAGACAGGCCAAAACGACACCAGACCTAACTGACATGAAAACGAGTGGGTGAAATTCAGTGCAGCGGTACCCCTACTCACGACAGAAAGAAAGAGACAAAATCAATAGATTGCAAAGAGGTGGGTAGGAAAGTAGAGATCAACCAGGAGAGTGAGAGAGAGAGAGAGAGAGAGAGAGAGAGAGAGAGAGAGAGAGAGAGAGACAGAGACAGAGACAGACAGACAGACAGACAGACAGAGACAGAGAGTCTATTTATTTATTTTTCCTTTATTTCGAGGATAATGGAAGAGAGAGAGAGAGAGAGAGAGAGAGAGAGAGAGAGAGGAGGATGAGAGAGAGAGAGAGAGAGAGAGAGAGAGAGAGAGACAGAGACAGACAGACAGACAGACAGACAGAGACAGAGAGTCTATTTATCTATTTATTCTTTTATTTCGAGGATATGGAAGAGAGAGAGAGAGAGAGAGAGAGAGAAGAGAGAGAGAGAGAGAGAGGAGAGAGAGAGAGAGAGAGACAGAGAGACAGAGACAGACAGACAGACAGACAGACAGACAGACATGCAGGCAGACAGACAGGCAGGCAGGCAGGTAGGCAGAGTCTTTATTCCGGAGGGTTAGATGTAAGTATCAATAATTATACTTGTTTTCATCCGGTCATTGCCCTGAGAAGGGACTATCATTAATAATCACAATTACTAATTTCAAGCAAACATAAAAAAAAGAGAAGAGGGGGTATTTCTTTTTTTTTTTAAAGGGTTAAAAGAGAAGAAAAAAGGGGGAAGAGAGAGAGGGGGGAAGGGGAGGGGAAAAGGGGAAAACGGGAAGGGGGGGGATGGAAAAAGGGGGACAGGACGGGGAAGATGGGAAATGAGAAAAATTTTTAGGAGGCGGGAAAGGGATTTTTTAAAAATTTGGGAGAAATAAAAATAAGGAAAAAGGGAAAAAGAAAAGAGAATTTTTTTTTTTTTTAAAAAAGGGGGGGGGGAAAAAGAGAAAAGGAAAAGGGAAGATGGAAAAAGGGAGAAAAGGAAGAGAGAAAAGAAGAAACAACGAAAAAAAGGGCCCGTTAAAACAAAAAAAAGAACGGATAGTGAATGGGTACCTCAGTTTTTTTTCCCCCGTTGTTTGTTTTCCATAAATTTATTTGGAATTTTATAACGCCTCGGGGGGGGAAAAAAACAAATAAAACGAAAACATTCGCTAAACTTTTTTTACTTTCTTTTCCTTTTCCCCCCCCCCCCCCCCCCCCACCAAACAAAAACAAAAAGGAAAATGGAAGAGGGAAACCTGGGGGAAAACGGACGATTTGAGAATTAGTAGAAACAAGTTTTGAAGTATTTAATTCAATGAATGTAGTGAAAAAGGTTTAAAATTATTTTGGGGCGCGATTGCAGCAAATTTTTTTAAATTTTGGGGTTTAAAGCCCAAATTTTGTAAACAAAAACGGGTTGATCAAACATTTACGGATGAATTTTAAATTTAAAAAAATATTTCTTTATCAGTTTTTGTAACCCCACCCCACCAAAAACCAAAAAACACCAACCCCACCCGCAAACCCAACTTGGAGATGAAGATTCTGTTGAAAAAGGGGGAGACAAAAAATAGAGGGGGGGAAGTGTCGGTGGAAAAAATTGGGGGTTTTGATTTGGATTTAAAGGTACAAGTGGAGGCTTTTGCAATAAAAGGGGGTTTCCCGGGGACCCCAGAAACAGAAAAAGAACGACAGCCAAAGTGGTTTGTTAAATTTGGGGGGTGTTGGGAAAGGCAAAGGTACTGGGTAACGAAGGAAAGGGATATGTCGGGGGAAGCGTTTAAAAAAGATAGATGGTGAGTTTTGGAGAATTTAAAACAGGGGTTTTTTATATTTTTTTTGGAGATGGACCCAGTGAAAAAAGACGCAGAAGAGGAGGAGGTTTTCTTTTTTCCGGGCCCAGGAGCTGCAGAGGAGCGTTGAAGAGGGGGAGGGGGAGAGGGAGGCAGCAGAAGAGAATTACGAGCTAAGGAAAGAATGAGAGAGTGCGAGCGGAAGGTTCAGGGACAGAACTTGGAACGCATTTATGCGCCGTAAGAAGTGCAAGACGGCAGGCTGGGGAGCACAAGAGTGGGTTTTTAAAGAACTACATAGAACACAGAGTTGGAAAGGAAAGAGCACCTGGGGAAGTTAGAGGTTGTGAGGAGGGAAAGGGTTTTTTTGGGGCCCAGAGCAGGCCGGGGTTTTAGGCAAAGGAACGTTCGACACCCAGGAAGCGAAGGCAGTGGGGGAATAGCAGGGGGGAAAGCAGAAACAGACATGCAGAAGCGGGCACCAAGAAAGAGCAATAGGGGGATTAAAGGGGAGAGTAGCAGGTGGGAGAGTAAAGAGAAGGGGGCCCAGGACTGACCCCTGTGGAACTCCACATTCCATTTTGAAGATTTTGATTGAATTTTTTTTACAATAACTTTCTGGAATCTGTCTGTAGGTATGAAGAAAACCCAGGTGGGGGGCGTGCCATTGATACCAAACGTTTTTGGAGGCGGAAAGAAGAATTTGAGTATCTATGTGCGGGGGCTGCAGAAAAAATCAAGGAGTGAGGAGGGGATTTTTCCGCATCAGAAGCAAGTAAAAGTGTATCTAAAGTATGGCTGGGGTGGTTTCGGTGCGGGGGTTGGGGCGTTAGGCAGATTAAAAAGGGGAAGGGATCATTGGAATGAAGGTGACTGTTGAGTGTTTGAGAAAAACTTTTTTTTTGTACTTTAGGAAAAAGGGGTAAGTTTGGACGGTCTTTAATTTTTCAGAATGTTGGGATCGATTCGTGCTTTTTTTCGTAGAGGTGTACTATTGCGGTTTTAAGAGTTGTGGAAAATGCCCTGAAAAAAAGAGATGATTTTATTTTTTAGGAAATTTGGTACAAGTTGGGAAGGCATTGTGAGAAAACAGGAGAGGTATGGGTCTTTGGTGCATGATTTTATAGTCATTTTTCAAAATTGTCATGTTTTCTTTTTCACGTGGAAAGAAGGAAAAGAGGGGGCCAGGAACGGGGGGATCAGGAGGTGCAGGGGGAAATGGTTGACCCCAGTCTGGAGCGTATTTTGGGGGTTTTTGTCTGAAAAGAAGCAGAAAATAGATGGAATTTCAGACAGGCTGTGGGTGGTAGCAGAGGAGTTTTTTTTTGCAGCCCCAAGGATTTGAGGGGGGGAAAAAAAAAAGAGTTTTTATGGTGTAGCGCAGAGAATTTGGGAAAAGAGTGTATTCTGTCTTTGCTGAATGTTTAAGAGTTTGACTTTGTTTTTTTGTTTTGGGAAAAAGCTTTTTGTTGATTTCGGTTTTTGTTTTCCCCCACTCCCTTCTTTTGCCGGCGTTTGCGCTTGCTTCAGGATGTCTTGGGTTTCCATGGGTAGGGGGTTGTAAAGGTGGGTGGTCAGTAGGGGGTGCATGCTATCAAGCAATTGGCGGAGAACAGTGTTATAGTATTAGAGAGGTCGTTTGGTCAGGGTTTTTTTGAAAACGTTCGGAAGCTTGTGAAGGAAGTTGAATGTCTAAGGCCTTAAGTTTGCGCGAGTAACATTTTCTTCTTTTGACGGTTTTGGAGTTGGGTGGAAAGATGGCGGAGTGATCGAATGAGTTCGTCGTGACGAAAAACAGATGTAACAAAATTAAAAGAAGATTGTAATCAAGCCGTCTAAAATTGGGGCCCGTCTGTGCGTTCTTCGTTTACCCGTTGGGAGAGAGGGAAAGGTTGGACAGAGAAAGAGAAAGACGTTTGACATCGGAGAAGTGGGTTGTCGAAATGGAAATTAAATCCCGGAAATTTTAAATTTGTAGGAGAGAGGCTGTAGTGGTCGAGGGGGTGCTGGAATTCTTGATGAAAAACAGAAGTGTAGGTTTTTCTTCGGTAGGAGGTGGGCGGAAGGCAAAAGAACGTATAGAGTGGCCCGTAAGTTGAGGTTGATTTCGCAAACTTCAAAAAAGTCGTGTGGAATGGGAGGGTTTTGGTGAAAAAAAGGCTGGTTCCAATGTGTTTTGAAAATTTGGGATCCCCCCTCTCGAGAGAGTTTGGGGAAAGAAATAGTTTTTATCCTGGGGGGGTCGTGTTTTTTTTGGGTCATGGCCATGTGGTTTACCAAGTTTCAGTGAGGAGGTTAGGTCAAAGTTTTTTTCAAGATGAAATCGGGGAAAGTGTCGGCTTTTCCTTTGGACAGACAGACTGCACATTGAACAGACAAACTTGAGGAGATTGAAGGGGGATGGAGAGGATGAAGATGAAAATGGTGGGTTTGGCAAGAATCAGGGAAGGGATGAAGGGATGATGGGGATGGGCTAGCGGAAGAACAGCAAGAGTTTGGGGGTGAATCGGGAGAGAAGATGGGGAAAAAAAACTGTTTGGTAGGGGATTCGTGTTTGACATAAAATCATTTTAAACTCATCTCAGAAAAAAAACATTTTCAGATTCACAAAAACAGAAGAAACGAAAGTGAAAAGGGGGTGGACGGGTGGGGAGAAGCTTGACGCGGTTACAGAAGTGCGTCGAGGTGAGGGGGGGGAACGAGAGAGGGAAGCCTGCCATGGCGTGCCACACCTGCCGTGTTCCCCCTCTGGTTTTGCGGCGATGAAAGCCCAAGTTTGAATATGCGCATTATTTCAGGGGCCCGTGTGCATTGTTTTTGACAAACTCAGGGTTTGATAGGGGGGAAATTTACGTGACAGATTGTTTTTTGTCCGTACCTGTCACGCATTTTTTCAAATTGACAAACACTGGGGTTGTGGTGGGGGAAAAGTGAAACCCCGTGCAAAAAATTTAGCGGGAAAAAGGGTCAGGTTTAAATGGGTCCAAAAAGGCCCGCTAAAGATAAATACAACTCTGAAGACAAATTAAAAGTTGAAAAAACGACTTGAAGATGAGAACTTAAAATTTAAATTTTCGAAAAGTCAATAATATGGAACAAAAAAATTTTTTACCCTGGGGTTCGGGAGGGGAAAAAAACAAACATGAAATTATAAAACTTTTCCCCCCAGGACCGGTAAAACAACACACTACCATCAAACACAAAAGGACTTCGCCCTGCTGCCCCCGGCGCAAAAGGTGAACACTCTGTCAAGAGGGCGATATAAGAATGTGAGTCCTGTCAAGACAAGTCAAGTCAAAACACTTTATATCCCTGAAGGGCAAAATTTCAATACTGACAGCAGATTGATGATACACAAAAAAATCTCAAAGACACACAAAAAAGCTATATTTTAATTGGTTCTGTTCTGATGATTTGGAAAAAATCTATTCAGCCAAAGTATGCAAGGGGTTTTAACGCCAAATAGGTCCCGTCTTTTAAACAAGGCCGGAAGTTGGTGTTTTGGGAAATGGAGGACCAACGGGGGGGACTATCTGCTGGAGTTTGCCCGCACCCCCAGACTTCCTTGCCAATCCCTTATCCCCACAAGCAGCAAGGAGGAAAATGGCTGCGCCAAGCGGGAAGATCCATAAAAAATTAGATTTTATCAACACCACGGCGCTTAAAAACCAGCATCAACAGAGCCAGAACAAGAACCTACCCCGGACTGACATTTGGGAGCGACCCCGCCTTGTGTGCTGGGATTCAAAAAAAAGGGTGAAGAAAAACAAACAGCTGAAACCTACGTATCAATTTGACGGGACAAACTGAAAGATCCCGATGTCCCGGGATCTTCCAAGCTAGGGTTGGCGGCGTTTTGCGGCTTACCCTCCTGGACAATGACATAAATTTCCTCCCCCCAATTTGGGGGTCGAGAATAGCGAGGAGGTATCGTCGTCAGAGGAATAACACCAGCCATGGACTCCAAGACTCTTGGACCTCTGCGAACAAGAGGCACTGAAACCACCGGTTTCCAAACCCTAAAAAATACCGGGAGGCCCAAAAATCTCGTGAAGAAGTCAATGTTAAGGCCCGAGGAAGTGGTCAGGATCATGTGATGAGATCGAAAAAAGCATGAAGTGGGCAAAGTAAAAGGTACGACACCCCGAAGAAACTACAAAAAAACTTAAACCAAATCTCAGTCATTTAAGGAAAACTCCGGAAACCCCTCACAGAAAGCTCAGCTGCATTGAACAGGTGGTTGAGTATTTTCAAGAAATGTACAACTACCCAAACCAACCTGAAAGAGCATAATAAAGAGAAAGCAGAACATAAGGCCCCCCTCGCCATTACCTATACTAGGGGGGAGTGGGAAAAAGCCCTCCCCGCTTACCAGTAGGAAAAACCCCAGGGCAGAAAAAATACCAGCAGAGCTGCTCAAGCATGGTGGCGAAACAGTATAACATGTTAAGCTATCTGTCAGAGATTTGGGAGAAAAACAGTGGCCAAAAAGAATGGAACAAACATTCATACCCCCGCCCAAGAAGGGGAATTTACGCCCAAAGCCAAAACTTAGAAAATCGGGGCCCCATCAGCCTGCCAGCAAAATATGCTCAAAATTATTTTTTAATCGACTCAAGAAGGAGGAGAAGAACACCTTGCAGAGGAACAAGCTGGGTTCAGGGC
This sequence comes from Rapana venosa, assembly GCA_028751875.1. Lineage (NCBI taxonomy): Eukaryota > Metazoa > Mollusca > Gastropoda > Neogastropoda > Muricidae > Rapana > Rapana venosa. The sequence goes on along the minus strand of CM054160.1, from coordinate 36,504,866 downwards.
AGGCAGGGCAAAACGAACGATTTTTAACTGCCCATCCTGAGGAAAAAAAAATCTTCAACATTTAGAGAGACCCGTTCCCCAACTTCTCAACTTCAAGAAGGCTTTTGACAGAGTATGGCCCAAGGCCCGTGGCAGGTCCTCAGAATGTTTGGCATTGAAGAAGGCTGTGAAACCATTCAAGCATATACAACACCGCAAGCAGTGCAGTCCCTTTTGAACAATGGTCGGAAAAAAATACTTTAAAAACCCAGTTTGGGGGCCCACAAGGATGCCCGTTATCTCAGTCCGTTTAATTTTCTTGGAAACTTTTTGAGGAGGGCCCTCCTGACTTCCCCTTACCATCTCCATTTGGGGGAGCCCCCCAACAACTTTCGGTTTTTCCAGACATTGACCTCATGGGCGGAAGTACAGAGCTGCAAGATCTTACGACCAGATTTGAGAACAGAGCTGGAGCATATGGGATGGAGGTGAGCTCGGAGAAAAGTAAAGTACTTGTGAACAGCACGAGCAACGCCACTGCTAAAATTTACATGAAGGGCCAGCAACTGGAGGAGGTAGACACTTTTAAATACCTTGGCGCTACACACACAAAGGACGGGCGATCAACGACAGAAATCAAAGTCAGAATAGCCATGGCAACATCTTCCATGACAAAACTCACCACCATATGGAAAAGTAAAGAGATCAGTTTCCCAATCAAACTAAAGCTCTACAAAGAGCTAATTCAGACTATCCTGCTGTACGGAAGTGAAACCTGGACATTGACTGCTGAAACAGCAAAGCGAATCCAGTCATTTGAAACAAAATGCCATAGAAAACTGCTGGGAATATCCTGGAGAGAACGAAAGACCAATGAATTTGTCAAGAGTCAAATAACACGGCTGGCAGGTCCACAGGAACCCCTTCTCACCATCGTCAAGAAGAAAAAGCTGACATGGTTCGGCCACGTCACCCGCCACAACACTCTGCCAAAAACAGTACTGCAGGGAACACTCGAAGGTGGCAGAAAGAGGGGAAGACAGAACAAGTCATGGATGGACAATATCAGAGAATGGACCAGGATGAATGACTCGGCACTACTGCGCAGAGCCGAGGACCGAGATGGATGGAGGAGGCTTACCACGGCATCGTCTTTCGTGTCTCCTCCACGACCGCCAAGGTCACGGGTCTGATGATGATGATGATGATGATGATTATAAAATAATCCATGTCATTTTAGGTTAAATTTACTCATGGCAGCAAGAAATGAGAGCGTATTATGTGACCTTGCAATGTATATTTACAAAGCTTTGAAATATCTTGATACTGTTACAACCTAGAGTGTAATGATTGCATAATCCAGTAATGTGTCTCTGAGAGTAATCTTTACAACAAAGAAAAATGATGTGTGGCATTATCTTATAATCACCCCTTCAGTAAGGGGCCATGGCCTTAATCTGAATCAAACAACATTTCGTATTTCGTATTTCGTATTTCTCTCTCTCTCTCCTCTCTCTCACTCTCTCTCTCTCTCTCTCTCTCTCTCTCTCTCTCTCTCTCTCTCTCTCTCTCTCTCTCTCTCTCTCTGTGTGTGTGTGTGGTGTGTGTGTGTGTGTGCATGGGTATGTAAATTGCTTTTGCAGAATCTCCTAAGTCTGCTTATATAATATTTGTTTTTGTGTAGTTTACTATTGCTGTTGCTTTCCCATATAAGTACAATAAATTTGTTGACGTTTCTTTCTGTTAGTCGAAATGATACTATTTACATGTTTTTTTCCTTTATATTATGGAGTTTTTTTGCTTTGTTTTGCTTTTTTTTTTTGGAGGGGGGGGGGGGGGATTATTGGGTTGTCCCCTCTCCCTTGTTGTTGCTGCCTTATTTTGCTCTTGGTCTCTTTGCTATTTTTTAGTTGTTTCTGTGTTTTTGTTTTGCTCTGTTTTGCTTTCTTTATTATTTGTTGTTGCTTTTTTTTTCCTCTCTCTTTTGTGTGTGTGATTTGTGTGATTTTTTGTGTGTAGACCCCCTCCCCCCTGTTTACTGTGTGAGTGTATTGGTATGGGCTTTATTTTAATAGCACATGGGTGCTTATTCATTATCCTCGAAATAAAATAATTTGTCATTGTCTTCTCTCTCTCTCCTCTCTCTCTCTCTCTCTCTCTCTCTCTCTCTCTCTCTCTCTCTAAATAAACACAAACCCACTAGGCCTATCCCTACATTAAGGGAGAGAACCCCCTCTTTCCCAGTACACGTGCACTCGCTCATTTGTTTGCTTCTGTAACCCAGTAGGCCTAGTAGTGGGTGATACGGAGGGAAGGGTTAGTAGATGGTTGGTTACCCTATAGCGGGTTACCCATGGCTTCCATTACTGGTGTTGACTGTCAAGAAGCCATAGCCAAGATTTCTTCTTGGTAAAATGCTCAAACAGCAACTCCAGAGGCCCGGACGAATGCCCTGGTACGCTGAAGGCCCTCCCTCCAGGGGTCCAAAGAGCTTGTCTCTCATCGGCAGGTCAACAGGCCAGATATCGGCCCTCAAATTTTGGTGTGTTTGGACAGGTCTGGAGGAAGTGTTCTGCTGTCATAGGAAGAAGTGCCGCAGGGGCACATTGCATAATCACCAACAGTAGAACTTGGTGAATGATAATGTGATTAGACAGGTTGTGGGTGCGGTGCGAGACAATATAATACCCTGTCAGCACAGTCTAGGCCTAGCCTATCAGTACGTTCAAACAATTCCGTTCTTGGCTCGTGCGGCAACAGTCTGAGGAACTGATGCCAGACTGTGTGGCACGTGTGATGCGTGCATATTTTTGTCAATCTAACACACACAAAAGCTATGATGAATCAATTAAGCGTACAAAATAGCTTTTTTCTTGTCATTTGATTGTTTAATCGAGATTTTCCCAAGAGATTTGCTTTTTTGGCCTCTTCATATATTCTAATTTCACAGACAATCCGATAAAACATTGTTTATTAGCGTCTGCTGCTTATGAATATTAATTAGGGACTTCCCCTTTCGCTCTCGGTTCTTCTGTTGACCAATCGCTACGACTTCCTCATTGACGTCAGAAGCAACCTATTTTTGTCTCATTGTCTGACTTCCAATCGCAACGAAAAGTCGTACTGTGTTTCAGTGGACAGTAATAAATCGATAGTTTGACCACCAAAAGAGATGCGAGTGGACCAAACTGTTCTGGACGACTCCGTCGTCGAAGATGGAGAAGCTGCAACAATTTTGATATCCGATGGCAAGACTTTGTCAACAAAAAACAGAGGTGAGTGTCTTGAATCATTTTCCGTGACGCCGCAGCGAGGAGGCCATGTTCACAACGTTCCGTTTTGTCGCTTTTCCAGTGCATGATATTATTTTACCTCATTCGCTGCTTTCAGAGATGCACATACGGCTTTTTACAGTTTCTCAGTGTTATCCCATTGTTCCATTATCGTAGATAGACGAGCTTGTATCTATCGCAGTCGAAAAGAGTAGCCGAAGTCTAGTGTCAAAAGAAAGAGTGTCACATCCCAGCAAGACCTGTAGACGTCACAAGTTGACCGTGTCTACTGTCTGAAGTATCAACTGCTAGGCTAGGCCTAACCAAAATGGGTACACGGATGTGCGCGGATGCCGCTCCCATTTTGCGCAGATTGTTTTTGCCTGCACACATAGAGTCATGTTTTGTTTACTGCGTTTGTAGGATAATGGCAGTCAAAAAGGGTTTCAGTACATTCACTGGCATCCCAGTATTACTATTAGAGAGAGGGAGGGAGAGAGAGAGAGAGAGAGAGAGAGAGAGAGAGAGAGAGAGAGAGAGATTTTTATTTTATTTTATGAAATCTGTTGTGCTTTTTTTTCATTCAATCCTGGTGTGTATGCAGTATACTTATAGTCAATTTTGTCATCCATTCCCACTGGCACACAATGGCCTACTCTTCCGAAAAACAGAACAGGTTTTAATGTGTGCCAAAATGTCTGTGTGGATTGGTAGTCTAGAGGTAAACACCTATCTAGAAATAAAAAAGTATGGGTCAGGAGTGTGCTGTGGTTCAAATCCCATTTGGACCTGAAACTTTTCCCCCATCCATTAGATCATGAGTGGTGGTCTGGGTGCTAGTAATAGTAGTATTTCGGATGAGATGATAAACCAAGGTCCCATGTCAGGCATGTGTTACACATAATTATTTAGCACACATAAAAGAACCCACAGCAACAAGAGAGTTGTCCCTGGCAAAATTCTGTAGAGAAAAAAGCCACTCTGATAGGGAAACAAAAACAGTTGCACTTGCAGACAGAAAAAAAAAAAGGGTGGCGCTGCTCTTGTGGCGACACACTCTCCCCAGGTAGAGCAGTCCAAATTTCATGCAGAGAAATCTGTCGTGACTTAAAGTGGTATATAGATAAATAAATAAATAAATGTTTCATCCAAAGGACTTTTGGGGAGAGTGGAGTCGGCTTTGATGTTAACTCCAGAGGAAAAATCCTCTATGAGATTCGAACCCGGGTCAGCAGATCACGAATACATAACTCTAACTTCCAGACTATCCCCTCCCGAGAGAGAGAGACACTTAGAGAGAGAGAGAGATAGAGAGAACTTTAGCTGGGGTTGTGAGAAGGGGACTGGATATAAATATAATAAAAGAAAAAACGCCTCTTGAAAACAATTCACTTCAGCCCAAGTAAACATCATGGCATGGATTCCACATCATGGTTTAACAGCTGCAACAAACACAATATATTGTGAAAAGTATGACTACTGTAGTTTTAGCAGAGTGAGTACAATGAGCAGAATTTGTTGCAGTGACAGTGTCAGAGCTTTACAAGCCATTCAGCAGCATGTCAATTGTCATGCGATTCATGTATACATACATACATGCATAAATTTCAGAGAGAGAGAGAGAGAGAGAGAGAGAGAGAGAGAGAGAGAGAGAGAGAGAGAGAGAGTTACTGCAAAAGCTGTTTAGTTTTAAAGATTTCACACTTTACAAATTTCATGCAAATTATATTTAGCTGTCATGATTAGTGTGTCTCTGAAATTCAGTGCACAGAAACAAGTGACATAGAGTTGATAGTAACACACACATGTGATACTGATACAGTGATAGTCTATGATACACACAAACACACACATACACACACACACACACCACACACACACACACACACACACACACACACACACACACACACACACACAACACACTCGCTCTCTCTCTCTCATCCACTTTTACAAGTGGTTTGGTTGTCTAGTAAAAGTAATACAGATCCACCTTATCTGGCCTGAGAGCTATTTTCCCCCCTTTTTTCTGCACGTACAATATATATAAATATACAAAAAGGAATTCCGGGATTCACACGAGTTGTCCCAAAGTTAAATAATCTGGGGAAAAACTCTCAAAGCTTTATTACTGGGAAACAAAATAAAATACATTAACAAGTATATAAAAATTGTGATACATGTGAATGCTCTGGATTTAAAAAAACAAAACAGTAGTGGATAGTGGTGTATACTATGGCTACATACTTTCTGCAGAGAGAGTGGCCAGATATAAGCATGCAGAGAAACCTGCTGTGACTGTTGTGTTAATACAATGTCATACATTCTAACATGATACATGATAGTTGTTCACATTTATTAGTAAATGCATGTGCGCGCACACGAGCACGCACACACACAGTAACACACACACAGTGACACACACAGTGACACACGCACACACACACACACACCACACACTTGCATGCACACATGCGCACACTTCCATGTATCACACAGACACACACACACAGAGTCAGATAATTCAGTCTTTGTAGTTTGTTAATCTTATTTTATATTTCAACTCAGCTATAGATCTATATGACATTGTTTTCAGCTAATGTTCAAATTTTTGTGTTGGGCTTTGTTTTGTTTAAAATTTTGTTTGTTTGTTGCTTGGTCAAAAATCACATGATATCAATACTATGTTAAAGTGAAGATATCACGCACACACACACACACACATTGTACACACACACACAAGTACACACACACACTACACACCACAAACACGCACACACGCACACACACACATTGTGTACACACACACACACACCACACACACACACACACACACACACACAACACACACACACACACACATAACACACACACTGTCACTCTCTCTCTCTCTCAGGATGGGATAGCTTAGTGGTTAGAACATTGCACTCACAATCTGATGACCCAGGTTCGATTCCCGTTCAAGGGGATATTTTCCCCTGGAGTTAACATCAGTGCAGACTCCACTCTCCCCAAAAATCCTTTGGATGAGACTATAATTTAAACTGAGGCCCTGTGTGCGAACACACGCAGAACATCTTGCGCACATGTTAAATCCTGTTCCACTTTTTGTAAGAGTAGGCCATTGTGTGCCGGTGGGAACAGATGACAGAATTTACAAAACCTGGATGTAAAAAAGCACCAAAGTTCTTATTCCATTATCCTCGATATATAAAACTAAAAGAATAAAAGAAGTCTCTCTCTTTCTCTTACTCAGTTACTGAGACTGAAAATAAATTGCCTCTGAATAACATGATAAATCCAAACCAACAAATGAAAGACCCACTCTGGAACCAATCTGACAAACAATGTATTAAACTTTAAACTAAAGATCTATAGATCTGTGTCGTTTCATGTTGGTCTGTCCCAAATATGTTATTCTTCATGAAATACTGTTACAGAGAGCTTTACATATAAGTTATTCATTACAATGTCAGTCAAAGTCTGTTTTCAAAATTGTTACATTCATAAAAAGAATCATTGAAACTTAGAAACACAATTGAGATGAATTATACTTGCCTCATACTCCTAGTCATAGTCATACTCATAGCTAAGAACTTTTAATAGTTTTATGCTTACATTCTGATGATTCTTTGAAACATGAACATTTTGATGTTAGTTTTCTTATGTACTGTACTGAGTAAAAGTCTGTTGCCATGATTTGACCTAGTTTCTCACCATAACATGTCAATCTTTCCTGTTCATATGGGCCAGATGGCCTGCAAAAACTGCTTAGAAAAGGTATTGATAATTTAAATTGACAAAATTTGTGATTGTTACATGCATGCACACACACATACACACACAATGACTCATGTACACACACACACGCGCGCCGCACCATGCCACAACACAACACACACACGCACACATGCATGCACACACACACATACATACATGCGCGCGCACACACACACACACGCACGCACGCAGCAGCACGCACACACGTGAACACGCACACCAAATAGTATTTAGTGATATCATTAAGACAAGTGCTTTAAGATTTGCTTGTTTTTGTTTAGTTTTCATGTTTTGTTCTGATTTGTTTGTTTTGTGTTAAACTGAATTATATTCATTTGGCAATGTTGTATAGTTTTCATGAATACACAAACACGCGCATGGATATGCTTACAAAAGTTACACACAGTTACACACACACACACACACTCTCTCTCTCTCTCTCTCTCTCTCTCACACACACCACAAAACACCCCTCCCCCCCACCCAATTGAACACCACACAATGTATACACACACAGCACACACACACACACACACACACACACAACCACACACCCCCACACACACACACACACACCACACACACACACACCACACACAC
>CM054160.1:36467235-36492235 GCA_028751875.1 Rapana venosa | reverse complement strand
TTCATCAATAACGTTTCTCCTCTCCGGTGCCACAGATGGAGCAGGCAGGCAGCACACACCGTGACCATGACCTTGGCTACGCCAGCGAAAACAGCCCCCCCAGCGACAACAACGGCTCCCCAGGCAGCAGCCCCAAGTCCGACTTCTCCCCGCCCATGAGGCCTCCATCCAACATGTCGCAGGACAGCGGCATCGCCAGTCCTTTTTCGGACGACAACCTCTCCACCACTGTGCCCAGTCCCCCTGAAGACCCCAGGTCAGTTGCTACTACACTGTTGCGCTGATGCATGTATAAGTTTTGAGGTTTGCCCCTGTTGGGATAGAGCTTGGTGATGTTTCTGGGCTGCTGTTTAGTGTGCTCTGTGTGTGCATTGTTCACATTTGAGGCCCTTATGTTAGCATTCCTGTATTCGAGTCAAGTCAAAAATACTTCAATCATCCCATGAAGGGGAATTACACATTGATACCTATCGTTATTCTGTTCCCCAAACAGGCTGTACTTTTCTTTCCAAGTCATCAGTTTTGGTGTAAGATCTAATATAATTATCTATTTTGTTGTTTTGTTTTGTAGTCAGCTTTTTAGCACACAAGTTTTTAGACGTAGAAAAGTCATTTTTAGATTCCCTGTTTGACTGAAGCGGGTGTTTTTTGTTTGTGTGTGTGTGTGTTTTTTTTTTTCTAGGCATCTGTTATCCATGTGTGAAGTAGTCTGTGTTTCATATTTAGCTGCAGCGAATTACTCATGCCTGTGAATTTGAGGAAGTGCATTTTACTTCCTTATTTTGCTATTGGTTGTTTTTGAGGCCCGGGATGTGACAAAATGGATGTTTTGTTTCCCCGTTTCGATTTGGGTTTTTTTTTCCCCCCTCCTAGGCCCCGAATGTGAATAACTGTATCTTCTTCTTGATTGGCTGCGGTGAGGTTTGTGTTTAGGCCCCTGAATCCCCACTGGACTGTGAGGATATTTTTAGGTCTGAAAATCTGGCCTAGGCTAATTTGTGCCTCATGTGCTGGTCAGTTTTGATTCTGGTGTTTTGCGTTGATGTTATGTTTTTGAAAGGACACTTTTAGTGTTGGACTCTGTGTAGCTGTAAACATTTGTCAGTCTGTGTGTTTGTCATCTTGTCCATGGATTGGAGTGTGTGTTCATTCGCTGCTCTGTAGGTTCCAGCATTCCTCCAGTTAATGTTATTAAGTTTTTACAATACATGCAGAAGTGTGCGCTAACCAATTAAAAAAGCTGTTTCTGGGTTGATGCCAGTTATTCTGTCAGTATTATACAAGACATGCAGCTGCATGCATAAAGTAACATACAAAGTAGTTGCTTCTGTTTTCTTCTTCTTAGAATGCTCAAACAGCAACTATTGTTGTCTGTCATACGAGCGAAAATGCGTGGTGCTGCCGTTCAGTGCCTGACAAGTCAGGCCCAGCATATCGGATTTTGGTGTGGGACAGAATTGTTATCTTCACAGTCTTTCTGGAAAATAGGCAGGAGAATGGATCAAGAAGGCAGAAAACATACAAGAAGGAGGTGGTGACAGGAAGAAAAAGAACAAGGCAGAAACAAATAAAGAGGGTTAGAAAAGAGGGAATTCTAGCACATAATTTACAGAAGGCAGGGATGCTATTTAGACTGACAGGCCCCCGCCATTCCCACTGGGGAGTAGCTGTATTATACCAAGTATTTTGTAACATTTATCCAGTAATTGCCAACACTCACTTAGTCAACATGGGGAGTAGCAGTATTATACCAAGTATTTCATAAAATTTATCCAGTAATTGCCAACACTCACTTAGTCAACATGGGGAGTAGCAGTATTATACCAAGTATTTCATAAAATTTATCCAGTAATTGCCAACACTCACTTAGTCAACATGGGGAGTAGCAGTATTATACCAAGTATTCTATCAAATTTATCCAGTAATTGCCAACACTCACTTAGTCAACATGGGGAGTAGCAGTATTGTACCAAGTATTCTATCAAATTTATCCAGTAATTGCCAACACTCACTTAGTCAACATGGGGAGTAGCAGTATTATACCAAGTATTCTATCAAATTTATCCAGTAATTGCCAACACTCACTTAGTCAACATGGGGAGTAGCAGTATTATACCAAGTATTCTATCAAATTTATCCAGTAATTGCCAACACTCACTTAGTCAACATGGGGAGTAGCAGTATTATACCAAGTATTCTATCAAATTTATCCTGTATAATTGCCAACACTCACTTGGTCAACATAAAAAGCAGCTGATAGATCATCGCACTAGTTACCTTATCACAAAGTGTACAATACACACACCATCATAATAAATAATAATAATGTATGGAATTTATATAGCGTTGAATCTTGTAAAGCAACAAATCAAAGTGCTCAGATGACTTTTAAAAATTTTATTTATGCGTGTGTATGCGGTTTAAAAAATTTTGTCATCTGTTCCCACCGGCACACAATGGCCTACTCTTTCGAACAGCGGAACAGGATTTAACGTGTGCGCAAGATGTTCTGCATGCGTTCGCACACGGGGCCTCGGTTTATAGTCTCATCCGAAGGACATCATGTAGCAGTCTACAGAAAAGAACAAAGTAGCCTGGTTATTCAACATTGGGCTGGCAGACAGGCAGTCAAGATTATGGACAGATGCAGGCCTGCAAGCACCAAGGGGAGGATGACAGTAGATGATGACGTGTTGTGTGTGTGTGTGTGTCAGCAGCCAGAAGCAGGGGTGGGTGAACAGCGTGCCGTCTGCCGTGTACCAGAGCCCCCCCGGGGCCACTGTGTACCACAGCCCTGCCAGCGCCACCCTCTACCACAGCCCCGCCAGCGTCAGCAGCGTCATGAGCCCTGCCAGCGCCACCATGTACCCCAACCCCCCCAGCGTCACTGCCTACCAGAACGTGCCCAGTGTCACCAGCGCCAGGAGTCCCCCGAGCATCTACCACAGTCCTCCTAGCGTGACCGCCTACCACAGTCCTCCTAGCGTGACCGCCTACCACAGTCCTCCTAGCGTGACCGCCTACCACAGCCCTGCCAGCGTAGCCAGCGCCATGAGCCCCTACAGCGTCGCCGGTAGCGACGACCTCTCCGTGACCTCCGCCTCCTCGCCGTTGGCGCCGTCGGAAAGCCAGAACGACTACATCTTCAACCTGCGGCGGGAAGAGCTGCGAGACGCGCTGGACGTCATCGCCGAGGACGTCAAGTCCATGAACGAGCGCAAGAAGGCCGGCCAGAAAAACCCGGCCCCTGCCGCCAACGCCGGCCTGGGTCCAGCCCCGGCCAACATCCCCGCCTCGCTGACCCAGCCCAAGAGCGAGCGCCCGGAGAAGCTGCCGATTGCCCCCTTGTCGAAGCCCAGGCAGGGCGGGGCGCAGCAGCAGGGCTCTCCCGTCATCACGGGCTCCGTGCCCGTCATGGTGGTGCCCAAAACAGCCACCCCCGCCACCACCAGCGCTGCCACCCCCCTCACCTCCTGCCCTGTGGTCGTCATGAACCCTGGCCAGAACTCGGTAAGGATGGCGCCGGTGGTGGTGGTGGGGGGTGGTGGGGAGGGTGTGTGTGTGTGTGTTTGTGTGTGTGTGTGTGTGTGTGTGTGTTTGTGTGTGTTGTGTGTGTGTGTGTGTACACACATGTGAATATTTGCTCGCAAGAGAAAAGAATAACGGCAATTATGACCAACTATGGCCTCAACGTTTTCACAAAAGAAAGTTAGGAAGTTCATGTATAGAACTTGCATATTACTTTTCTTTTACACTCTACTCCTTATTCATTGTATATCTCTCCAACAAACAAAAAAAACCTTCCCCATTTTCCTCTTTCCTCTCCTTACTTTTCTTTTCTTTTACACTCTACTCCTTATTCATTGTATATCTCTCCAACAACAAAAAACCTTCCCCATTTTCCTCTTTCCTCTCCTTACTTTTCTTTTCTTTTACACTCTACTCCTTATTCATTGTATATCTCTCCAACAACAAAAAACCTTCCCCATTTTCCTCCTCTTTCCTCTCCTTACCCCACAGTAGTAGTAAGTAACTGGCGTGTGCGTGATCTTGACCCCCGTTCCAGATGATCCTCTTCGTCAATGGCAACAACCAGCCGGCCACCGCTCAGACCCCTAAGAAGAAGCTGCAGAAGATTCTGCCGCGCCCGGTGAACCCCGTCTGTGACGCGGTCCCCAAGCTGCCCAACGGCAAAGTGCAGCAGGTCAAGGCCGACGCCTCTGCTGCGCCCAAGCAGGAGTGCAGCAGCGAGCAAGGGAGCGGGGCGGTGACGGCGTCGGGGATGAACGGCGGCGGTGGTGGTGGTGGTGGAGCCCCCCTGCCCCCTGGCCAACCCAGCCCGGGTCAGGGCGCGGCCAGCGCCGGCAAGAAACAGGCACAGGGTGAGACAACTGTTGCTGATAGAAAAACAACAACTATATATAAAAATTTTTTTTAAAACCAACAAAAAAAAACAACCCTCAAGACAAAACAAAAAAAAAAAGAAAAGAAAAAAAGAGACCATTACTGTAATTTGCCCATCATGGGATGATTAACATGTTTTTGACTTGACTTGACTTGACTTGGTTTGACTTGATTTGACTTGATTTGACTTGACTTGATTTGACTTGACTTGCTTTGACTTGACTTGACTTGACCCTTCCACCTGTGGGGATGCCGGTGGGCCCCTGTCAGTATAAATAGCAGCGTCAGTATAAATAGCAGCCTCCCACTTTCAGGAAATTCTGTGCTAGGAATTCCTTCTGTTCTATCTCTCTCTTTGTTTCTGCCTTGTTCCTTTTCTTTCTGTCACCTCCTCTTCTTGTTTATTTTCTGCCTTTTTGGGTCCATTTTGCTATTTTTTTTTCTTCCCCCAGAAAGACTTGATAACAATTCTTTCCCATGTCGAAGTCGGATGCGCTGGGCCTGACTTGTCAGGCGCTTAACGGCAGCCTGACGCATTTTCGCTGATATGACAGACAACAATAGTTGCTGTCTGAGTGCTTAAACGAAGAAGAAGAAGAAGATATCTCCCTTCACTCCTTGAGGAGTTGTATCACGCATTGTGTATTTGTTGTTTGAAAATACTACTTTTGTCTAATATGTGTTATGCTAAACTGCTGGAGTATTGCATAGGTAGTGGATTTGTGGTCTGGAGGTAATGCACCCACCTTGACAGTGAGAAGTGTGGGTTCAATCCCCATTTGAGCCTGAGTTTTTCCCCCATCCACTAGACCTTCAGTGGTCTGAGTGCTAGTCTTTCAGTTGAGACGCTAATCTTTCAAATTAGACGATAAACTGAAGTGTCATGTGCAACATGCATTCAATGCAGGTATGAGAACCCATGGCAATCAAGAGAGTTGTCCCTGGCAAAATTCTGAAAAAAAAAAAGAAAGAAAGAGGAAAGCCACTCTGATAAAGAAACAAATACACATACAGACAGGAAAATAATAATAGTAATAATATAAAAAGACAAGGGTGCCTTTGCACATGACTGTGGTGATACACTCTTCCCAGGGAGAGCGGTCAGAAATTTCACCCAGAGAAATCTGGCGTGACAGAAACTAGTAGACAGTATGATACACTTTAGCAAAAGGATATATTTCAGACAATAGGACGATACACGTCAGACAATAGGATGGTACACTTCAGTGTGGTACACTACTGACAATAGGATCACGATAGGATGGTACCCTTCAGGCAATAGGATGGTACACTTCAGACAATAGGATCACGATAGGATGGTACCCTTCAGGCAATAGGATGGTACACTACTGACAATAGGATGGTACACTTCAGTGTGGTACACTACTGACAATAGGATCACGATAGGATGGTACCCTTCAGGCAATAGGATGGTACCCTTCAGGCAATAGGATGGTACACTTCAGACAATAGGATCACGATAGGATGGTACCCTTCAGGCAATAGGATGGTACACTACTGACAATAGGATCACGATAGGATGGTACACTTCAGACGATAGGATCACGATAGGATGGTACCCTTCAGACAATAGGATCACGATAGGATGGTACCCTTCAGACAATAGGATCACGATAGGATGGTACCCTTCAGACAATAGGATCACGATAGGATGGTACCCTTCAGGCAATAGGATCACGATAGGATGGTACCCTTCAGGCAATAGGATGGTACCCTTCAGGCAATAGGATCACGATAGGATGGTACCCTTCAGACAATAGGATCACGATAGGATGGTACCCTTCAGGCAATAGGATCACGATAGGATGGTACCCTTCAGACAATAGGATCACGATAGGATGGTACCCTTCAGGCAATGTGGAGAAGTCATCAGTGTGGGTGGCACTGTTGTCCCAGGTCGCAATCCTCCCCAGTCCAAGATGCTGAACATCGCCCGACGTCTGGTGGCCAGCATGACCACCCCGGACCTGCAGTTCCAGGACTCGGAGGGAGACACGTCAGTACACATTTCCGTGTTGTGGCTTTGGTTTGTTTATGACAATATGTTTGTCCGCCGTGTTCGACGATGACCTCCTAAACTGGCCCAGGCCAAAAGCTGTGTCAGTTATTGATGTCAGCTAATTGCCAAGGCCTACACTAAAATGTTGTTATGTTGTAACATGTTGTGTTGAGATTGCCTTCAGCCATGACAAGCTCTTAACATAACAACCTGCACTCTTCTTTTAAAGGAGAAAAAAATCCTCTGAAGTCGGAGTATGGCTGCCTATTTGGCGAGGTACTTGAAAATAGTCATACACGCAAACTTCCATCCGGTGTGCTTCCTATCTCACAGTGATTCCCAGGTGGGATGATGAGTGAGTCAGAGTGCACGTTCTGGGTGACCCCCAGAGTGTAAAGCTGGGGAACGCACAACAACAACAACAACCTCCTAAACAGCAGAGGAGGCAGCTGCTGTGGAAATTTGATATTTGGGTGGATATTTGATTATAGTGGAGGTGCCTTGCCCACAGCATACCCCCACCCTCTCAGCCAAGTGGGCATATGGACAGTCAGTGTTGGAGATGTTCTCCAAAGGCCAACCAGCCCCCAGGGCTGCAGGACTGTGGCAAGTCAAGCCTCCTAGTCAGAGTCAGAGTCGATCACTTAAGACTAAGCTGTAATGTGGAATTCCATGAGTAGGAAAGCTACTAATCATACAGCTGGCTTAATTTCTGCAGTGTGTTATTGTGTGTGTTTATATGACTTAATAGTAAGGATTTCGGGAAGATACTAGATCGGAAATGAGTGTGTCTTGAGGCTGGATTTGAAAGTATCAAGTGTAGTCTTTTGGCGAAGTGAGAGAGGGAAGTCATTACAAGTGGATGGACCAGAAATAGAGAAAGAGTGACAGCCAACAGTCGATTGTTTGAATCTGGGTGTTGAAAGCATAAGGCATCTGCAGCAGAACAGAGGGAGCGAGATGGAGCATACAGAGGAAGACAGTTACAGAGATAGAGGGGTGTGGTGCAGCTTTGTGGAGACATTTGTAGCAGAGAGAACTAATCTTATACTTCCCTCATTGTGAAACAGGCAGCCAGTGAAGAGATTACAAGAGAGGAGTGATGTGTTCAGATTTTGTTCTTTCTTAGGACTAGTTGAGCTGCAGATAATGCCTGTGATGTTGGTGTGTTTGTGATGATGTTGTTGGTGTGTTTGTGGTAATGGTGTTGGTGATGTGTTTGTGATGATGTTGTTGGTGTGTTAGTGACGATGATGTTGTTGGTGTGTTTGTGATGATGTTGGTGTGTTTGTGGTGATGTTGTTGGTGTGTTTGTGATGATGTTGTTGGTGTGTTTGTGATGATGTTGTTGGTGTGTTTGTGAAGATGGTGTGGATGTGTTTATGATGATGATGATGTTGGTGTGTTTGTGAAGATGGTGTTGATGTGTTTATGATGATGATGATGTTGGTGTGTTTATGATGGTGTTGTTGTTGGTGTGTTTGTGACAATGAATTTGATGTTGATGTGTTTGTGATGTTGGTGTGTTTGTGATGTTGGTGTGTTTGTGATGTTGGTGTGTTTGTGAAGATGTTGTTGGTGTGTTTGTGACAATGATGTTGATGTTGATGTGTTTGTGATGTTGGTGTGTTTATGATGGTGTTGTTGTTGTTGTTGGTGTGTTTGTGACAATGAATTTGATGTTGATGTGTTTGTGATGTTGGTGTGTTTATGAAGATGTTGTTGATGTTGGTGTGTTTGTGACGATGGTGTTGTTGTTGTTTGTGATGATGATGGTGTTGATGTTGTTGTTGGTGTGTTTGTGATGATGAGGTGTTGTTGTTTGTGATGATGATGGTGTTGTTGTTGTTTGTGATGATGATGGTGTTGTGTTTGTGATGATGATGGTGTTGGTGTTTGTTGTTGGTGTGTTTGTGATGATGATGGTGTTGTTGTTGTTTGTGATGATGATGGTGTTGATGTTGTTTGTTGGTGTGTTTGTGATGATGATGGTGTTGTTGTGTTTGTGAAGATGATGGTGTTGATGGTGTTGATGTTGTTGGTGTGTTTGTGATGATGATGGTGTTGTTGTTGTTTGTGAAGATGGTGTTGTTGGTGTGTTTGTGACAATGATGTTGTTGTTGGTGTGTTTGTGGTGATGATGATGGTGTGTTTATGATGTTGTTGTTGTTGGTGTGTACTGCCAGGTACCTGCACGTGTCGGTGTGCAAGGCGGACAAGAACATGGTGCAGGCCCTGCTGGAGAGACTGTCGCGCGAAGGCCTGCACACCATGATCAACACCCAGAACCTCATGAGACAGGTGCGTGTGGGTGGGGTGTGTGTGTGGGTGTGGGGGGGTGGGTGGGGGTGGGTGGGGGGTGTGGTGGGTGTGGGTGTCTGTGTGTGTGTGGGTTTGTGTGTGTGGGTGGGTTTGTGTGTGTGTGTGGGTGGGTGGGTAGGTTTGTGTGGGTGGGTTTGTGTGTGTGTATGGGTGTGTGTGGTTGTGCGTGTGTGTGGGTGTGTGTGGTTGTGGGTGTGTGTGGGTGGGTGGGTGGGTTTGTGTGTGTGTCTGTGTGTGTTTGTGGGGGTGTGGGTGTGGGTGTGTGTGCATGTGTGTGTGTGGGTGGGAGGGGTGTGTGTGTGGTTGTGTATGTGTGTGTGTGTGTGTGAGTGTGTGTGTGGATGTGTGTGTGTGGGTGGGAGGGGGGGGGAGTTGTGTGTGTGGTTGTGCCTTGTGTGTGTTAGTGTGTGTTAGTGTGTGTGGTGTGTGTGTGTGAATGAGTGAGTGTATGTATGTGGGTGTGTGTGCATGCATGTGTGTTTGAGAGAGCATAATTTCTGAGCCACAGCAATGTGCATCTATATGACTTCTGGATATGTACATAACCAACTTTCTTTTGGCTATGTGCAGTATAAAATGTTTTGAGTGCTTGTGTCTGAACATATTGTCAACGGCTTTTTTGTTAAAAAAAACACACACAAAAACAACTAAGCCTACACATTTTTATTTGTCTTGTTTTTTATTACTATTTAATTTCAATCTGCAATTTTTTTTGTTAAAGTAAAGTTCTTTAGAGTAAAAATTTAAATGATCTATGTCATAAGTGATATATGATGAGCATATGACAGTTGATGTATAATTTGAAATTGCTTTGCAGATATTTTACAAACACAACAAAACAGTTTTCATAATAAAAAGTGATAATGATGATGATAGTTCCAGGATAACAAATAAACAAGGGAGAGATAAAGCCAAGGAACAACAACAATGGCAGCAGTAGTAGCAGCAATGATAAATGCAGCCACAAGAATGAGATAACAGCAGCGGTGGTGGCAATCATAATGAAAGTTGCTGCAATGATAACAGCAACAATAACAGCGACAGCAACAGTAACAACAACAATAACAGTAACAGTGACAATAACACAGCAATAATAACAGCAGCAACTGCAACAAGTGCAAAAACAAAGTCTGCAACAACAAGAGCAAAAAACCCAGAACAATAGCACCAATAACAACAGCAGCACCACCACCACCAACAGAAATAACAACAGCAACAGTAACATCATCTTGTCTATAATTTTTCAGACTTTTGACCTATGAGTATTTTGTGTGTGTGTGTGTGTGTGCGTGTATGCATGCATATGTGTGTGTACAGACTCCACTGTACCTTGCTGTCAGTGCCAACAGTCCTGAGATGGTGGCACTACTTATTCAGTACAAGGCAAACGTCAACGTTTTTGCTGAGGTCAGTATCTGGCTTGTCACTTGTCACTAGAGGTGGTTTTTTGTTTTGTTTAGTTTTTCTCTGTGATTGACTGTTTTTGGTGTGTGTGTGTGTTTGTGTGTGTGTGTATAACGTGTTTGTGTAGTGTGTGTTGTGTGGCTGTGTGTGTGTGTGTGTTTTCTTGGAATCCCATCGTGCTTCTCTTTTTTTTAATGCCCTTTGACTTCTTGTTTGTTTGTTATCCCTGTCTGTCTGTCTTTGTCTGTCTGTCTGTCTCTGTCTGACTGTCTGTCTGTCTGTCTCTCTCTGTGTCTCTCATCTTTTTTATTTTCTTTCTCTGTACGTGTCAATTTTTATGGAAAATGTTTTGCTACATCTTGTTCAATATGGTCGTAGTTATGACAGACTGATAATTCTAGTACGAGTCAGAAGCTTGAGGCAGTGAAACCATCCTGTGTGTTGGTGTTTGGATTTTTTGTTTAATTTTTTTTCAAAAGTTGGCTTTATTCATTGCAGCCTTCCAAAAGTTTTGTGTTGAAATTTTTTTCTGTTTTTTTATCTCTCACTTTTTATCTGACTTTTTTTTTTTCAAACTGTTAACATTATGTATTTCCTGCCTTTTTCCCGTTTCTTTCAGTTCACTTGTTTATTGTTGAGGGAAAAAAAAAGAAGCACATCCACATGAACAAACAAGACATTCCCAAAGAAGTCTGATTCTTGGGTGCTTTTGTTGTCACATTTTGGGGCATCTGTTGCCTTCTGTTGCTGTGTAAGTTTTTGTGCATTTTTTTTGGCATTGGTTATTTGTTTTAAGCTACCCAGGTGTTTTTATTTTTAGGGTTCAGAGTAGAATTGTGGTAGTGTAAGCCCACTCTGACAGCATAATTATCCTGAATTCATCTGCCTTGTGCATCACTGGGGTGTGCAGAGATCTCTCCTCCAGCTTGGCTTAGCATTATCAGACATGATCGCTAATATGGCCAGCTGCCTTTTAGACATCCTGGAGTCTTTGGTTTTCTGTTGTGGAGTTTTTGATTGATCCCTGATTTACAAAAAAGAAAGATGTACTCTTTGACATGTTATCAGCTCGGATATGAGGCTGGTAGTCAGCAGAACTGTAGGTAACTTAAACAAAAAATCACACCACCATCTTTTTTTTTTTCTCCTTAACTTTACCCTACGGGTAACCCGCTACAGGGTAATCAACCATCTACTAACCCTTCCTTCCCTCCACATCACCCTCTAACTGGGTTTCGGTAGCATACAAATGTGCACAGTGCACTTGTACTGGGAAAGAGGGGTTCTCTCCCTTAGCATAGGGATAATGTGGAAAAAAAAAAAAATTGAAACCATTTTATTATTTTTATGAAACGGTTGTTTTCCTTGTGCAGCACATACGGGCAGACGGGAGCACCAAGGAGATGAAGGCAGCGCTGCACTGCGCTGCATCCAACGGACAGCCCTACCTGGCCACGCTGCAGGTCTTGCTGACCGCGCCGGGGCTCGAAATGAACGCCCTCAATTCTGAAGGTCAGTCTGACCGCTGGTGGTCCCCTCCTCCTCCTCCTCCTCCTCTCGTTCCCTTGTCACACCGTCAGATGTGTTTGGTAGAAACAGGGGCATGCACGTCCTTTCCAGCGCCTCTTGTGGGCCGTACTGCAGCTTGCTTTGCCGGGCCATCTCTGTTGGCCACACAGTCTTCCTCAGGTCACTTCGGATGAGACTGTAAACCGAGGAGGTCCCGTGTGTGAATGCACGCAGAACATCTTGCGCACACGTTAAATCCTGTTCCGCTTTTCTTTAAGAGTAGGCCATTGTGTGGGAACAGATGACAGAATTCACAAATCCGCATACACACAGGGACTGGATGTAAAAAGCACATAAGTGCTTATTCCGTTATCCTCGATATAAAAGAATAAAATAAAAAAATACAAAAAACTGAATAGTGTGCACCTCTGAAGGATGTGCTTGCCAGTCTGGTTTTCTTTGCCACACAAGGGAGAAGCAGTGTGCTTGGCACAAGGAGTGCATGGAGCATGTTCTGTCTGGTCGAGGTAGCACGTCCTTGTCTGTACACACATGCTAGTTTTTGAGGTCTCCGGTCTTATCGGTGTTATCCCGTTTCAGGTGTTGGTGATATGGTTCTCCTACAGACCGTCCTGCTTTGACCTTTATGGTTGGTTATGGTGTTGATATCTTCTTCTTTGAACGCTCAGACAGTGACTGTTGTTACCTGTCATATGAGCAAAAATGGGTTGCGCTGCCATTAAGTGCCTGACAAGTCAGGCCCAGCGCATCTGACTGCAGCATGGGAGAGAATTGATATCTTTTTACTCTTTGGAAAAAAGGCAGGTGAATGGACCAGGTAGGCAGAAAATAGACAAGAAGGAGGTGACAGGAAGAAAAGAAACAACGGAGAAACAAAGAGAGGGATAGAACAGAGGGAATTCCTTGCACAGAATTTCCAGAAGGTGGGGATGCTATTTACACTGACAGGCCCCCGACACCCCCATGGGGATGTGGTTGCTTTTGAGGTCTCCGGTCTTGTTGGGTTTATCCCGTTTCATGTGTTGTTGATATGGTTCTCCTACAGACCGTCCTGCTTTGACTGTTATGGTTGGTTATGGTGTTGATATGAGGGACGGCAAGAGCTTTAATGTTGTATTAATGTGTACATAGTTGCACAGTTCATGACAAAAAAGGAAGAAGAAGAAGAAGAATAGTTGCACAGTTGTAATGTGGCAGGATGGTTAAGACGTTCGTCTGCCAACAAGTTAACCGTGAGATTCTGGGTTCGATTCCCAGCCTCGCCCTTTCTTCCCAGTTTGACAAAAAAATCGAACTGAATGTCAAAGTCCTTCAGATGAGACTATAAACCGAGGCCCCGTGTTCGAACGCATGCGGAACATCTTGCGCACACGTTAAATCCTGTTCCGCTTTTCGGAAGAGTAGGCCATTGTGTGCCGGTGGAAACAGATGAAAAAATTTACAAAACCGCATACACACGGGCACTGGATGTAAAAAAGCACATGAGTGCTTATTCCATTATCCTCGATATAAAAAAACACCCCTCTCTCTCTCTGTCTCTCTTTCCATTGATCTTTTTCTACATGAAATAACTTTAGGCATAATCTCAAAATGCTCTATGCTTTTTGAAGGTTCTATTTGTTTGTTTGTTTGTTTTTTCCCCCAGTCATTTCATTAATTTAGGCATTAGAAACAAGCTGCTGTTAAAATCCTTCATGCTACCTTTCTATTGTCTTATCATATTTTGTCTTAATGAACATCATTTGACATTAAAGAATTGCATGTGCATTATTATAGGTCTACGTTTGGTCTTGTCACGCTTTGTTCACACAGTTGTTGCATCCGCAGTTGTGGTGAGAAGCCTCATGTTGTGTTACTGTTGTCGTTGTTGTTGTTGTTGTGGTGGTGGAGTTGACCGTGATGTTGTTGCTGCTGCGGTGTGGCAGGTCACACTCCCCTGCACTGCGCCATCTTGGAGCACGGCAAAGCAGACGGGGAGGGCGGCACCATCAACAACCTGCCCGTCATCCAGGTCCTCATCAAGCACGGCGCCAGGCTCGATGCTGAGGTAGTCTTCTCTCTCTCTCTCTCTCTCTCTCTCTCTCTCCTTTATCGCCTTTCATAGTCTTTTAGTTTTTCTTTGTCTTTTTTTTCTTTTTCTGTTCTACGACTAGAGCTCCGAGGTTCACCAATGGTGAGATTTCTGCGTCCATGACCGTTCCCTCCCCCCCCCCCCCCCCCCTCCCCCCCCCTATCCCCTTCCCTCCAAACCACCATTCAGTGAGCCACATTCCGACTTCAGGGATGGTTTCTAACCGTTATGTTTTTTTTGTTTTAAAAAAAAAGATGTCGTTTGTTCTTTCCGGCATGAATTGGCCTACTCTTCCGAAATTAGAAATGGTTTTGTAACGGGTGTTCAAGATGTTCTGCGTGCATTTGAACACAGAGCCTTAGTTTATATAGTCTCATCTGAAAAACTTTGATGACGTTCAGTTTGATTTTCTTGTCAAACTGGAAAGAAAGGGCAAGACTGGGAATCGAGCCCAGAGCCTCACAGTTTACTAGTTAGGCAGGTGAACGTCTTAACCGTCCTGCCCCCTTCATTCTCAGCCTTTTACATGAACTGATCAGTTCAGGTCCTGTTTGCAGTACATGTATTCAGCGCTGGTTAATTAATCAAGGCCTTCTGTGCAGTGAACATTCAGCCCCATGGAATTGATGTAAACTGGCATACCAAGATGATGTAAACTGACATACCAAGATGATGTAAACTGACATATCAAGATGATGTAAACTAACATGTATACCAAGATGATGTAAACTGACATACCAAGATGATGTAAACTAACATGTATACCAAGATGATGTAAACTGACATACCAAGATGATGTAAGCTGACATACCAAGATGATGTAAACTGACATACCAAGATGATGTAAACTAACATGTATACCAAGATGATGTAAACTAACATGTATACCAAGATGATGTAAACTGACATACCAAGATGATTCTAACTGACATACCAATGTTCTTTGTGCAACATACATGTAGCACACCTACAAAATCAAAACCCCCATGATAACAAAAGTGATTAACAAAATCTACAGATAAAAACCACCCTGATAGGGAAAGACAGATGGGGTGGGGTGGTGGGGTGGGGGAGACAGCTTTGTAATAGACGCCCACAGAAAGGAAAATGGGGGAAAAAAAGAGACAGCTTTGTAGTAAGGGTGACATATTTTCTCCAGGGAGAGTAGCTTGAATTTCTTGCTGAGAAATCTGCAGTGATAGACAGCATGTAAACCACGCAGAAAGTAACCATCTGCAGTGATAAACAGCATGTAAACCACGCAGAAAGTAACCATCTGCAACCATCTGCAGTGATAAGCAGCATAAACAGCATGTAAACCGTGCAGAAAGTAACCATCTGCAGTGATAAACATAATAATAATAATGTATGGAATTTATATAGCGCTGAATCTTGTAAAGCAACAAATCAAAGCGCTGTAAACCATGCAAAAAGTAACCATCTGCAGTGATAAACAGCATGTAAACCACGCAGAAAGTAACCATCTGCAGTGATAAACAGCATGTAAACCGTGCAGAAAGTAACCATCTGCAGTGATAAACATAATAATCATAATAATGTATGGAATTTATATAGCGCTGAATCTTGTAAAGCAACAAATCGAAGCGCTGTAAACCATGCAAAAAGTAACCATCTGCAGTGATAAACATAATAATAATAATAATGTATGGAATTTATATAGCGCTGAATCTTGTAAAGCAACAAATCAAAGCGCTGTAAACCATGCAAAAAGTAACCATCTGCAGTGATAAACATAATGATAATAATAATGTATGGAATTTATATAGCGCTGAATCTTGTAAAGCAACAAATCAAAGCGCTGTAAACCATGCAAAAAGTAACCATCTGCAGTGATAAACATAATGATAATAATAATGTATGGAATTTATATAGCGCTGAATCTTGTAAAGCAACAAATCAAAGTGCTGTAAACCATGCAAAAAGTAACCATCTGCAGTGATAAACATAATGATAATAATAATGTATGGAATTTATATAGCGCTGAATCTTGTAAAGCAACAAATCAAAGTGCTGTAAACCATGCAAAAAGTAACCATCTGCAGTGATAAACAGCATGCAAACCACGCAGAAAGTAGCCAGACAAAAAAGCGCAGTGATACAGAAAAAAGAGAAAAGGCTTGATTATTTCCCCCCCTCCCTCCTGCAGGACAAGAAGAGCGGCAAGACGGCCCTGATGTACGCGCTGGAGTCGCGGGACTTGAACCTCATCGAGCACATGGTGGCCGTCATCGACCCCGCCCACCTGCGCATGTACCTGAAGGAGCAGGCCTTTGACGGCAGTACCTGTCAGCGCGTCCTGGAAAACCTGCAGCGCAGTCTGGACGACAGCGGCCGTCAGCGCCTCCACGCCTGCTTCAGGATCAACAGCAAGAGCTGGAACTCTGCGTCGTGAAGCCTGCCTGCCTGCCTGTGTGCGTGTGTGTGTCAGGGAGGGACCAGTGTTGGGGGGTGAGTGACGTGAAGGAGACACAGCGCCGTCTGCCTGCGGTCAAAGGGACAGTGGAGCTGATCTCGGGTCCCGGGAACAAGGGGATGGGTTTCTGTGGTGGTGGGGGTGGTGATGGATTCTCACCCGGCAGACCTGTTCAAAAGGCCTCGCAAGGAATCGTCATCACCCCGTGTTGAGAAAACGAAGAACTGGGCAGACAGTAGTTTCACGTTGTCGTTATCACTTTTGTACATATGACTCCCTCCTTTCTTCTTTTTATGGAATGTTGTCGTTGTTAAGATCACAGAAGAGAGGTAGTGATGACGATGACAATGATGATGATGATGATGATGATGATGAGGAGGAGGATGAGGATGAAGAAACAGCCAGGTGCAGAGTTGGGGATGCTGTGTGTGGCATCAGCAGCACAAGGCAAGCCAAGCCTCAGCATCCCTGGCTAGCTGCAGCAGCAGAACAGACCGACTTGTGGCCAAACCGAAAAATGCACGGAGCTTCAAAAGAAAGATTTCTGTATTTTACTGACCGTCACGCTTTCTTTGTATTGTTTTCTTTGCTTTGTGTACAGGTGATATTTTGTGTCCTATTCATTAGTGCGTATTTCGTATCAGGGGAGTGTGTTCGAATGTGTCAGACAGGTCATACAAGTGCTTTGCCTGTTTAATTTCTAGTTCAGAAATGTTCAGTACATAGACTGATCTTTATCCTTCCAAAATATGCTGAGGGAAACAAATGATTTGGAAACAAGTCTGTGAAAGTCAGTCTATACGATGATAAGGAGACTACATTGTTTTTGGTTTTTGTTATAAACCATTTTCATTTAAGCTCATTATGTAACATTAGAGTGACTATTATGATAGAGAAAAGAAATCAGACAAATAAAGAAGAACCACCTGTTAACTGTCTCCATCGCTGCTGAAGGCAGTAGGAGCTCCACACAAAACCACCAGTCACCATCTCTCTCTGTCTCTGCTGAGTTCTACCATCTCCTGCAGCCCTCCTTGTCCTCTGACCTCAGCGATGTTGGTAATGTAGGATGTTGGCGGTGGTCTGCCTCTTTTCCTCCTGCCCTCAACCTTGCCTTGGAGAACTGTGGTCATCAGGTTTGTTCTGGAAAGGAGAAGGCAAAGGAAAGGAGTAAAGAGGAACAGTCAGGAGTAGAGCTGAGGAAAGAGAGAGGAGATGAGAGACAGACAGGGGGGGGGTGGGGGGGGACTGAAGGACACTGGATTGTTGTGCGGACTACGTCTTTTGATTGGTTGTAGTCGGCCCCTTTCTGTCTCTGTGTCTGCAGAAAAAGTGAGTTTCCATCTCTTGGCTTATGCATTGTTAAGTCTTTGTGATTTTATGACTTTGTCGGACTTTTTCTGGGGTAAGTGTTGGATTTGTACAAACTGTTGGATTATACCTAGAATTGATGTTATTCAACACTCGCCAAATATAGATTCAAACTGGCTTTGTTACTGGCTTTTAAGCTTGTTCAGAGATATCTTTATACATATGCCTTTCATTGGATTGTTGGATAATACTGGAAAATACCTTTCACCCCACAATGTGTCCATAGAGGTTTTAGTTTGATTTTTTTTTCTTGTCAACATATTCTATTCAATAGGCGAACCTTTTTTTTTTTAAAAACCTTTTATTCATAGATTAATTTTTATTGCTTCAATTACGTGGACAGGTGAGAAATGAAACGGTGAATTATCATTGATATGATTTTTTTTTTAAAGACTGTATATAATTATGTAAGATTTTTAAAAAAATGCCAATTTGGAGTACAATGACAGATTTCTGAAATGAAATGCAGATTTAAGAGTACACATGTACTTATCATTCAGAGGCAAAGCAAACACAAAACTGGAGCTTAGGATGTACATACAATTTTTTTCTTTTGGTTTCATTTGGAAGGTTGCAGCTGATATTATGTGCATGTTTTTCTTTGTTCTCTTCTGATCATGGTTTGACCATGAGAGTTAAAGCACCATAATTCTAGATGTTCAGTCATTACACTGTATGTGTGTGTGGTCCAGGTTGCGTGTGAGAGAGATTGAGGACAGATTTATGTTGAATACAGTTACTGTGTGGGCAAGAGGGTAGATAGCTCATCCTTACAGCTCTGAAGTCATGGGTTCAAGTCTCAGATGAAAAATGGGAGATTTTACCCTCCTTTTTGGTCAGCTTATTCGCAGACCTGTCTTTGCACACACCCTCTGTGTGTACTACATACATGCAGAACATCAAGTACGCAGGTTAAAGATCCCCCCCCCCCCCCCCCCCCCCCCCAATTCATGCCAACATTGGGTAGGCCGCTACAGTGCAAACACACCCAGCTTGAAGCAAAGCATGACAGGTTTTTCTACAAGCTAACTGGTCACAGGGAACAGGACAGCTCAGTGGTCAGAGCACTGGCTTTCCCCCAGCTTAGGTTAAGCAGCATCGAGCGTGGTTACCACTTGGATGGGTGACCGTTTGCCCTGGCTTCAGTACAGTCCCCAAGTTCACCCAGCTGAAAATGGGCACCTGCCCTCTTTAGGGTCAGGGAAGGTAAAGCAGCGAGGGAGAGGAGATGGGTGCCACCCTCAGTTTGCTGGCCCCAAGAGAAGTTGAGGTCTCTGATGCCTCACTCCTCTACCACCACATAGGTTATGGGACACCTTTACCTTTTTTAACTTTAAAGTGGTCACAGGGTGGGTTAGGGCAAGGCTTGTTTTCTTGGAGCGAGGCAGGTGGTAGTGCATGTCCACTCCCTGGTGGGTCAGATCCTCTGAAACATGTAGGCCTTCAGAAACACAGACTGCGCCTTGAAGAACTGCCCTGATGATGACAGCTTCATCTGACATGATCGTCGAGGGTGGGATCATGCTGAAGTGTGTAGTGTAGATGTCTCCAGTGCTGTGTCTCTTCAGAGGTGTAGATGTCTCCAGTGCTGTGTCTCTTCAGAGGTGCTCAGTCCTGCCAGTGCTGAAGAATAGAGAAGTTCAGATGCAGGCTGCATTGTGGGATGTCAGAAACCGATTGCTTCTGATCTGTTGAAGGTGACCTTTTGTGTTGTGTCGGCTTATAATTGATAGTGAACAGTATGTTGAAGTGACATTTCTGATTTATCAGTTAATAAGCAAGAGTGTGTGTGTGTGTGTGTAAATGTGAGTTTTATGTTAGGAATAATTATTTATGCTTGTTGTTATTTTCTTCCTCGAAATTGTATTTATTTATTTATTCTTTTATTTTCACGAATGACTTAGCATTGTGTTTGAATCAAGGGTGATGTTTTGTTTAAATGCTATCAGCAGTAGAATCACAGACAGAAACTTCAAACAGCAAAGTATTCAAGTTCCCCACCCCCCACCCTCCCTTTTGAAGTTGCCATGTTTTGTTGCTTTGTTGTTGTTCAAGTGTGGATGAAATGGCTGCCCCAGTCTGTGCATATATATGTAAAATTTGCTAACTGTCGTTGTTGTCTTGTTTTATGTGATGTCTTTCTCTCAGCTGTGTTTTGGATTGTTTTTGCGGTACTTGCTGACATTTCTTTTGTTTTTCTCCAAAATTGGACTATGTTCTCTCGCTGGAGATGTTTATCATAAAGCTTTGGGAAGTGTGTGTGTGTGCATGTGTGTGTGCATGCATGCATGTGCGTGCTCACATGGGCACACATATGTGTTTGTGAGAGAGAGGGAGAGACAGAGAGGTAAGAGAGATAGAGAGAGAGCACAGGAGTATGAAAGAGACAGTGTATGTGTGCATATGTATATAATTTGTTTCAGCCTGTATGTGATAAGTGATGTCAAACAGCATGACCTTCAGATGACCTAGATCTGAAAGATCTAGTGGTTTACCCAAAATCGTATTATCATTGTTGCTTGTTCTACTCTGCCCCCCCCCCCCCCCCCCCCCCCTTCCCCCCCTTCCATCCCACCCCCACCTCAAAAAGACAAAAAAGAAACGGTGGAAAGAAGAAAAACGAAAGAAAATCAAAATGTACCAATGTACAGGGATTATGATTTCAAGTTTGTTTTCCATGGGTGTGAAAACAAGGTGCTCTGGATGCATATGTTCTGCATTCTCTGGGAGCATATTAAAACTTAGAAACTCAGTTCATACGTTTTGTACACAGGGTATGTGTTTGTGTAACACACCTAGTCACCCCCCCCCCACCCCCTCCCTCCAATTGCACAGCAATCCTGCTCCCTACCCCTTTCCTTTAATCAGGGTGGTTCGCTTTTTCTCTCCTGGTGTCAGAATTGAGCATGGGAGGTAACTTTTTCTAGTTCTTCTTACGGTTGAAAAGTTGCATTACTTTTAATGGGTATGGGAGGCAACTTTGTCTAGTGTTCTCTTTATGGCCAAGAAGTTTCATTACTTTTACCGGGTATGGGAGGTAACTTTGTCTAGTTCTCCATAGGGTCAAGACATCTCAGTGTTTTTACTTAGTATGGGAGGTAACTTTGTTTAAACTGGTCTCAAGGACAAGGAAGTTGGTAACTTCTGTACAAACCAAGATGGCGTATCGATTTTCCCGAACCACATAGTGATGTCACCCCTTACTGCGTCATCTTGTTTTCAGTTTGGAATTGAACATTGGCAATACGAAGCCAGATCCTGCTGTAGACAACTGTTGGGAGTTTCCAGTGGTCCTGTAGCCACAGAGACCAGGTTTAGCTGTAGTAGACAGGATCTATGGCTAACGGGAGAAGTGCTTTGCCCTGAAGTCGTGTCCTCACAGGATTTACCGGCTCTGTACATGTCGTGTCATGGAGTAGCGTGGCAAGTAAGTAGATCAGCCCACTGAGACAGTTCCCACACATGGCTGTAGCAGTTCTTGGAATTGCCTGGGCTCCCAAATGTCAGTGATGTGTTCACAGGCTGAGAGTTAACATATGTGTTCACAGTAAACATACCCTGTGCGCACTATCCTCACTTACACACACACACACACACACACACACACACACACACACACACACACACACACAGAGAGGAGAGAGAAAGATAGGGCAAGGACCCAGCTATCAAAAAACCAACAAAAAAATACCCCTTTCCCCTAAAAAGCAAACCAAAAAACCATCAGCGACAAATTTGAAAGTAAAGGGACCCCCACCCCCCCGCAACAAATATAGAGTTAAAACACACATATGTAACAGTTGCAGATACTCTTAACAATCTAAAACATCACCACCTACATAACCAATACTCAAAACCGTTCCCCAGACACGTACATGTATAAACAAGTCATTGTTTCACCTGCACATCACTCACAGAGACAACAACTGTGAATTCAGTACGGCAGCATACATGATCATGCATCATCCTTAGACCACAACCACACCATCCACATCTTGGCATTCAGCGTGACTCCTCACCTCTCATAACTGTCTTTGTTAAACAGATTCTGCTTGCTTTGTTGTGGGATCATTGCGTTATCATTATTATTCTGCCAGTTCTGATGCGTGTGGCCCACCAGCCATGCAGAGGTTATCACAGCATTGATGATGATTAACATAATGATAATGATATGAATTTTCAGCACTTTTTAACTGACCTCTTGGTCATCATGTTGATTATGTTGATGGTATGTGTTGATGTAGTTCTAGTGAAAGACTTTTTTTTCCTCCATAAAAAATCATTTTGACAACAGCAAGCAACAGCTCTGACGTGGCCTTTTGTGGTCAGAGGAGCTATGATGAAATGAAACGAGATCTCTGCTTCTCATGTGTGTGCTGTGCGAATAGTGTTACTGGTATTCTTGTTTGAGTTGCCCCTTGTGAAGAAAACTTCTGTAGTTTGCTTTGTTTGTGACTCGCTTACAGGTGCAAAAAAAAAAGTCTTTGCATTGGAAAGTTACATCTGTGTTTTCTTTGTAGAATTTTTGTGATGTTTGTTCTCGTAAAACTAGGAGATAAGCGTTTTGTGCAGTTGTTTTGTCGTAATGATAACATGGAGTCTGAAAGTCAGTTGATGTGATGGATTTTGTTTCTTTCCTTTTTCTTTTAAAGAAATGTGATACGGCTGATTCAGTCTGAAGCTGTCTGCAGAGACCAGCATTGGTTGGTTGCCCTGTCTGGTTGGCGACACACAAGGTTGTTTCCCTTTGTTGATATCAGTTTTCTTTCTTTGTATGTTTATTCATAGTGCTCAGTGAATTACCCCCCACCCCCTCTTTACTGAAACCTGTTTTGCCGTGTATAATGTGGCTGTTTGGGTGGTAGGGGAGGTGACATTGTTATCTACGTATTACGTTGATGACATGTTATGTTGTGTTGAAAAGTACATACATTACGTTGACACATGTTATATGTCTAAATATGTTAAAACGAGCTAAATACGACAGACAGCATTATTATGTGTATGGCCATATCAAAGACATACAGCAGATATTTTTGATGCTTCAAATAATATGTCTTGTTCCTGTAAATGTTTTGAGGCTTCAAATAATATATTTTGTTTCTGTACGCCCCATTTGTTCCTCTTCTGTTTACATACATCAAATCAGCCAATCAGAAATACTTTCACTTGCCTAGGGAAACTAGTTTTAGATTTCAGGTTTAGAATTTTTTTGTTAAGGCTGTTTTTCTGACTTATGCTTTGATTTTGGTTAAAATAAATGTGAAGACTGTTTTTCTTATGTTTGTTGTTGCCTCCTTTTTTAGTTCTTGGTTTCTTCATAATCTCTCTGTTTTTCCCTGATTTTTTGCTTAAGTAGTTCTTTTTGTTTTTGTTTTTCAGTAACACTTTTGCTAAATACTGTTAATTTTAAGAGGTTAGAAATTGGCCTTGTTTTAGATTGCTGTTAAGGAGATGAAGAGTTCAACTGGCTTGTTGTCGCCTTGTTGATTGTGTTGTACATAAGACATATCAAAATGACACTCTGTTTCGGAGTTCTGAGCTGGTAGCCACTGTTCATTTTTTTTACCTTCTTCTCTGCGTACATTATGTTTGACATACATGCATGTACTCATTTGTTATGATCAGAATATGTGTGTATACTGGTTTACATCATGTACTGATACACAGTAAATTTTGTGTTTCATGTGCATCTTCGCTGTTGCATTTCAGCACATCTATATTATTCTTGAACATATGCGCATGGTCTTTTGAACTCACACACACACACACACACACACACGCACACAGGCTCTCTCTCTCTCTTCTCTCTAGGCCTTGAAAACATTTCACTAAACATTATAATTCATTAAGTTAATCACCAGATTGCTCGCCTTCTCAGTCAGTCAGTCTAAGTCTAAGAAAAGAATAATATCAAGATTTCACCACTGCAGCAAAAAAGCACAGTCCCTTAAAGTTGATGCATTGGATTGATTTTGTTATCTGTTGATATACAGTTGATGATGTTTTATTTGTTGTTGTTACGCGTTGAGGTGATTGTGTGTACTATTGTTTTGTTTGATGTATGTCTAATGTGTGTGTTGGGGTTATTCTATCGAAGATGGAGGGCACATGTTGTTGTTGAGAATTCACATGGAAGAATAACGACGCTTTGTTTAAAGGGATGTGCCTTTGTCTTGTGAATAAATTTATGGACAATATCATGTTTATCTTGTGGTGATATGTTGGAGTGTGTTTGTATATAGTGTGGTGTGGACTCTGTGTGAGAGTGTGTATATGTGTTTGTGTGTGTGTGTGTGTGTGTAGAAGAGAGAGAGAGAGAGAGAGAGAGAAGAGAGAGAATGGTGGAAATGGTTGAAACAAAGAATGCATTTACATTCAGTATTAGTGTGTGTCTGTGCATGCACAACACACACACACACACACTTCTTTTTTTCTTTTTCTTTTTTTCTTCTTTTTTTAAATAAGACATCCACCCCTCCATTTGTACCCCCTCGTCTAATATCACTAGAAGTGAATAGACGTAAAATTGAAGTCAACAACAACAACACACACTCCTTCACTCACTTTTCTACTTACATACGTACATGTATGAAGGATTACAAATTGAACAGGAGAATAAACCTAACAGCAGTACACCCCCAAAATAATATGAATACTAACAGTAACTGAAAAGCAAGAGTTCATCACATAATGATAAGTAAACAGTATTAAAGACTCAATACTATTTTTAAGTATACACATTTCTTTAAAAGACATAATCTACACATATGAAAGACAATTGAAATTTCAAGAAATACCTGCAATTCTTATGAATTTTGAGAGCGACAGGAAAACTTTTCGAGATATGCATTTCATTAGCCTACAAAAATTATAACTGGACATGGGTTCAAGAAAATGTCGAAGAATAAAATCTTGTCGTAAATGTTTGAAGTGGGGACATTCCATGATAAAATGAAATTCACCCCCTAAAACAGACATATTGCATTTTGAACATATTCGTTCTTCCCTTGGTACATTATGGAAACGTCCAACCTCAATAGGAAGCTTGTGACAGCTACAAGGAAACTTCATAAGAGCGTAAACATATACATCTTGTGGACAAGTTATATATCTTTCTATACCAAAATCGATCTTATAGTTTTTATAATAAAGACATCTACTATTACTCCACAGCTCAGTTCTCCATTTATTAACAAAATTTTCTATTAAGAAGGCTTTGATATGTGAACTTGTAGAATGAATACTTGAACAAGCCATGATGATTGAATCAAAGATTTATCTTGTAAGTCTTTCATATCTGATAAACATTTGAGGATAGCTTATCAGACTGAAAGTCAAGCAGCTTCATCCAGTAACGAACCATGCGAACAGAGACCAAAATAGACAAAGGATATCTGCCCGTTTCTCCATATTCTAGCGAAGTTGACGTTGTACACTTTAA
>CM054160.1:36459735-36462235 GCA_028751875.1 Rapana venosa | reverse complement strand
GAAAGCTGTGCCCTGAAGAAGTTATCAGAGAAGTCAAGTCAGTCATCTCAGTTCACAAAACGGAGACCTTTGTCCATGAATTGCTACACAACTGAATTGCTACAAAACTGCTACAATATCATTCTTCATAAAGAATCAACATATCACTACATCTCGTCCTGAATATGATTACCTCCCCTTCAAGCTGTTGCCGCGGCACGTGCTGCTGCCTTTGTTATAACCACCAATGAAATCCATTGTTATATTTAGGTTCGTGTCGTCTGGGGAAATTACTCTGTACCTTCCAGCTGTTAGACTTGTGTGGTCCTGGTCTTTGTCTGCTGATCAGGGGGTTGGTTGTTGCGAAGGCTGTCCCCTGGTTTTAACTGAAAGGTCGTCTGAAGTGGCCGCCACTTAAATTAGATTGCAATTCAATGACTACCAAGGAGAAAAGGGGGGGGGGGGGGGGCAGTACTTGTCTATGGTGTCTTGTCGTTGTCAGTGGTGTATATTTGATGATGTTCTTCAGAATGAAGAAGATGAACAATGAGTTATCACAAGTGGAGTATTGAATACAGACAGATGAGGAGATGGAGGAAGGCATTATATTCCTTCTCATGGGTGATTTTCTTTCTGTATTAAACGGAATTCCGTATTGGCAATTTTCGGATTGAAAAATAGGATACATTAGATTCAAGACTTTGAATCCTGTTGAAAATGACCAAAATGACGACCTGTGACAAACACCAATTTGAAAAGCAAGGCTTTTCTATCGACAGTATTCTCTTTAAGGATGACTATAAACTAAGGATGCATTTTTGTGCAAAAAAGGGTAGATAAACATTCAAATGCGTGGGACGTGGTCCGTCCAAGATTTGGCAATTTGTTCGGACTTGAGCTACTATGAAACAGATGTAAGGTAGCTGAGTTCAATGCAACTGGTGCCAGCACTGGGCTCTAAACGAAATTACTAGCACAGCCGCCAAGGATAAAATTCTGATATGAAGAGTGACAGCAAGCCAGTTTGCATACATATAATGCTATCATGGAGAGCAATATTAGTGTGGGAAACAATGAATCTGTGTCCCTTTGGAGTTATGGTAAACAATAGCATTAGGTTAGACTCCCAGAAGTTGACAATTCTGACACTTTCAGTTTGATATAGATAAGTCCCAATAAACGAATTCTTCCTCCACCGCTACCCCTTCCCCCCTTTATCTATCCCCCATTATCATCCCCCAGCTATCCTTCCCCCAGTTACCCCCTCCTGCCTTAACCTACCCATCCCCCTAACCTTCCCCAGATATCCTTCCCTCCCCTTACCTATTCCCCAACTTCACCCCCCCCCCCCTCCCCGGTACCCCCTTACCTATGTCCCCTAACCTACCCCCAGTTACCCTCCCCTTACCTATCTACCCTAACCTACCCCTCCCCTATCCCCCAGTCCCCCCCCCCCCCCCCCCCCCCCGAACCCTTACCTACCTCCCTTAACTTACACCCCCGCCCCCTTACCCCTCTCCTTACCTACCTTTCCCTAACCTACCTCCCCCCACCCCCCAGTTACCCTTTCCCTCGGATAGGTTAGGGGGAGAAGGATGGGCAAAGTGGAGGGAGGGAGGGGGTAGGAAGGGCAGTTTAGGGGGAGGGGAGGGAAGAGGGGTAGCTGGGAATGAGGGGGTGGAATAGAGGGACACGTGCCTTTTCCTGAGCAACTTTCTGCCCACATTCCATTGTCCAGGTTGCATGCTGGGAATGCTTTTATCATTATCCTTTTATTCTTTTTTTTTGCATGCTGGGAATGTTTGTGTTTCCTTAACTCACCAAACACTGACATGAATTAAAGGATCTTTAGTTGTTATATTATATATATATGTATATATATATATATATATATATATAGATAGATAGATGTATATATATATAGATAGATGTATATATGCATATATATACATATATATGATATATATATATATATGTATATATATCATATATATACACACATGAAGGGAAGTTGACCTGGGAGATTGTAAAAATTTCTACTTTTTTTTTACCTGGCACTAACACTGAGATTCGAACCCATGACTTCACGGACCCATGGGACTGAAGTCACCACTTGGCTACAGTGTAGTCCGTCATCCTTAGTTTTAAGGTGGTCAGCCAACAGGAGCTGGGCTGATCAGCATGCACTGCCAGACAGCTCATCTGTAGAGACACCAACAGCCAGACCGCTGACAGTTAAGTGTCATAACCCAGGGATCAAAATGGTATCCTCAGCATGAGGGAAGCCTGTGATAAAACATCTTTTCTATCGTTTTCTTTAATGGTCTCTCCTTTTATTTGATTTATCTTTTGATTTGGTTGGTCAACTTGTTTCTGCTCAACTGTTGCCTCTGGCTGCATTCCATACCCCAGCCTTCGGTTCCACTCAAAGCAAACTTTGCCACAGAGGATCAGTTCCATACCACAGTTATTGTCCTCAGCTAACCTAACATAATTGCACTGAACCCCTTTGCAGCACAAG
>CM054160.1:36447235-36454735 GCA_028751875.1 Rapana venosa | reverse complement strand
AGAGGAGTCGGCACGAGAGAGAGAGAGAGAGAGAAGAGAGGAGAGAGAGAGAGAGAGAGAGAGAGAGAGAGAGGAGAGAGAGAGACAGACAGACAGACAGACAGACAGACAGACAGACAGACAGAGGAGGGTATATGGGTGAAATGAGCAAGAAAGACATTGAGAGGTGCGTTTGCGTGTGTGTGTGCGTGCGTGCGTGTGTATATGAGTGTGTGTATCAGTCTATCTGTCTGTCTGTCTGTCTGACCTTCACCACCTTCGACTCTACAAAAACCACCTAATTCCTTAAAAAGACAACAGAGCAAAAGCTCTCAGGAGATCCGACCTAGACCCCATTGCCAACTTTCTGTCTCTCTACCCCCTCCCCCGCCCCCTTTCCCCCCTTTCCCTTTATACAGACCCCCTCCTCCCTTCTTGTTTCCCTCTCTCTCCCTTCCCCACTCTCTCACAACATCATTTTTAATGGAAAACTTCAACATCCTCAACCTGAGAGTCAAAAGTTCCAGATATTTTTTGAGGGTCCTAAAACTTCTCGAAATTAACCTGGAATGATCCATGAAGTTGGAATGCGGCTACCTTCGTGGTGGGCAAAAACGGTCGCATATGCAAAATCTCACCGTTGATGAACGTTGGAGATCTAGCCAAGACACGAGAAAAAAAGAAAAGAAAAGAAAGAAAAATGAAATCAGCACTTTCCCAGCAGTCCTGGGAATCCATAACTTTTGTTTTGTTTTGTTGGAACAAGAACATTCCCTACAAAAAACAAAGGAAGCAAAATACGATTTTAACAAGGACAGGTCCTGAGTGAGGAATTACGGAGAAATGAAAACTACAAAATGTTTCAGACCTTGATCACAACAGAAATGCTGCTGTAGTGCTTCTCCTTCTGTCCCTTGTGCACCTCGTGTGGTGTGGTATGGTGTTGTGTGGTGTGAATGTTGTAGTTTGGTGTGGTGCGGTGTGGCATGGTGTTGTATGGTGTGGTGTAGTATGGTGTGGTGTGGTACAGTGTTGTGTGGTGTGGATATTGTAGTTTGGTGTTGTATGGTGTTGTGTGGTGTGGATATTGTAGTTTGGTGTGGTGTGGTGTTGTGGATATTGCAGTTTGGTGTTGTATGGTGTTATATGGTGTTGTGTAGTGTGGATATTGTAGTTTGGTGTGGTGTTTTGTGGTATGGATATTGTAGTTTAGTGTGGTGCTGTGTGGTATGGTGTTGTGTTGTATGGTGTGATGTAGTATGGTGTGGTGTGGATATTGTAGTTTAGTGTGGTGCTGTGAGGTATGGTGTTATGTGGTGTGGTATGGTGTAGTATGGTGTGATGTAGTATGGTGTGGTGTGGTGTAGTGATATATTCAGTTTAACGTCTATTCACATCAAGTGATTTTAGACAAGTGTGGTGTGTTGTGGAAGGGTGTAGTATAGTGTGATGTAGTGTGGTGTGGTGTACCTGTTTGGACGACAGTTTTGCGTGTTACACACACACACATACACACACACACACACACACACACACACACACACACACACACACACACACACACACACACACACACACACACACACACACATACACGCGCGCGCGGAAAACATCCTTGATGTAGAAAATTGTAAAGATCTGTATACAAAGATAGCCCTCCTACCACATACATTGAAACGACCGTACTGAACCTCAACCAACCGCTTGAAAGATTGAAACCGAAAACATCAAAGACTGCACAGCAGACCGAGTGTACTGTTCTAACCACTTCACTGAGGTGCCTCTCAAAAAAGACCTCTTAAAATCCCAGAGAAAATCTGTTTTTGTGCCCTTGAAAAACATATGGCCTGCAAGGATCAACCAGTTAAAAGATAGGAGAAGAAAGAGAGAAAGAAAGAAAGAAAGAAAGAAAAAATCCCGGAATCCACTTTTAGGGCTGGGGGCTATCTTAGAATTTGGGGCCTGCGTAATGCAGAAAGTGCTATGCGTAAACATAAATGACAAGTTGCTCCATTGAAGACAACACTTGCACTGGAGACCATGATTCTGAATGCTGCCCGAAGGACGCAATAGCCGAGTGGTAAAGACCGTTCGACTTCAGTCCCATGAAGTCGTGGGTTCGAATCTCGGCGGCATCTGGTGAACTAAGGGTGGGGATTTTTATTTATTTATTTATTTTTTTTAACGATCTCCCAGGTCAGTTTTAGGTGCAGACTTACCAGTGCTTTAATTCCCGTCGTGTATATACATACACATGCATAAAATCAGAAATGCACGTTAAAGATCCAGCAATTCATGCCAGTGGTTAGGGAAACACGAAAATACCCAGCATTCAATCCCGAAGTCGGAATAAGGCTACCTTCATGGTGGGCAAAAACGGTCGCAATAGCAAAATCTCACCATTGGTGAACCTCAGAGCTCTATCCAAGAAAAGAAAAAAACAACAACAAAAGGGTGCCCATCTATCGGGAACCAACAACACTGAGAATGGTTGTTTAGCGTAAACCACCGAACGGCGGATGCGTTATGTAAGATGTGCAAGATATAGTGCTATATAAATTCTATTTCTTCTTCTTCTTCTTCTTCTGTATGCCTTGGCTCTGAGGTTGGTTTTTTCTTCAGTAGTTATGATTTTGTTGTAAGCTCAGATCAATTGATTAATCAATTTGAACATGCAACTGAAACAAACACACACACCCACACACACACACACACACACACAGAGAGAGAGAGAGAGAGAGAGAGAGAGAGAGAGAGAGAGAGAGAGAGAGAGAGAGAGAGAAGAGAGAGAGAGAGAGATGGCGGCAAAGTGCCAGCTGCTTAAACTGCCAAGGGAAATGTTTTGCGCCTTTGAAAAACATGTGGCCTGCAGGGATCAATCTATTTAGAAGAAGAAGAGGAAGACTATGGAGAGAAGAAGAAGAAGAAGAAGAAAAAAGAAGGTGAAGAAGGAGGAGGAGACAAGAAGAAGAAGAAGAAGAAGGAGGAGGAGGAGGAAGAGGAGGAGGAGAAGGAGGAGGGTGGTGGTGGTGCCTAGTGGTTAGAGCGTTGTGTCTACACTGTGAGGGCCCACTATCGAGCTCTGGTTCAAGCCACCACGGAGACGCCGTTCAAGAGGACTTTCCCCTGGAGTTAACATCAGCACTGACTCCACTCTCCCCAAAGTCTTCCGGATGAGACTATCAACCAAAGCACCGAGTGCAAAACGCACATATCACTTTGCACACTCGGCAAAATCCGCTCTGCCTTTCGGAAAAGTAGGCCATTCGTACTGGTAAGAGCGGATGAAATTTTTTTCAAATGCATGCACGCTGGTGTCGTCTTGAGACATCGTCCATGAAGTTGGAATGTGGTTACCTTAATGGTGGGCAAAAATGGTCGCACACACAAAAATCATCATTGGTGAACCTCGGAGCTCTAGCTGAACAACAAAAACAAAAAGAAGAAGAAGAAAGGAAGGAAAGAAAGGGAAAAAGGAAGGAAAGAAGGAAGGCAGGAGAAAGGAATAAAGAAAGAAGAAAGGGGGAAACGAATTTTTTTAAAAAAGAAAAAAAAAAGAAAAAGACCCAGCAGCCACTTTTTACGTGTGGGAGCCATTCTCGAAATTGGCGCCGGTATAACGCAGAAAGCGCTGAAAGTATGTAAAGAAATACATCAAGCCCCTGCATCGACGAAAACACATGCACTGGGGCTGACGATTTTGATTGCTGTCCATCCATATGAATCAATAACAGTAGGAATGTTTGCTATGCGCAAAACTGCCGAATGGCCAAAGCGTTAGATCTGTGTATCTTTGGCTCCCAGAGTTTCATTCAGTATTAGTTTATGATTTTGTTGTGAACTCAACAGTTCAGTTCGTGCAAACTGAATTATTTCTTCTTCGTCGTCGTGGTCTTCCAACGCTCAGACAGCAACTGTGTTGCATTGTCGTTAAGCGTCTGACAAGTTGGGCCCAGTGCATTTGACTTCAGCATGGGAGGCAATTATAATCTGTTATGGTTTCTGGAAAAAAAAATAAGGGCAGGAGAATGGACCAAGAAGGCAGAAAATAGATAAGAAGGGGGGGGGGGGGGGGGGGGGGGGGGGGGGGGGAAGCTACAATGCATAAACAAAGAGAGGGATAGAAAGGAATTTCCTAGCATAATTATTTCCAGGAGGTGGGGATGCTATTAATAAATGGACAGGCCCATGACAGACCCACGGGGGAAATCGAATTTTAAATATTGGCGTAATGATGCCTGGTGCCAACCACTTAAAATCCCTGAGAAAAATGAACGTGTTTTGTACATTTGAAAAACAAATGGCCTCTAGGGATCAAGGAGTTAAAAAAAATGAGAAAAAAAATGTAAAGAAAGAGGAGAGGAAAGAAAATTTAAAAAATGTAAACGTAAAAAATCCCGGAAGCCACTTTTTAAGCGGGAGGGGGGAGGGGGATTCTTGAATTTGACTCTGGGTAATGCGGATAGTGCTGAATGTAAAAAAGTAGACAAGCTACTGTATCAAGGAGGACACATAATATACTGGAGTAGACGATTTAATCGGTGCCCATCTATCATGAACGAATAACATTAACAATGTTTGTTATGTATGAACCACTTAACGGAGAAAATATTGTACGTTATGGCTCCGAGTTTTTTTTAGTATCTATGATTTTGTTGTAAACTCAAAAAGTTTATTTTGTGCACCTAAAACAAATCTAAATCATCAACATTATGCTGGCAAAGTACCAACTACTTAAAATCCAAGACCCCAAAAATCCGTTTTGTGCCATTTCAAAATATGATATCTCCAGAAATCAAGCAGTTCAAAAGAAGAAAAAGAACACGAAGAAGAAAAAGAAGAAAGAAAAAGAACAAAAGGTCAAACAAGAAAAAGAAAATCAACAGAAAACTCCCATGAGCCACTTTAAGGCATGGGTGTCATTCCTGAATTTTGACGCAGGAAGTGGTGAACGTAAATAGATCTGACAAGTCTCTCTCTCTCTCTGTGTTGAGGAAGACACGTGCACTGCACATGGCGGCTTTGACTGCATTGTACCCATCTGTGAGGAAGCAAAACTTGGGAATGTTTGTTTTGCATGAACCTCCAAATGGCGAAAGTGTTCTGTTTGCATTGACTCAAAGTTTTTGTTTTAAAAAAGTAGTATTTATGATGTTGCTGTGAACTCAGGAAGTTCATTTCGTGCAACTGTAAGGAAGTTCAAATATAGATCTACAGGCTGGCAGAGAGGTAACCGACTTTACTTGAAGTAAACAAGTTGGGCTATAGTTACGAGCCTCTAAAGAATATCTGAGCGATTTTAGCAACATGGTTGACTGACAGGCCACCTCAATAAAAACGTGGATTCACACACACACACACACACACATTCAAAACCAAGAAGGCAAATCATGTATCAGAGCTCAATAGCTACAGACCACTGTGCCTCACCAAAGACAGTGTATAACATCAGTGATGGCCCCACTACGGGTTTAGCGCCCAAGTAATGTTTGATGAGCTATGATAGTAAACCACTTGTGTAGTTTTGTCAATATTTCTCACTTGTGTAGTTTTGTCAATATTTCTATCAACTTGGATTTGTTTGTTCATAAACAACCACTATCTCCACACACGAACACCCACGCACGCACACACACAAATATATTCTTCACGGATGACAACATTGACAAAACTGCATACACACGGGGACTAGATGTAAAAAAGCACACGAGTGCTTATTCCATTATCCTGGAAATAAAAGAATTATATAAATAAACATCTGGACTGGCCAAGATTGGCCTACAGTACAAGGAGGGAGACGAAGAGGCAGACAGAGAGAATGATAGAAGACAATGTCAGAGAGTGGACTGGCCGTAAGTGAAACGGGAGCATGTCGTTGTGCCGCCGACCCGTTGTGACGCCGACCCGTTGTTACTAGGTACTGGTGAAACACACATTTTATAATCTAGACTATCATGCACATATATAGCTGTTTTGATTTTCGCACTGTCGTCTACGTTTTCAGTCACAGGTGGATAGAAAAAATTCGACAGTTTGGGCAAATTGCGTCTGGTCACATTCAGTGATTGAAGTATAAGCATCTGATAGCTGTTTGAGAAACTTTCCTTTAAAATTCGTTTCTAGCACACTGTTTTTTCTTTTTGTTATTGTTTTTGTTTCTCATTAAAAATATAGAAAATTAAACGTATCCCATTTGTCTTCAGTGTCGTTCAGTGTTTTCATCATAATGAACGTCATTTAAAACTTTTCACGGGCATGAAAAATAACCCCCAGAAACGGAATAGCGGCACAGCGGGTACCTCCCAAGTGAAACGACATACTGAGGAAAGCTGAGAACCGTGAGGAGTGGAAGAAGCTGGTTGCAAAATCCTCAGTGGTGCCTTTAAACGGTCTTTTAGACGACGGGATAGGTGAAGGTGAAGAAAACAACCACTAGATTCATGTCCTCTTTTGGTGAACAGATGGTCTAACTGTGTCTCATTTGTCCAGAAAAGATTTTGCCAGTTCTAGATCTAGATCGATCCTCTTTGAAGTCAGATTTCCCCCCTGTCTTCTTGACGAAGTATGGTCTGAAAAAACGTCAACCTTTCGGTTGAAACGACTGAGGTATTGAGGTCATCCTGACCCGCTACTTCAGCCTACATTTAGCACACGGAAAAGTAATCCTCCCCATAGCAACAAGAAAGTTGTCCCTGGCAAAATTCTGCACTTCAAGAAAAAAAAAAAGATGCCCGGTTCATCGGAAAAACGGGTTACTAGAACTTGCTGAAGTGATACAAATACAATCACACTATCTTTCAAAACCGCTCTGAAAACGTAGGCTACATTACTGAGTTCGAAAATACTGTATCAGTTATGACGATGACCTTTCCAATGGCCCTTGGCTGATCACAGAGAGAGAGAGAGAGAGAGAGAGGGAGAGAGAGCGTGTGTGTGGTCAGTGAGTATCAGTGTTACTGGTATCGGTGTCTTCCTGTCTGGGAGGCATTACACAAGGCCAGTTACAATGTTCTCTACTGGCTGAACCCCAGTGCTTACATACAGCCTCTGCAGTCTGGGGTGTCTACACGAGTTATGTTCTGCACTGACTGAACCACACACACACACACACACACACACACACACACACACATTCTCTTAATGGCTCATAACATTGTGATCTTCATTATAATTTTTGGGGGTCTAATATTGCTTTGACTTTGAGGGAAGAAACATTAAATTAACCCCCCCCCCCCCCATCCCCACACACACATTCTCATAATGTTTCATAACTTTGTGATCTTCATTATAATTCTTTTTGGCCTACCATCACTTTGACTTTGAGTAGAAGAAACATCAAATCACTCCCCCCCCCCCCCCCCACACACACACTGTTTACTCATTCATTGTGTTCTTTTTAACGTAGATTAACATTGTCTTTTGAATGCTTTAAGAGTCAATTTTCTGGATTTTTGTTGTGAGGGCAGGATGAAATAAAAATTATGTGAACTTTATCTTTTACGCTCAATAAAGATAATTTTG
>CM054160.1:36422235-36432235 GCA_028751875.1 Rapana venosa | reverse complement strand
GATGACAAAATGTACAAAACTGCATACACACGGGGACTAGATGTAAAAAAGCACACGACCGCTTATTTTATTATCCTCAAAATAAAAGAATTTAAAAAAAACCCACTCACATCTACATGTACATGTATATATGTCTAAATATACAATCCAACAAAAACAATAAATATCTCACAATTTCCTTTGGATACCCCACTACCATTCTCATCACTAAAACATGCCAGTCATCTCCCAGTTATAGATGCCAACGTACACGTATATCTTCTGCACGCAACTCGGTAAAGAACTCGCTGATAGCAGCTGCATTCACCTTTAGGACAATTAAGAATCTGCGCATTGTTAATACTGATCCCAGGGCACCACTATTCTTACACTAAGAACTGCTGCGACTGCCATAGAAGTGGAGGCAAGCTGATGGAAATGGGCAAATGATTCGGCATTGTTGGTGTGGGGGGAAGGACTAAACACGACTGCTGATCGATCGGGGAGGGAGGGAGGGAG
The DNA here is from genome assembly GCA_028751875.1 of Rapana venosa. Taxonomy (NCBI): domain Eukaryota; kingdom Metazoa; phylum Mollusca; class Gastropoda; order Neogastropoda; family Muricidae; genus Rapana; species Rapana venosa. The sequence goes on along the minus strand of CM054160.1, from coordinate 36,431,737 downwards.
GGAGTGAATCATGGGCTGGGTGGGTGGGTGGGTGTCTGTGAGCACGGGGCCACCAGAGTGATGGTAGGAATGGGGGAAGGTTTGATTCTATTTGGAGGAATGTAGATTGTATAGCCGTTCTTGGTGTGTGTGGTGTGGTGTGTGTGTGTTGTGTGTGTGTGTGTGTGTGTGGTGTGTGTGTGTGTGTGTGTGTGTGTGTGTTGTGTGTGTGTGTGTGTGTTGGTTGTGTGTTGTGTTGTGTTGTGTTGTGTTGTGTGTGTGTTGTGTTGTGTTGTGTTGTGTGTGTGTGAGTGTTTGTGTGTGTGTGTGTATTTGTGTGTGTGTGTGGTGTGTGGTGTGTTTGTGTTGTGTGTGTGCGCACGCGTGCATATTTGCATGTGTGTATATGTTCAATTTCATTTAAGGTCTTTTGACAAATCAGAAGGGTTTGTGTGTGTGTGTGTTTGTGTGTGTGTGTGTGTGTGTTTGCGCGCGCGCGCCCGTGCATGCATGGGCACATGTGTATGTGTGTGCGTGCGTAGGAATAGGCCTGCGCGCATGCGAATGGTGTTGTAGGCTGTCTTTAGTGCCTACAGGAGCCGGGTAGTCGTGCCTAGTACCTCGTTCCTTTTGTTGTGGAAGAATTGGCTAAACTGGTTAGTCAGTTCAGGGCTGAACGCTGGTTATGCTTGTCTGGCTTCCAGACAGCTGAGGTGCTGGCCAGTGAAAGAAAGACGCCCTGGGGTCACAAGGAGCAGGCTGCAGGGTTATCGCTCTTGGCGTTTGTCTTGGATGTCGGTGCTTGGAGTGATCAAGCTTATAGGTTGTCACCGTCACCAGTAACCGCCAGTATTTATAACGGTTTCACTGCGTTCACTACATTCAGAGTGGAGTGGAGTGTACTTTTTTTTGGTATGGAAACGAGTCACTAGTATGCTAGAATGGTGGAAGCCCTGTAGGCATGGCGGGCGATCTTTCGGAATAATAGTGTTCCAACTTTCTGAAATCCATTTCTATCAATCACCGTGTTTAGAACTGTGTTTTTGTGGATCTTTCTGTCCTCTGCGTTTTGCTTTTCTGTCGTCCTTGTCCATTCACTTTGCACTTTTTCAAGAAAGTGACAACTTTTCCCCCCTCTGTACACGATGCCTGACATTTTGCTTCTGGGGACCAGGTCTTGAAATTGTAAACTCTGGAATGGGCCCTGGATGTCCATTGTATAGTATCATTTACTTATATGACATAATATGAAATGTGATGAATTAGCTATCTTTTTTTACTTTGAAAGTCTTACTTTTTACGTTTTCTATAGTCTGGGGATGACAATTGAAGTGGATGCCCTCAGCATGGCCAGGATTTATTTTGCCTTCAAGAACAGAATAATCAGATACCATGTCATTGAATGTGTGTGGTTTTTTCAGGTTGACGTTGTTTGATATTTGAAGGGATTAGTCTGTGTTGAGTTTGAGTTTGTATGGACAGTTGATGCAAGTTCGGGAAATAAACAGTGATAGCCCTCACACGGCATGTGTGGGCATTGGTGCTGTAGTGAACAGAAACCAAGTATTGCAGCTCTTCATATGTCGGAAGATATGATACATATGATTCATTACTGTCAGTGTCACAAAGCAAATGATAGTTGTTACAACCATGCTAGGAAACTATCAGGCTTGAGTGTGACAATACAAGACAAGTTGCTGACCCAAGGTCTAGGGTAACCGATGGTACTGTCACTTCGCTTCCGTACACAGTGTGCAACTGTCGTCGTATGAGGCGTAGCAGGAGGCCTTGGTAAAGTCGTGTAGTACTAGTGCTACATCGTTTTGTGTGTGAAAGAAAGGGGCTTCTTTCAGAAGCTACCTATATGTGTACCTTTGTTCTCTGGAAACATTCGGAATAAGTACAACCAGAATTGGACAAGTGGAAGTGTGTGCTGGGTGTAGAAAAAGAAGTAAAGAGTGTTGTTTGATTGACGTGAAGGAGTGATCGAATTGAATGGACGCTTGTCGGAGCTGAACGTTTTCTACCAAAGATCGACTATAAAAACTGGAAAAAAACACCCCTGGTCGTGTTTAAAAGTTTTACAGCCAAATATTTCCTTTTGGTAAATGGGTTTACAACTTGTGAAACAAACTGAACTTTCCCCCCAGACAGCAACAAACAGTACGCGAGTGTATTGAAATAAAAGTTCACGGCAGTAAAAACTTTTTTTTTCGGTTCAGCTTAAGAACTTTCCTATCAAGAGTTTGGTATTCAGGCTGTGTTATACAGTGTTAGACAGAGCGGCTGGCTGAAGGAGACTTTGTTAGCTTTGAGTTGTCATTGTAAAACGAGTTGTCTGCAAGTGACGTCTATTGATTTCTACCAAGTCTGGTCCGGGGACCAAGTGTCACCGTCATGCAACAGTATAGACATAACGGTTAATCGATTTGAATGGCCTGATGTCACTCAGTGTCACGAAAACCCTATCGCGGAGTCTACCTGCTTAGAAGGAACGCGAAGTGTGAAGAAACACAGTTAAGTGCTTGGTAAGTCTTTCTGCCAGAGTGGTGTCCTTCACAAGTTTTATTGGTCGTTCGTACGCGTTTCCAGACTTGGAACCTGTTCAGACTCAAGTCTCTCTGTCTGCTGTATCCATCTTGACAGAAGGCTGGGTAGTCACACTGTGTTGTGACATTTTAACAGGTTTGGAAGAGGTCCAGAGAGTATAGCGCATGTCACTGGTGATTTTCATAAGTGGTGTTATAGATGAGGTAGCCTCCAATCCATGAAAAGCAGGCCCCTCACCTCCCCCTTTTTCATTTAAAGAAAAGGAAAAAAAGGATCATTTCCCCTTACAAGCCAACAAATCCCATTGTGAAGAATAACACGTATCACAAAATCCTTCGCCCCCAAAGAAAGATGTGTTTAAAGTATTGTTGACTTGAGTAGTTGAATGTAAGAAATATTTTTGCACTTCCCTAGATGAAATATTATTCGAATCTGTTATCAAATTCTTGATCAGGTATCCTACACCTGCAAGTGTAACTCGATATTGGAAGGCTGAAGGAACCCGTCTTTCGAGCACGTGTATGCACACAGTCATATGTCCACAATCGGCAGGTCTTTGTTTTTTTCCCTTATCTCTTTCTGTCTCTGTCTCAGTATGTCTGCCTGTCGCTCTGTCTGTCTCTTGTGTACATCCATGCACTGAACCCTAACATCTCCTCTTCACATGTTTTAAGGACTGACAGACAGAAGAGGAGTGCATTTGTACGTTTCTCCCATGGTGTATGGGGACGGGACATCTCTGTGGTCAGAGCACCCGCTTTCCCCAGCTAAGGTTAAGCAGCATCAAGCGTGGTCACCACTTGGATGGGTGACCGTTTGTGCGCCTTGGCTTCAGTACAGTCCCCCACTTCACCCAGCTGTAAATGGGTACCTGCCTCTTTAGGGTCAGGGAAAGAAAAGTAGCGAGGGAGAGGAGATGGGCGCCGCCCGCAATGTGCTGGCCCCTTGAGATGTTGAGGTCTCTGATGCCTCATTCCCCTACGACCACATAGGTTATGGGAACACCCCATAGTATACGGATTGACAGACAGAAGAGGAGAGCCTTTATGTCCTGTGCCTTTTTCCCTCACTGGCGTTGACAAGACTTCACATCTCCCAGCCACGGGAGACCGACCACCCAGTAGTGCTGCACATTAGGACGGGAGGAAGGAAGGAAGGAAGGACAAGGCGTGGGCAGAGCGGTGCCAACAGACACTATCTGTCGTCCTGTGGAGAAAATAACATGGGACACAGCAGACTACCCCCAACAAAAAACCTGCTGGGGGAAGGAAGGGGAGGTTGGGGGAGGGGATGGGTGGATGGGGGTGGGGGGGGGGGGTGAGCTGGGTGTGGAGGACGGGAGGGGAGGACTGAGAGATAGACTAGGAAAAGTTGTGGAAAATTCCAGAATAAACCTTCTTCTGCCTACTCTTCTGTGTTAATCTGACTCCTCCCCCCCCCCCCCCCCCTCCCTCTCTTCTCTCTCTCTCTTAGTGCAAGCCCCTTCATTGCATTTAAAAAAACAAAACAGGGTGTAAAATACGATCCGGGTAAGTAGTATGTTGCAAGATCTGTTCAGATATATTCAGCAGGAAGGATTACTGGGGTTGTTTTTTCCCCCCTCTCCTTTCTGTGACTTCCGAACTACACCCACTTGTCAATCACATTGCCGGGCAAAGCAAGATGCTGCTCAGTTGCTGCTGCAAATCAAATGAAATACAAAATATGGCTATCTTTCACAAACCGCTTACATCACATTCACTATTCAACAGACACAAGCAGGCAGGCAGGCAGGTAGTTGTATGCGCGTGCACACACGCAGGCACGCACTCAGGTGCGCACACACGCACACAAGCACACACAGATTTATTTATCTATTTATTCTTTTATATCGAGGATAATGGAATAAGCATTCATGTGCTTTTTTACACCTAGTCCCCGTGTGTATGCGGTTTTGTGAATTTTGTCATCATTCTGTTCCCACCGGCACACAATGGCCTACACTTCCGAAAAGCGGAACAGGGTTTAACGTGTGCGCAAGATGTTCTGTCTGCGTTCGCACACGGGGCCTCGATGTATAGTCTCATCCGAAGGACTTTGAGGAGAGTGGAGTCTGCACTGATGTCAACTCCAGAGGAAAAATCCCCTTGAACGGGATTCAAACCTGGGTCGTTAGATTGCGAGCAAAATGTTCTAACCAGTAGGCTATCCAGTCTCCCAACAGACAGACAGAGACAGAGAGAGAGAGAGAGAGAGAGAGAGAGAGAGAGAGAGAGAGAGAGAGAGAGAGAGAGAGCGAGCGGTGAGATTTATTAGAAAGTTCATGTTAAAAATTTCAAATTAATATGTATATCGAGAAAAAAAAGCAACACTTTTACATCCATCACGAGGTAGCATATATAAATTATGTCTCTGTACAAGAACAAATGGCCATACTTTTCGAAAAAGCGAAAGAATAACGGTGCGCAAAGTGCATGAAAAAACGAAGTGGGCAGGTTTAATGAATTCATCGAAGGACTTGAATTCTGTGATTTTTAAGTAAACACTCCGAACAAAGGGCCGAGGGCGTGGAAATCGAGAAAGAACCGACAGGTTGACTTGTTGCAGGAAGCACTGAACCAAACTAGACTCTTCGTATAGAACCTAAAGATTCCTTCTTCCATCCAATACCTTCACTTAAACCTACCAATGTCCCCTTCCTCTTCTTCCTTCCTACTTCATCCTCCTTCCCCTTCAAGAGAGAGAGAGAGAAGAGAGAGAGAGAGAGCGAGAGCGCGAGCGGGTTGAATTGGGGGTGGGTGGGTTAGAATAGTGTCATAGTTGAAAGAATTTCAGAATAACAGTGAGAGATAGAAGAAAAAAAAGGAAACACTAGAAAAAATAAACACGAAGGAAGATAAGACATACATAAATAACGTTGTCGGAAGAACATAAAGAACAAAATAACGGTAATGATTTTTCGAAGAATATCCGAAAGAAATAACGGAAGACAGTAAAGGAAGAAAAAAAGAAGTGGAGGAAAGAATGAATGAATGAATGAACAAGGGAATCTGTGATTTATAAAGCGCATAAACACCTCCACACCCATACGCCTGATGACGTTGTGGAAAATTTACAGGGAGAGAAAGAAAACCGAGGAGAGAGGTTGCGGTCACATTGGAAGCACTGAACAAAATAAGAACTCAAATAGCGTATGAAGAACTGAAAGATGCATCATCAATACAAAAAAATAACAAAAACGAAAACAAGCAAACAAGACCACCACCCTCTTTCCCTAAAAGAGCAAAAATAATAACAGCCCCCCCCCCCCTCCAAAAAAAAAGAAGAAAAAAAAAGAAGAAAAAAAAGCAAAAGCAAAATAGCAGCCACAGAAAGCCCCGCGGAACCGAAAGAAATGCAAGGATTGTCGAAACAGAAGAGTACAGAAGCGGTGAAAAAAAAATGTAAGAAGACAAAAAACGTAACAGAAAAAACGAAGAAAAAGCGAAGCAAGCGCTAAAGAAACGCACTAAAAGAAGAACTCTTGTGGACAGTAGGAAACAACACGAAAGAGGAACGTGGACAAATAAACCCGCAAGAGGCAACAGCACACTTCTAGTAAAAACTGCTCAGATGGGACGCAACCTCCATAACCAGGGGACATAATATTGAGAACATTTTTTGTTACGTCATGGGACATAACTTCTCTTACACAGGAAGATAAGATCTCGTTGGTATATATACAGAGGCTCATTTACTTTTATTTGATTTTGTTTATAGCCTTGCTGACTGCGAAAGACCTTATCAAGGCTGACGCGTTGTGGAAGAATATTATTATGTTCCTGTGCGTGGTATACATTAGGTATTGCCTTATTCAGCCTTTGGCTTTTGTACAAAGTTGTTATGGAAAAATGTAGAACCGTAAAGTTGGTGCCTGTAATTATGAAGTTTCGTTTCTGCAGACTGAATCTGAGAAAGTAAGTTTAGTAAGGCCGCACAGACAGACAAACATCCACACACGTAACCTAATCATCATGACCTAAAAAAACAAACAAAACAAAACTGGATTTGTTTACACAAGTGAATGAGAGTATAAAGAAGGAACGAAGATCTGAAGGAAAGAATAATGAAATAAACGCAAAGAAAATAGACCTGGAAAGAGTAATGTGAAACATAAAGAAAGGAACAAAAGCCATGAAAGAAAGCATACCGTACATAAGAGGAGAAATAAAAGGAAAAAGGAAACTGCAAGAAAGAGCTGACCTGAAGAAAATGATCGGAAACGTAAAGAAAGGAGTACAACAACAACAAAAGCCTGAAAACAAAAAGACGAACTTCAAGAAAGAAACCAAACAGAAAAACAGATAGATAACACCCCCCCAAAAACCCCAACAACAACAACACAACAACAACCAACCAACAACACAAACAACAACAATAACCAACCAACCAACCATACAACCAAACAACAACAACCCCTCCTCCCAAAAACCACCCCCCCAAAAAAAAAACAAAAAACAAACAAAACAAAACAAAAAATCCTCCAAAACTAGAACAACAAATACAACAAAATAAGAAACAACAACAACGAAAAAGAAAAAAAACCGAAAAAAACAACAACAGCCGAACTTCAATAAAAAATTTCGAACACGAAACAAAAGCAGGATTACCCCCCCCCCCCCCCCCCCCCCCCCCCAAAAAAAAAAAAAAAAAATCAAAAAAAAAAAAAAATCAGAAAGTGCAGAAAACTGGTGGAAACATTACGAAGAAAGAAAGACATTAATATTTTTTAGCCACAGATTTGTCTCGTACCAGAGCATAGGCCAGTGCACAAGGATGATCAATATGCAGGCTATGTATGGAACCCTGTATCACACACATATATCTCAGCTTTCAGGCAGAGATCGGCTCGCCTAATGTCTGATTTAGCCAGTTAATGTCCCCAAGTCCTCACATAGCTTATACTTCCAACCAATCTCTTTTATTTTTGTGTCTTGTCTTCTTTCCTTTGCCTCGTTTTCCTTCTTTCTTTCTTTCTTTGCCTGCCATTTTCTGCAATTTTACGTTTTGCTGGGTATCTTCTGTTTTGTCTTAAGCTCACCATATCGTGTTATCTTTTCCGTAAACTCTTCTGTTATGTGTATAATTATCGTATACGTTGTAAGCTTTTTGGATATTTTCCTTGTGGTAATGGGCTTATGCAGTGTGCATATCTCGCGCGCACGCACGCACGCACGCACGTACGCACGCACGCACAATCTCTCTCTCTCTCGCACACACACACACACGCGCGCGCGCGCACACACACACGCACGCGCACGCACGCACGCACGCACGCAAGCACTCATATACACGCACACACTCACACTCTCTCTCGCTCGCGCCCACCCCCACCCCCCACACACACACACACACACACACACACAATTATACAATCATTATTATGTTTGGTGTCAAACAAGTCTTGTTCTGACTTAATGGCAATAAAGTTTTTGATTCTTGATTCTTTGATTCTTGATTCTTGATTCTTCACACACCCCCCCCCCCCCCACCCCCCCCCCCCCCACACACACACAGAGAAAAGAAAACCCTCACTACACAAAAAGCCCTCTAACTTGCAAGTTGTGGAGAGGGGGAGGGGGAGGAGGAGGGATAGTTGAGGGGTGGTTTTGTTGTCTAAAAGAAAAGGAATGACTGTTTCAATAACATCTCAGTCCGTCTGTCTGTGTGTTTATGTGTCTGTCTGTCTGTCTTTGTTTTCGATTTTCTACGTTCGCGTGCACGTGAGACGCAGAAAGAAGCATAAACCTGTTTACTTTCCAAACTAGTATATTCACGTCTGCTTTTGTGTCTTTAATTCATTTGTCCCTTCACATTTGTGTACCCCAATTTCAAGTTTTCTGGATCCATTTTTCCTGTCTGTCTCTTTCTTTCTTTCTTTTTCTTTTTTCTTTTTAAAAATCACGGATCTTCGTGATTTGTGTGTGTGTGAGTGTGTGTGTGTGTGTGTGTGTGTGTGTGTGTGTGTGTGTGTGTGGTGTGGTGTGGTGTGGTGTGTGGTGTGGGGTGGGGTGTGTGGTGTGGTGGTGTGGTGTGGTGTATGTGTATGTGTGTGTGTTTGTGTGGTGGTGGTGGTGTGTGTATTGTCTTCGATATATATATATATATATATATATATATATATATATATATATATATATATATATATATATATTGTTTGTGTGTGTGTGTGTGTGTTGTGTGTGTGAGAGAGAGAGAGAGAGAGAGAGAGAGAGAGAGAGAGAGAGAGAGAGAGAGAGAGAGGAGAGTGGTGTGAGGTGAGGTGGGTGTGTGGGTGAGAGAGAGAAAGAGAGAGAGAGAGAGAGAGAGAGAGAGAGAGAGAGAGAGAGAGAGAGAGAGAGAGAGAGAGAGTTGTGGTTTAGAGGTGGGTTTTAAAAAAAAAAGTTGAAACTGTATGTTTGCCTGATTTTTGGTGTTTCTTTTTTGTTTTGCTTTGTTGACAAAAAATCTGTTTTCTGTTTGGATTGTGTGTGTGTGTGTGTGTGCGCGCGCGGCGCGCGCGCGCGCGCGTGTGTGTGTGTTGTGTTGTGTGTGTGTATGTGTGTGTGCGCGCGTGCAAATACATGCTTGCTTGTGGTATGCGTATGTGTGTCTGCATGTCTGAATGGTAAAGAAATGGTGTGGTCTGACTGGTAACTCTATTTTTCAGACACATTACCCGTCCATGTCTCTTTCTTTTTTCATAAAATAATTTCTACCGTGAAAGGCATGATGAAAGCAATGAAAACACGACGGAGAAGCATGCTGTTTAAAATAACCAGTAAGGAACGTGTGTTATCAAAAATGTAAAACTTCTTTTTAATGATTTTATTTTGTAAAGCTTTCATGCAAGGGCTTATCTGAAAGCCCGAAGCCTCAGAAAGGATGTACCTTACCTTCAATGTCACTGTGGTGCTGGCAGTTTCTCAAAGTAATCCCCTGAGATGCCATGCACTTTGACATTTCATCAAACCAC
>CM054160.1:36409735-36412235 GCA_028751875.1 Rapana venosa | reverse complement strand
TGTGCGGGCTATTGCTAGCTGCCTACAATGGATGTTGAGGTGTTAAATCCATGAAAATCCAGGCTTCGTTTTCAATACTGGAAAATATAGGCTTCGTTTGTAATACTGGCAAATATAGGATTCGTTTTTGATACTGGAAAATGTAGGCTTCGTTTTCAATACTGGAAAAATATAGGCTTCGTTTTCAATACGGGAAAAATATAGGCTTCGTTTTCAATACTGGAAAAATATAGGCTTCGTTTTCGATACGGGAAAATATAGGCTTCGTTTTCGATACTGGAAAATATAGGCTTCGTTTTCGATACTGGAAAAGATAGGCTTCGTTTTCAATACTGGAAAATATAGGCTTCGTTTTTAATACTGGAAAAATATAGGCTTCGTTTTCAATACTGGAAAAATATAGGCTTCGTTTTTAAAACTGGAAAAATATAGGCTTCGTTTTTAAAACTGGAAAAAATATAGGCTTTCTTCTCAATACTGGAAAAATATAGGCTTCCTTTTTAATACTGCAAAATATAGGCTTCGTTTTTAATACTGCAAAATATAGGCTTCGTTTTTAGTATTGGAAAATATAGGCTTCGTTGTTAATACTGGAAAATATAGGCTTCGTTTTTAATTTTGGAAAATATAGGCTTTGTTTTTAAAACTGGAAAATATAGGCTTCGTTCTCGATACTGGAAAATATTGGCTTCATTTTCAATACTGGAAAAAATATAGGCTTCGTTTTTAATATTGGAAAATATAGGCTTCGTTTTCAATACTGGAAAATAGAGGCTTCGTTTTCGATACTGGAAAATATAGGCTTCGTTTTCAATACTGGAAAAAATATAGGCTTCGTTTTAAATACTGGAAAAATATAGGCTTCGTTTTCAATACTGGAAAAAATAGGCTTCGTTTTCAATACTGGAAAGTATAGGCTTCGTTTTCGATACTGGAAAATATAGGCTTCGTTTTCGATACTGGAAAATATAAGCTTCGTGTTCAATACTGGAAAATGTAGGCTTCGTTTTTGATACTGGAAAATACAGGCTTCGTTTTCAATACTGGAAAATGTAGGCTTCGTTTTTGATACTGGAAAATATAGGCTTCGTTTTGTTTTGTTCCTCAGAGCTCCGAGGTTCACTGGTGGTGAGATTTTTGCGTATGCGACCAATCCCCCACCATTTAGGTTGCCGCATTCTGTCTTCGGAGATGGCTTGATTTGAATCGATAGTTTCAGCAGTAGCAAGGTGGATGGTCAGCATGGTAGAACGAATGTTGAGATGCTTAGACGAGGGATATACACGCTCCATTCGAATAACTCGTTTGAATAGTAGCTAGCAGCATATCCTAGATCATCTTGCACACGCGTTAAAAAACCTGTTCCGCTTTTTGGAAGCGCAGGCCATTGATTGCCAGTGGGAACGGCTGACAAAATTTACAAAACTACATGCACTAGGGAATTGGATGTAAACCCCCCTACATTAGCGCTTATTCCATTAATCTCGAAATAAGAGAATAAATGAATAGATGTATCAAGTAATAGATGTTTAGCTGTTAGGTCTATGGAATTAAAGGCTTTTTAAGTCTTGGAAAATATATGCTTCATTTGAATCCCTAAATATAGTAGCTAGCATCTAAGATGAGGAGGAGGGAACGAAGAAGAAGAACAAAAAAAGAAGACGAAGAAGAAGACGACAAAGAAGAAGAAGGAGGAGAAGAAGGAAGAAGAAGAAGGAGAAAAGTAATGGATGTTTAGCTGTTAGGTCTATGGAATTAAAGGCTTTTTAAGTATTGGAAAATATATGCTTCATTTGAATCCCTAAAATAAAATTATAGTAGCTAGCAGAACATCTAAGATGAGGAGGAGGGAAAGAAGAAGAATAACAAAAACGAAGACGAAGATGAAGACAAAGAAGAAGGAGGAGGAGAAGGAGGAAGAAGAAGATGAAGGAGGAGAAGGAAGAAGAAGAAGAAGAAGAAGAAAGGAGAAGGAGAAGAAGGAGAAGGAAAAGGATAAGGAGGCAAGGGAGAAGGAGGAGAAGAAAAAGAGAAAGAAGGAGAGAGAACAGTGAACAGTGAACAAAATTTATTTAGAGAGGGTTATAGAAAGAGCATGACAATAGCTTTTTTACGTCCAGCCCTCTGGGGGAAAAGCAAAGCAAAAAGCAAACAGTGGTAATTAACTTGCAATACGTGACGTGAAAAACAATCTATAGAAAGAAAGAAAGAGAAAATACATATACAGATGATGGACATTCCATGCAAATTCAACCAAACATAATTTCATACATGTAACAAAAAACGGACAGAAATTAACAGGAAAAATATGTGAAAAGTGTGGTGTGTGTGTGTGTGTGTGTGTGGTGTGTGTGTGTGTGTGTGTGTGAGAGAGAGAGAGAGAGAGAGAGAGAGAGAGAGAGAGAGAGAGAGAGAGAGAGAGAGAGAATAAGCGAGCGAGTGCCCAAGCAAGAGCAGGTAATCAAGACACAAACTCAGCCCCCTCCCCCCCCCCCCCCCA
>CM054160.1:36387235-36407235 GCA_028751875.1 Rapana venosa | reverse complement strand
CTGCCTGGTTCGAATTTCTATAGAATGTTCCAGACCATCCTTCAGATCGATAAGAAAGGACCCATTTTCATTCTAAATCAGGAGGGCCAGAAGAATTTTTGATGTTGGGAGATCTTTACTTTCGTCTGTTTCTTTCCTCTCTGTGAAGTCTGAACCATGGTTGCTGGTTACGTGTCCCAAAATATCGCCACGTCCTGATATGAAAAGAGGTATTTTTGTGCTGACCGCACGGAGAGGGATGGGCTCCACCAGGGTCAGCGTGCCCAAGAGACAGGGCCTGAACCCTCCAGTGCATGCAGGGCCCCTACCACTCCTCAGGGAGTTCAGAGGGAAGACAGGAGAAGATAGGCGTTTATAGCGTTTTCTAGGAGTGACTGGGTCGAGAGGCGAGCGGTCTTTTTGTCAGAGTGTCTGATTTTGTCTCCTGTGTTGTCTCCTGTGTTATATAGTCTTTTTTTGATTGGCGCTTCGTCTGTTGTTGTTTGTTGTTTGCATTTTCTGTGTCTGTGTCTAAGTGTTTGTGTCTCTATGTATACTTGAATATATATTGGCATGCGCACGCGCGTGCGCGGGTGTGTTTGTGTGCGTGTGTGTATGTGTGCGTGCGTGCGAGTTGTTTCTATGGTAAATGCTCATGACTTCAATAATCTAAAGAGACAAAGTGATCTTTTTGGTGTTCAATAAGGCAGGTTCATGACAGAACCAAGAACAATAGATGCTGTCAGTGTTGCGGGCAATATGTTGTGATCAGTCCATGTCAGCAACAGCAAATGCCTTGCAGCGTGTATAAAGGCAGCCTTTGTTAATTTGATCAGAGAAAAACCTCCGGAGGTAGTGAACATCCCCCCTAATCTGAGCATCAACATGACATGGAGGAAGAAAACAATACCGGCCACCACACAAAGACCTAAGACAAAACAGCAGACAAAGAAGGGAGGCATGTTTACGGCACGTCTGAATGAAAAAGAAACCCGAACCGATGTGGTGTTCTCTTGCATAACGTGTATGTGAGGTCAGGCTTTAAAGGAAAGCAGTTTTCTCATCTTTCAACTGTTTTTACTTTCTTTTTTTTCCAATCTGCTACACATCAGTAGAAAACTAGGGTGATAAAGGCAACTTCCAGAAAAAAAATTAAAAAGTCACTGTGATCAGAGAGAGAAGTCTCCATTTTTTCAAACTGAAAAAAATTGTATGGATTCTGAAGAAGAAGAAGGACTGATTTTGCATGCGTGCAAAGAGAACACCCTGTAATGACCTCGGAGGAGTATATTTTCAGGAAGTGACAGCTTCTGGCCAAATTCCTGTGTGTATTTCCGAGTAACGAACAAGGATAGGGAAAGGAAATGGAGAAAAAAGGAAAAAGAGAAAAAAAAAAGTCATCTGATTTTACTTTAAGCATTGGGGTTAGGGGAGTGAGAGAAAGGGGAAGTATCTGTTTCACTCAGCTGATGTGTGGTTCGGACAAAAATGGGGGCACTTGAAATACCCTTTAGTTTTCTTCTCTGGCTTGTTTTGTAATGAAAACTCCGGGGATTAAGCGGCTTGTTATTTCTATTCTATTTCTCTTTTTAAATCTGTTTTATGTTTTTTGGGTTCTATTTTAGATCTTGAAAATCGGAAGAAAAACGTTTGTTTGGTTTAGTTTTTAGTTCTTTAAAATTCACTCAGTGGGATTGTATGTCAGAGAACTTTTTTTCTCTATATCATATATCACATAATAATAATAATAATAATAATAATAATAATTATCATCTATATTTTAAAGTATTATTTTAACATCAACATCAAAGGCAGTACTGACGGTGGCTCGTCTCCCAAGCATCCATTTGGGAAGAATGAGTCACGGACATTAATTTTCAGCTTGGAAAGTGTAGGTGGCAGAAAAGGAGACCCCCTCCCCAAATCTCCTCACAGCTTTCGTTCTTATCCTGCCCTGTCCTCCTACGTCTTTTGTATTTTGTTTTTGTGTGTGTGGAATGTTCCAAACCACCTGCCACATTAATGGAATGACTCATTTGTGTCCTGATTCAAAATATCTGCAAGACTTTTTACTAGTCTTATCTCACCTTTTGTAAATAAGAATATGAACTCTTTAATATTTCAGAAACACAAAAAAAAATTGGAGGGAGGGAGAGAGAGAGAGAGAGGGGAGAGAGAGAGAGAGAGAGAGAGAGAGAGAGAGAGAGAGAGAGAGAGAGAGAGAGAGAGAAAGGAAAGTGAGAGAGAGGGTGTTTTTGAGGGACATAGAAAACTCTCTCTCACTTTCTCTCTCACTTTCTCTCTCTCACTTTCTCTCTCTCTCTCTCTCTCTCTCTCTCTCTCTCTCTCTCTCTCTCTCTCTCTCTCTCTCTCTCTCTCTCTCTCTCTCTCTCTTTTCCTATATTTATCTGTCTGTCTATGTCTCTGTCTCTGTATCACAGTCGCTATTTCTTCTCTTGCATTACTTCTAATGAGCTGGCCATGCCGGACAATATTTGTTGTGTGTGCGTGCGTGCATTGTGTGTGTGTTGTGTGTGGTGGTGTATGTGTGCGCGTGCGCGTGCGTGCGTGTGATATAAAAACATGTTTGGAAGTGTTTATGCGGCCAAGCAGGTGTTCACCTTGTTGATCAGGAAGACAAGGGGGGAAGAGGTGGGGGGTGGGGGTGGGGGGCTTCATTCTGTGTTGATTATCGTCTGTCTGTATCTGACCGTACATTTCGTCATTGTCTTTTCTTTTTTTGCTCCTCACTATTTCTGGAAATTGTTCTCTGGCCTTCTGTGTGCCTCACTGTCTGTGTCCCTGTACTCCCAAGAGTATGTGTCAGCATGCTTTATTTTATTTTAATTTTAATTTTATTCTTTTATATCGAGGATAATGGAATAAGCACTTATGTGCTTTTTTTACATCCAGTCCCCGTGTGTGTGCGGTTTTTGTAAATTATGCCATCTGTTCCCACCGGCACACAATGGCCTACTCTTACGAAAAGCGGAACAGGATTTACGTGTGCGCAAGGTGTTCTGCGTGCGTTTGCACACGGGGCCTCGGTTTATAGTCTCATCTGAAGGACTTTTGGGGAGAGTGGAGTCTAAACTCCAGGGGAAAATATACCCTTGAACGGGAATCGAACTCGGGTTGTCAGATTGCGAGCGCAATGTTCTAACCACTAGGCCATCCCGTCCCCCTTGTGTGTGTGGTGTGTGTGTGTGTGTGTGTGTGTGTGTGTGTGTGTGTGTGTGTGTGTGTTGTTTAGAAGTAAAAGTAGTTATACAACTGGAAGTCATACTTGTATGTTTGTCCGTCGTGTCCAACAATGACCTCCAAAACAGCAGAGGAGGCAGCTGCTGTTTTGGAAACTGGGCAGAAGTTTGATTATAGTGGAGATGCCTTGCCCACAGTACATCCCCACTCTCTCGGCCAAGTGGGCATAAGGACAGTCAGCGTTGGAGATGTTCTCCAAAGGCCAACCAGCCCCCAGGGCTACAGCACGTAAGGACTGTGTGAGTCAAGCCTCTTAGTCAGAGAGTCATAGTCAATCACTAAAGACTAAGCTGTAAAGTGGAATTCCATGAGTGGGAAAGAAAGCCACTGGTCATACAGCCTCTCACTTTGCTGTTGTTGTCCCCAGCGTCATTGGAAGTAATACAGTGGTTGAATTAAGTAGCAGGAGAGAGAGAGAGAGAGAGAGAGAGAGAGAGAGAGAGAGAGAGAGAGAGAGAGAGAGAGAGAGAGAGATCTATATCAGTTACAGGGAATGCTATGTTATTCAACTTGTACAAGAAGCAGTCTTTTACCATTAGGCAAAAGCCTATGGAAGAAGAGAAATCTCACCCCAAAACTGTGCAGGAGTTTGAGATGGATAGGAAATAGTAAAACGTTTCTGAATGAAATAAAACAAAACGTGCCAAATCACACGCTCACACACATATTTGTGCATGGTTGCGCGTGCATGCGCGCGTGCGCGCGCACACACACACACAAACAAACAAGCACACACACACACACAGAGTACCTTCTGGAAATGAAAACTTGACTTCACTTTGATTTTACTTCACACACACACACACACACACACACACACACACACACACACACACACACACACACACACACACACACAACACACACACACACACACAACCCGCTGTCAGTGGGATCTTACGCTCTGTTCAAGAATGAACAGAAAACACACACACACACACACACACACACACACACACACACACACACACACACACACACACACACACACACACACACACACACACACACATTCTCCCCAGCCACTGCATCTCTCTTTCCTTTTCATTAACACTAAAAAAAAGTACAAATATTTATGGTGAATTTTAAAGTAAGGAACACGAAGTAGGTTATGCTGTATTTTCTTGTAAGATTTTGACAGTCAATCAAGCACACGAAAACGGGAATTCTCTCTCTCTCTCTCTCTCTCTCTCTCTCTCTCTCTCTCTCCTCTCTCTCTCTCTCTCTCTCTCTCTCTCTCTCTCTCTCTCTCTCTCTCTCTCTCTCTCTCTCTCTCGGGACGGGATAGCCTAGTGGTCAGAACATTGCGCTCGCAATCTGACGACCCGGGTTCGATTCCCTTTCAAGGGGATATTTTCCCCTGGAGTTAACATCTGTGCAGACTTCACTCTCCCCAAAAAGCCTTCGGATGAGACTATAAACCGAGGTCCCGTGTGCGAACGCACGCAGAACATCTTGCGCACACGTTAAATCCTGTTCCGCTTTTCGTAAGAGTAGGCCATTGTGTGCCGGTGGGAACAGATGACAGAATTGACAAAACCGCGTACACACGGGGACTAGATGTAAAAAAGCACATAAGTGCTTTTCCCATTATCCTCGATATAAAAGAATAAAATAAAATAACATAAAATCCTCTCTCCCCTCTCTCTCTCTCTCTCTCTCTCTCTCTCTCTCTCTCTCTCTCTCTCCCCCCTCCCTCCCTCCCCCCCCCCCCCCCCTCATCCTCTGCTCTCCTCTTCTCTTCTCTCAAATTGGTCTCTTGCTTTCGAATCAATGCATAACTAGTCTGATAAATCTATTTCTGAAAAAAAATACAACCAGTGGAACACAGGGAGCATTGACATGAAAAATGGTTCACTGTTTTCTTCAAATAGAAAATAAAAGTTGTGTGTGATCGCTGGGAAAGAAGAAGCAGAGTTGATTTTGCATGCGTGTCAAGACAATGCCCTGTAATGACCTCAGAGGGGTACAGTTTCAGGAAGTGACAGTTTCTGGCTACATTTCTGCGTGATATTTACTCATCTAGGAACAAGAAGGAGAAAAAACGAGAAAAGAAAAGGTCATTTGATTTTGACTCCTAGCAATGCCGGTGATGGTGGTAGTGGTGATGGTGGTGGTGGTGACGGTGGTAGTGGTGACGGTGGTGGTGGTGGGGATGGTGTGAAGAGTTTCATGGGGAGAGAACTATCTGTTTTATTCAGTTGATATGTGGGTGGAAAGAACTTGGGGACATTGGAAAATCCAAATGTTGGTTTTATTTTATGGTAATTTTTAGAAAATGTGAACTGTGGCCACAAAACGTTGTTTCATTCCGTTTTGTTTAATTCTTTTTATTGTATTTTATTTATTTCGTTTTATTTCATTCATTCATTTTTTATTTTACCTTTTCTTTAGCTTATTTCTTAGAATTTTACAGCTCTAGTACATAAGAAAACAGTTTATCTACTGTTTCGAATTCATAAAGAGTAATTGTATGGGTTTCATATAATTTTATAGCTTCCACACATTTGGAAAAACAGCTATATTGCTTTAAAAAAGTCATGTACTCTATCTGCACATCCGAGGAAGTTTGCCTTTTCTATCTTATCCTCTCACTTCATTTTGCAGTATTTTGTCCTCAGTATCATTATATGGCTTCAGCATGTTGAAAAAACCAGCTATTTTACTTTTAAAAATTCATGCACAGTATCTGCACATCAGAAAATATTACCTTTTCATCTTATTCTGCAACTTCGTTTTTCAGTACTTTGTCGTCAGTATTATTTTACAGTTTCAGCACATTGGAAAAACAGTTATTTTACCTGTTTAAAATTCATACAGTCTCTCTGCACATCAGAGACATTTTACCTTTTCATCATTATCCCGTCACTTCATGTTGCAGTATTTTGTGGTATATGCTGAGGGCAGGGTTGACAGAGGCTGATCTCCAAAAGCGTCTTTGTGGGGAGGAATGATGGATGCCCTGACAGCTCATTTGGGAGAGTGTAGGCGGTAAAAAGTACCCCTTGCCATCCCCGTTCCCTCGGCTTTTATCCTTTGTCTGGTCCTTCCTGCTGTAAAGTACTGAAACCTGATCCAGAGGAGTCTGTATAAATCAATGGCTTCAAGGACTTGTCGTCCAACTAAATCAGGAGACTGGTGGGATTGGTGATGTTTTCATCCCCGCTTTTCTATCCTTCTCTATCTGTGTGTGATGTCTGAGCCTTCGTTAGTGCTATGTACCTTTGAATATAACGGTGCTGTGTTACAAGAGAGTCTGTGGAGGTATTTTTGTACTAGCCATAGGTATTGACCATGTTTGGGGGGGGGGGGGGGGGGGGGGGGGGGGGAGGAAAGAAGGGAGGATGATGACCAGAGAAGAAGAAGCTTTCACTCTGTGTTGGTATATCTCACTCTTGTCACTCTCGGTCTGTTTTTTTGTTTTTCTCCATCATAGTCTCCACTTTGTTTGTGGCAAACGTTTTTTGTGGTTGTGGGTTGGGTGTGTGTGTGTGTGTGTGTGTGTGTGTGTGGGGTGTGTGTGTGTGTGGTTGTGTGTGTGTGTGTGTGTGTGTTAGTGAATTTATACAAGTATATTGTGTGTGTGTATGTGTGTGTGTATGTGTGTTGTGTGTGTGTGTGTGTGTGTGTGTGTGTGTGTGTGTGTGTAAATGTACCCCATGTTATTTGTACTTTGTTTGTATCTTTCCTTGGTAAAGCACAATCATAATCTAAAGATAGCCAGTTACCTTTTAGGTTATCCAAGAGGAAGGTATGCAATAGAACCAAAAGCAGCAGGTATTGTCACCCCACTTAGGACAGATTTTGTCACCAGTCCATGGCAGCTGCAGAGGATATTGCCCAGCATGCATGAAACAGCCTTTTGCATATAGAGAAAAGTATCTGGACGGAGAGAGGACTCGGGGGGATAAAGTATTGAATAGATTTGAGAAAATATTACTCTCCTCTCAAACAGACAGATTCACACAAACACGCACACACAGAAATGACATTTACAAAACTACACGCACACTGTTAAAACCCACATGAGATCTAATACATTATCCTTGAAAAACAAGAATTGATCTGAATTGAACACACAAATAGACTTATGCAAGCAGACAGACAGAGAGAGAGACAGACAGACAGACAGACAGACAGGCAGACATGCAGACTCTCTCACTCACACACACACACATACACGCACGCACACACACTGCAAAAATTAAAAGAAACATGTTTAGGTGCACCAATTTCTTTGAAAAAAAATTATCTCCGCCATTCTGCACTCTCTGAAATCTAAGTCGATTTCTGTCAAAAACGTAAGTTTGCAAAGTTTTCTATTCTTCATTTTGTTGCTCATCTTGTGGTTTCTCATATGCAAATAAATGCAAAAACTAGTGTGACAGATGTAATTTTGGGAATAATGTCGGAAAAGCACCATTTCCAGTCCAAAAGAAAACAATTTGTAGAGAAAAAAGATTTTCTCTGTTTTTATCCAATTGAAACTTTTTTTTCGCAAGAGTGCTGAAAAAAGTAGCAGAACTGATTTCTCATGTGTGCCAAGAGAACACCATGTAATGACCTCAGAGGGGTATAATTTCAGGAAGTGACAGCTTCTGGCCAAATGCCTGTGTGTATGTCCTAATAATGGAGCGGGGAAGGGGGAGGACATGGTGACAAGATTACTTGATTTTACTTTTTCTTGTTGGATTTGTGGAGTGGGGGCTGGGGTGGGGCTGAGGAGTGACATGGAGGAGAGATGGTCTTTTCAAATGACTGATGTGTGTTTGGAGGGAAAACGAGGACAGTGGAAACACAAGTGGTGTTTTCTTGTCTGCGTACTTGAGAATACGAACTCGAGGAATCAGTATCATTTTGTTAAAATCATTCTTAAATATTGATTTACTTTTTTATTTTTTATTCCTTAATGCTAGTTTTTATATTTCATTGTGATGAAAATGCTTAATAGAAAAACGGGCCTATATGAGTTTTTGTTTTAGATTTTATTGTGTTGAATATGCTTACTAGAACGTTAGTTTTTCTTAAAAAAATTAAAGTGATGAAATTTCAGTATTTTTTTCCTCGGCATTATTGCGTTTTATTGTAATGTCATTATTTTCACATCAAGTCCAGTGGTAGTACTGATGGTGGGTTGTCTGCCTGTGAAGAATGATACAGGGACATTTCATTTTGGAAAATGTATGTAGCAAGAAGAACAACAACGAAAAACACCAACAAACCCTGTGATCAGTCTCCCTACATTCGTTTTTATTATTCCTCGTCCGTTCTTCCAAGTTAACATTTTAATGGAATGTTCCAGACTATCCTCCAGGTCGATAGAAGGACCCATTTGCATTTTAGATCAGGGGAACCAGTATGATTTCTGATGTTGTGATCTCTACTTTCATCCTTTTCTTTAAAATGTTTTTTTTAAAAAGTCCGAACCTTCATTTTATTTATTTTATTTCATTCTTTTTTATTATGAGGAAAATGGAATAAGCACTCATGTGCTTTGTGTATGCGGTTTTGAAAGTTTTGTCATCCGTTCCCTCCAGCACGCAATGACCTACTCTTCCGTTCCGAAAAGCGGAACAGGTTTTAACGTGTGCGTGCGTGCGTTCGCTTACAAGACCTCGGTTTATAGTCTCATCCGAAGGACTTTTTTGGGGGTGGGTGGGTGGGGAGTGGAGTCGGCACTCATGTTAACTTAAGGTGGAAAAATCCTCATAGACAAAAATCTCACCCTTGGTGAACCTGGAAGCCAAGGCACGAAAAAAAAAAGAATTGAAAGTTGCTTAGCTGTCTTTTGATTGTCCATGGAGATGGGTATCAGGGACCAAAAGGGGTTGATAATGCTGTCACTAAGGCAGGAGAGATTTTGTGATCAGTCATTGTCAGCAACAGATCATGCCTTTAAGCATGTATGAAGGCAGCCCTTGTTAATTACATGGGGGAAAGCCTTCGTCAGGAGGTAGAGAATATTCCTCATAATCTCAGCATTAGCATCATATTATGAACAAAGAAAGTGATAACCCACCCAGGCTGTACCGCTCCAAACAAAATAAAGACACAAACAAGTTAAACATGTTTATACACTTTCTATTTAAATTTTAATAAAGTTATGTAATTTCTGGTATAATGTATAAATGAAGTTAGTTTTTCTTTTCAAGAGCAGCTTTTATAAAAAAAATCTTTCAACTTTTAAAAACGGGTTTGCCAGTCTCTTATCTTCCAATCAGTAGAAAACTTGGGGGGATAATTGCAACTTCTAGAAAAAAGTTAAAACAAATATTGTGATTAGAGAAAGAAATCTTCATTCAAAGTGAAAAAAAAGTTGTAAGGATTTTACAGAAGAAAAATCGGAACTGATTTGGCAAGCGTGTAATGAGAATGCCTTGTAATGACCTCAGAGGGGTATAATTTCAGGAAGTGACAGCTTCTGGCCAAATTCCTGTGTCTATCTCCTAATAACGCCGCCCTCAATATGCTGGCCCCTTAAGAAGTTGAGGTCTTTGATGCTTCGCTCCCCTACGACCACATAGGTTATGGGACACCTTTACCTTTTACTTACTTATGTCCTAATACAGAAAGAAAGAAACACGGGGAAAGGACATGGAGAAAGAAAGACAATCACATGTTGCTCCTGGGGTTTAGGATAGTGGAGAGAGGAGTGGCGTGAAGGTAGGTACTTGTGTTAGTCAGCTGATGTGTAGTTAGAAAGATAAAGGGGAGCAATAAAAAGATATTTTCTTTTCTTTTCTACTTTATTTTGAATTGGGAACAACAATAGTTGCTCTCTGAGTGTTTGACGACGACGACGAAGTGAGAACTGTAGACATTAAATGCTGTTTTTTTTCTTGAGTTAAGTTTTTGTATATAATTTCATTTCATTTATTGATCTGGAACATTTGAAAAGCGGGATTTGTTTTGTTTTGTTGTTCATATTTTGCTAGTTCTTTAAAATAGCTTCTTTAACATTCATTCAAAGTGATTGCATGTCAGGAAACCTTTTTTCTTTATATCGCTTCACTATTTTGTTCATTATTTTAACATCAACACCGGTACTGATGGTGGCTGGTTTCCTAAACATCCATTTGAAAAGACTGATACACGGACATTTGAGCTTGAAAAATGTAGGTGGCAGGAAAAGAGACCCCATCCCCAAATCTGCTCACAGCTGTTGTTCCTATCCTGTTCTGTTGGCCCTCGTCTTTCCTGGTTTGAATGTGTGTGGAATGTTTCTAACCAACTCTTACATTGATGGAAAGAGCCATCTGTGTTCTAACCCAAGAAAATTGGTAGACATTGATATTCCCATCTCTCTCTGTCTTTGGCTGTCTGTCTGTTTCTCGCTCGCTCGTTCGCTCTCTTGTCTCTCCCCCCCCCTCTCCCCTCTCTTCCCTTTCTCCCCTTCTTTCCATCCCTCTCTTCCTCCCTCTCTCTCCTGTCTCCCCTCCTCCCCCCCCCTCTCTCTCCCTCTCTCTCCTGTCTCCCCTCCTCCCCCCCTCTCTCTCCCTCTCCTGTCTCCCCTCCTCCCCCCCCTCTCTCTCCCTCTCTCTCCTGTCTCCCCTCCTCCCCCCCTCTCTCTCCCTCTCTCTCCTGTCTCACCTCTCCCCCCCTCTCTCCTCCCCCTCTCTCTCTCCTCCCCCTCTCTCTCTCCTCCCTCTCTCTCTGTTTTCTTACCATAAACACTTAAACAAACAAGTCCAGAGTGGTGTGGATGAGGAATTTTCAGGTAAAGAATGTCAAGTAGATCATGCTGCGTTCTCTTGGGAAGCACGCCCCAAAAGGAAATGCAGGTGTCATCACAAGCTGTTTTTGCTCTCTCTGTCTCTGTCTGTCTGTCTGTCTGTCTCTTTCTCTCTCTCGCTCTGCCTGCCTGCCAGCTTGTCTGTCTGTCTGTCTGTCTGTCTTGGCTATCTTGCCAGCCAGCCTGCCTGCCTGCCTGCCTGTCTGTCTGTCTGTCTGTCTGTCTCTCATTCAAATCAATGGAAAACTAGTCTCATAAATCTAATTTTTGAAAAAAAAAACCAATCACCAGTACACAACCGGCAGTGACATGAAAACTGTTTCACGGTTTTCTTCAGATTGATGAAAAACAAGTGTGATCACTGGAGAAGAAGCAGAACTGATTTTGCATGCGTGTAAAGAGAATGCCTTGTAATGACCTCAGAGGAATATCATTTCAAGAAGTGACAGTTTCTGGCCAAATTCCTATGTGTATTTCCGAATAAAGAACAAGAAGAAGGGGGAAAGGAAATGGGGGAAAAGCAAAGGTCTCTTGGTTTTACTTCCCACGTTTTGGGGTGGTGGTAAGATGAGGGTGGTGAAGGGGGAGTATGTGAGGAGTGATATGGGGACAAGAGATCTGCTTCAGTGAATTGACGTGAGGCTGGAAAGAAATCGAGGTCAATGGAAAAATAAATGTTTCTGTTAATTTTGAGTAAAAAACAAATTTGGAAAAGATGTATGGTTTTGATGTTTTATATCCATCAGTTTTGTTGTTGTTTTGAAAACGTTGTCTTG
Source organism: Rapana venosa (assembly GCA_028751875.1). NCBI lineage: Eukaryota > Metazoa > Mollusca > Gastropoda > Neogastropoda > Muricidae > Rapana > Rapana venosa. Next base: position 36,395,487 of record CM054160.1, on the reverse strand, counting down.
CTTTACTTTGTTTTCATATTTCATAGATTTAGCCCATTGACCCCCCCCCCCCTTCCCGCCCCCCAGTAATCGTCCCCTTTTAAAATTCATTTAGCGTTTCTGCTTGTCATTTAAGGGTTACCTTTTTGTCTCATCATACCGTTTTATTTTCTTTATTTAAGTCAGTGCCGCAGGCAACGCTGACAGAAACTAATCTCCCAAGAGTCCATTTGGAAAGAATGATAGATAGATACCCCTACAGTTCATTTTGGAGAGTGTGAATGATAAAAAGTACCCTCTGTCCACCTCCTAGCCCCTCTCCCTATGTCCTCCGGTTTTTGGTTTTAATCTTCTGTCTCTGCCGGTTTAAATCTTTCCGGACTGTTTCAGATGAGTCACTGGATCGATGGCAGGACCCGTTTTACCTTCTAAATCAGGAGACCAGTAGAGTTGTTGATGTTGTGATTTCTGCTTTTAGCCTTTTTTCGTTTCTGATTGCTGTCCGATGTCTGAGCCTTCCTTCGTTAGTGCGGTATGGAGGCAGGCCTGCCCTTGAATGTGAGGGGGATGAGTTATACCAGAGTCTGGGGAGGTAGTTATGTATTTCTGTATTTCTGTATATCATGTATTTATGTATATTATGTATGGCCGCAGGTATTTGCTCTGTCGGGCAGGGAGAGAAGAGGGGATGGGGAAGGGGACGAGGGAGGAAGAAGCTTCCTATCTGTCATAACTTTTGTACTCTTGTCGATTAATCTCTCAGTCTGTGTTCGTTTTTTTCCGGTCATGCTGTCTATCTGTCTGTCAGTCTGTCTGTGCCAGTGTGTCTCTGTCTGTCTCTCTTCATCTGTCTGTGTGTGTCTCTGTCTCACTGTTTCTCTCTGTCTCTGTCTGTCTCTGTCTCTGTCTGTCTGTCTGTCTGTCTCTTTTTCTTCTTCTTCTTCTTCTTCTTCTTCTTCTTCTTCTTCTTCTTCTTCTTCTCTTGTCCTTTGGTTTCCTTGCCTTCTCTCTCTCTCTCTCTCTCTCTCTCTCTCTCTCTCTCTCTCTCTCTCTCTCTCTCTCTCTCTCTCTCTCTCTCTCTCTCGTTCTTGTGTCCCCCCCCCCCCCCCAACATACTCTCTGTCTCTGTGTGGCACCAGTTCTCAGTGTTTATATGAATCCCATTGTCTGTCCTTATGTGCGTGTGAATCTGTGCCATCCAATGTGTGTGTGTGTGTTTGTGTGCGCGCGGGCGTGTGCGTGCGTGCGTGCAGGCGCACATGTGTGTGTATGTGTGTGTGTGTGCGCACGCGTGCGTGTGTATGCGCACGCGTGCGTGTGTATGCACGTGCTTTGTTTAATTTACCCCCCCCCCCACACACACACATAATTTCAAAGCACACATCTTTATCATGTGATCTCTCCTTGATATAGTCCTTCGCATGAGACTATAAACCGAGGCATCGTGTGCGAACGCACGCATAACATCTTGCACACACGTTAAATCCTGTCCCGCTTTTCGAAAGAGTAGGCCATTTTATGCCGGTGGGAACAGATGACAGAATTTACAAATCGCATACACACGGGGACTGGATGTAAAAAAGCACCTAAGTGCTTATTCCATTATTTTCGATATATAAAAGAATAAAATAAACCAAAAAACAAAACAACAATTTAGGTGTGTGACAGAACCAAGCTTTTGACTCGTGGCAGTAAAGAGGATGTGACCAGAACAGTTCAGCTGTAGAAAATTCTTTTGGACTTGAGCGAGAAGCATCCCCCTTTCACCATAACCTCAGTCAGGGTTTAGCGTCTGGTTGTGGAGGGATCTCTCCTCAAACTCATTAGGATCAAATGGGTTGAAACAAAGCCGTTTCAAAATTTTTAGAAAATTCCATAAAAGCTGAAGCACGCACATATGCGCGCGCGCGCGCGCGCGCGCGCGCGTACGCACGCACGCACGCACGCACGCACGCACGCACGCACGCACGCACGCACGCACGCACGCACGCACGCACGCACGCACGCACACACACACACTTAGTAAATAAACTGAGAGAGAGACACACACACACGCAGACAGACAGACAGACAGAGATAGACATTCTCTCTCTCTCACACACACACACACACGCACGCGCGCACGCACACATTCGTTTTCCATCCTTCTTCCCTCCTCATCCCCCCCACGCAAACACACACACACATGCACGCACGCACGCACACACGCATGCGCGCGCAGAGTCAAAAAGTAGAGCACGTTTCTCGCCCACGTTGAGAAGAAAAAAAAGCCAACCCCGAAAACAAGACAGCAGATCATTTTGTATTCCCTTGTGAAATTTAGAAATGAAATCAGGCACTTTTTTTTTAAAAAAGAAAGTCAGGACATATTTTTACCGGTGTTAAATCGTTTTTAATTTCTTTCTTTTTCTATCTCCCCTTTTGCCAGTGTCCAGTAATCAAATCGATGCAAAGTTAGAGACAGATTGTAATTTCTGAAAAGAAAGGTCAAAGAAGGGAGGGGAGAGAAACCAGTTTTCCCTCCATTTTTTTTAAGATTAGAAAAAAAAGAAAATAGTTTAGTTTGCATGTGTGTAAAGAGACTGGTTTGTAATGACCCTCTGAAGGGTATAATTTGAGAAAGGGACAACTTCTAGCCAATTCCCTGTGTGTATTTCCTTACACAGCAGCAAGAAGGGGGAGGAGAAATAAAGGGAATAAGGTCATTTGATTTTAATTTCAGCGTTGAGATGGGAGTGTGGCCTGTGTGTGTGTGTGTGTGTGTGTGTGTGTGTGTGTGTTTGTGTTTAGATACCTGCTTCAGTTAGATAATACGCGTTTATATAAAACCGCATACACACGGGGACTGGATGTAAAACAGCACATGCGTGCTTATTCCATTATCCTCGATGTTTAAAAAAAAATCACCTGAGCGCTTTGATTTGTTGCTTTTCAAGATTCAGCGCTATATAAATTCCATACATTATTATTATTAACATGAGGGAAATGGAAATTAATTTTGTCTTGTATTTTGTGTTTCTTTTTTGAAAAGATAAATTAATTTATCTCATATTCCATTAAAGAAAACTCTTTAGCTATGTTTCACTTTACATCATTCTGTATAAATTGGCACATCAGAAGACATGGACTTATTTTACTTCAGTAAAATTCGTTTAGAGTCTACTGTATGTCAGTGATATTTTCGACATCTTATCTTAACATTTTATTTTCATTACTGTTATGTCAACACCGAAGACTAAGGGAAGCTGATCTCCCAAGCTTCTCATCATGATAAATTGTAAACTGACATTTAATTATAGAAAGTGAAGGTGGCAAAAAGTACACTCTCTACCCGCCTGTACCCCCTCCCCTTTTTATTGTGTCCTCAGTTTTTATCCTCAGTCCACACGTCGAGGTTCTCAGGTCTGCGAAATGTTCTAGACGAGTCAATAGATTGACGGAGGAACCCATCTTGCGTGCTGAATCCGAAGACTGGTAGAATTTGTGATGTTTTGATCTCTACTTTCCGCTATATCTCTCTGTCGCTTTGTGTGAGGTCTGAGCCTTCGTTAGTGCTCAGGTACTCCAGAATATCACCGTGCTTGTTTTAAACAAGTCTTTCGAGATATTTTTTGGTGCTGCAGTGTTGGACAGAGAGGGAAGGGGGACAGAGGGAAAAGATGAGAGAGGACCTGTTTTGTGTCAGTGTCTGAGTCTCTCTGCTGTCTTACATACTATCGCAGTCTGTATCTGTTGTTCCCTGCCAAAGTGTGCCTTTCTTTCTGTCTCTTGCTTCAGTTTTGTATTTGTGCTTATTGTACTGTTTTTTTCTCTTTGTGTAGGAGGACTATCTATCTGTCTATCTATCTATCTATCTATCTATCTATCTATCTATCTATCTATCTATCTATCTATCTATCTATCTATCTATCTATCTATCTACTTCTGTCTGTCTGTCTGTCTGTCTGTCTCTCTATATATGACAGCTACAAAGACAACAGTCTTGGTTTATTTACAACCGTGTGTGTGTGTGTGTGTGTGTGTGTGTGTGTGTGTGTGTGTGTGTGTGTGTGTGTGTGTGTGTGGTGTGAGAGAGAGAGAGAGAGAGAGAGAGAGAGAGAGAGAGAGATAGAGATAGATAGATAGATAGATAAATAGAGAGATTTTGCAGTATTCTTTAAAACTGCACTTTAAACTTGTTACTGCATGTTTGGATGTCGCTACAATCTGATGGTCTGAAAGAGCCAGGGTTTCGTTCCTGTTGAAGCTCGTTAGCCATATGTCTGAAACCGTAACAGATTGTTTGTTAACCGGTGTCATTACAGTGCATGCCATGTGATTGGAAACCCCAAACATCAGTTTTGATAAAAAACAACAACAAACCAAATACAGAACCAAAGAGAAAAATAAAATCACAACAACATCCGAACGTCTGCTAATGATGCATGTAATAGACATGGCTGTTGTGAAGGCAAAAATGTGCTGTATTCAGAATTAAAAAAAAAAGCATGTGTTCAAGTTAAGAAAAATAGATAATGATAATCTACAAGGAAGATTGTAGATAATGTCCTTTTTTTATAAACGCTGCAGTTGTTATAAGATTTTGAAAAAAAAATCGGATATGCATTGCTAATGATGCTTTGCAATGCAAGTTTCTTTTGAAAATATTTTGTGTAAAGTTTAGGTTTGCTGTTTGTGTTGTGCACTTCCTAGGACTTATTTCAAATGAACATTTTACAAAGAAAAAAACAACACCGCACACACACACACGCACGCACACACGCACACATGCACATGCACGCGCGCGCGCACACGCACACACAGAAACACACACATACATCATCATCATCATCATCATCATCATCATCATCATCACACCACCACACCACCACCACCACCACCACCACCACCACCACCACCACCATTGTCGTCGTTGATGTAGATTTCTGATAAGCGCTGGTAGACCAAGTTTCTATTACAATTTAAAAATCCTCTGACATCATTTCTGCAGTCAGAATGCAGCTACCTTAATGGTCGATAAAAACGGTTGGATATTCAAAATCTCACCATAGGTGAACCTTCGAGATTTAGCCGAGGAATGAAAGGAAAAAAGAAAAAAAACAAGCACTAAATTCGTCCAATTAAGTTGACTTCAGTGGCAAATTGTTTCTACTGGACCTGAAGGTCACCTTGGATTTTGTTTGACTGCAACTGTCTGACCTTGCCCAGCTTAGGGCTCCACTCCAGACAGCTCGTTGCCGGGGCAACAGCGATTTGCCCCCAGCTCAGCACGTTGCTGTAATGACCTGTGGTCATCGATCTTTCTGTGTTGCGGGCATTTTGTCCTGGGAATAGTTGCCGCTTTTGTCTGCTGGTCTTCCCTGTCTGCCAGACTCCAATCTGTGATGTTACCTCGTTTCTCTTTTCTAGGAGGCTTCTTTCCTTCTTCCTGGTGTCTGGAGTAGATAGACTAGGAGATGTGGATGTGTAAGATGGTCGTCTTTGGGTAAAAAGGAGGGAAGGGGAAGTGGGAGGGAGGCCATAGGGTGGGTTTGATAGTTATGATAATATCCCTTTTGGGGGTGTCTATGGTTGCTTGTGTATCAGTGTAGCTTGATGGTTTTTATTTACTCGATGTGTACTTCTGCATGATTATATATTTAAAAGAAACCAGGAATCTAAAGTAATCTGCATAATAATTTTCACTGCCTGTGTATGTGTGTTTGTGCGTGTGTTCGTGCGTGCGTGCGTGTGTGTGTGTGTGTGTGTGGCATATGTGTGTAGCATATGTGTGTGTGTGTGTGTGTGTGTGTGTGTGAGAGAGAGAGAGAGAGAGAGAGAGAGAGAGAGAGAGAGAGAGAGAGAGAGAGAGGGGGGGGGGGGGAGAGCTGCAACATTAACAGTGGCATTAGTAGAAGTAGTAGAAGGAGTAGTACTAGCAGTGTTGGAATAACTGTAATACTAGTAATTGTTTCATTTTACATGTTTTCACACACACACACACACACACACACACACACACACACACACACACACACACACACACACACACACACACACACTCACAGAGAGAGAGAGAGAGAGAGAGAGAGAGAGAGAGAGAGAGAGAGAGAGAGAGAGAGAGAGAGAGAGAGCTTATAAAATTGATTTTGCCAAAGCTTTGTTATTCATCCCATGTTAAACTTGCCCCCATGTTATCACTACATCTACAACTTGATGGTCTGCAAAATCCTTTCATTTTTCTGTTCAGGTCATTTGGTTTATTTCTAAACCCCTGGCAGATTGCACGTTATCCTGTGGCATTGCTCTGCACTAGCTCTAAATAGAAACCACAAACTTTTATATGTTTTAAATATTTAATCGAAACCAGAGCAGAAGAGAACAAAACAGGAACAAACCCCAAATCTGGAGTCCTGCTATGGAGCCATATACCAGACAGCAAAAAGAATGTTGTCACAGAGGCAATATATGCTGTGTCTAAAAGGTAAAACTGTTTTGCATTTTAATCTAAAAAATGTGATGAATTGCCAATTGCGCAAAAATCTTTGCAGATAATGTCGCTTTTATAAAGGCTACCCTAGTTTAAAAGCAATCTTAAAATACTGACAAAGCTTAAAACAATTAAACATTCTAGACAACCGATTTATTGTGGTGAAAGACGCACTTTTGTAGCGAAACTTTTTTGGGGGGGTTTAAGTTATATCTGTGTGTGGGTTTGAAGAGAACATGCTGTAGCTGAAATTGATTTTAACTGAACGTTCTTACAGCATAGTGTTTTGTTTAGGAGCGAAAGTTGGATTTACGGGCAACGTGTGTCTTTTTGTCTGATTACTCGGTGTTACTTGGTTTGTGCAGCTTCGGTTTGGGTTTGTTCATGCAGTGAGGTTGTCTGATTACTCGGTGTTACTTGGTTTGTGCAGCTTCGGTTTGGGTTTGTTCATGCAGTGAGGTTGTCTGATTACTCGGTGTTACTTGGTTTGTGCAGCTTCGGTTTGGGTTTGTTCATGCAGTGAGGTTGAACGTAACGCTCGTCTCCTAAGGCCAGAGCCTGGTAGAGCTGAATGAATTTTTGTTGGCGCTGACCCGGTCATTTCCTTATGTTTAAACTTGTTTTTTTCTGGTTAATGATAGCAGAGGAAAAAGTATGTGTTATGTCTCACTTTATCGTTCGGTTTCTGCTTTCTGATGTTCAATTATGGACAGTGTGCTTGCAAATCTCTGTCTCCCTGCTTTGCGGTGTCATTCCTTCCAAATGACTAGAAATGACATTTGCTATATCCTAGGTTGTTGGACTCTCTGCACAAGCAGGATGCAATATTCATAGACACCCCCCAACCCCCCCCCCCCCCCCCCCCACAAAAAACCAACAAAACAAACAACAAAAAACCCCTCAAACAAAACAAAAACAAAGCAACATCAAGAAAACCACCACCATCAAAACACAAAACAAAGAAACGAAAACCCCCCCATCAAAACAAACCCTAACCAAAACAAAAAGTGAACACAACAAAGAAGTAAAACGAAAAAAGAAGCACTGGTAGATGAGATATGAATAATTGAAAATGTATAAAATGGGTTGAAGGCACAGTTATAAGCAGTGAATACTTTTGGTCCAAAAACAGTGGAAATGTTCGAAGCTCTGCGTAACTAGACGTTTTGTTTTGTTTTTATGTATATTTTGTAGTTCATTAGCTACTGATTGTTTATTCCCATATCCTCTAGCATGGTCTGCAAAGAGGAAGAGTTTTCTTTACTTATAGGGGTATTTGAATGTTTATGCTATTCAGTAGTCTGTGTGCTTGCAGCCAGCCTCAACAGGCTGACCTGCTGCCTCTTGTTGGTCATAGCTACTGGACCAGTTTCTTTTGTCGTTGCTTTTTGTTCTCCTGGAGTGTGGGTAGTCATTGTTCTGTCTACATATAATTAAGTTATTACACCACCCTCCATACCCCTGAAACATTTTACAAAGTGTGACCCCCTCCCCCCTGCCACGAAAAGAGAAGAAAACCCAACCCCCTATATCTTGGCATTTTACCTGTGTTTATTCCACTTTCTTTCTCCTTCCCCATCCAATTCTCTCTCTCTCTCGCTCGCTCTCTCTCTCTCTCTCTCTCTCTCTCTCTCTCTCTCTCTCTCTCTCTCTCTCTCTCTCTCTCTCGCTCTCTCTCTCTCTCTCTCTCTCTCTCTCCTCTCTCTCTCTCTCTCTCTTTTTAAGACACTGAGACACAGGCACACTACACGTATGTGAATGTGTGCTGATGCATGCTTACACTCCTAATCACACACACACACAC
>CM054160.1:36367235-36382235 GCA_028751875.1 Rapana venosa | reverse complement strand
AAAAAGTTGTTCACGTGTTCAGATTTTGCAGTGCTTTCAGCCATTTTGTCCTGAAAATAGACCCGACTGCAGTCTGCTGGTTTTCTTCCCTTCCTCAAATCTGCCCTGTTACCTCGTTTCTCTTTTATGAGGCTTCTTTCCTTCTTCCTGGTGTCTGGAGTAGACTGGGAGATTTGGACTTGTGAGGCCGTGGCCATTGTGTCCGAGGGAGAGAAGGGGAGTTGGGAGAGAGAGAGAGAAAGAAAAGAGAGAGAAGAGAGAGAGAGAGAGAGAGAGAGAGGAGAGAGAGAGAGAGAGAGAGAGAGAGAGAGAGAGAGAAAGAAAGAGAAGAGAGAAAGAAAGAGAGAGAGAGAGAGAGAGAGAGAGAGAGAGAGAGAGAGAGAGAGAGAGGAGGGGAAGAAAAGAGAGAGAGAAGAGAGAGAGAGGAGAGAGGAGAGAAAGAGAGAGAGAGAGAGAGAGAGAGAGGGGAGAGAGAGAGAGAGAGAGAGAGAGAGAGAAGAGAGAGAATAGAAAGAGAGAGAAAGAAAGAGAGAGAGAGAGAGAGAGAAGAGAGAGAGAGAGGGGAGAGAGAGAGAGAGGGGAGAGAAGAATGAGGGGTAGTGTGGAGTGGGGTATTGGCCAGCGTGGTTGGGTTTTGATTGTGTGCTTCTGTGTGTGTGTGTGTGTGTGTGTGTGTGTGTGTTGTGTGTGTTTGTGTATGTATGTATGTATGTGTGTGTATGCGTCTTCTCTCCCTTTCTCCCATTCGTCCGAACTTATTTCCTTCTTTTGTTTGTTTCTTTAAAAAAACGCAGACTTTTCTTTCACTTATTGTCTTCTGTCCTTTTCCCCGCTCGTTTCTGTATTCTTGCCTTCCATCCTTCTTTCTTTTCGTCTCTGTGTGTGTGTGGTCCTGTGGTCTGTACACTTTCTGAGGGTTTCTTTTATTGTATGAACAGTTTCGTATAAAAATGTTGGGGCAGGCAGTGCCCATTTCTCCTCATACTCAAACTTTTCAGAAAGTTTTGCTGGACATTTTATTGTCCTTGCATATCTTAAACATCGTTTTCAAGCAGAATGTGTCTGTGCGTCGGCGTCTCCTTTCCCTACTTACCCCTCTGTCTTTGTCTCTGACAACTGTGTGGTGTGTGTGTGTTGTGTGTTGTGTGTGTGTCTGTGTGTGTGTGTGTGTGTGTGTGTGTGTGTGTGTGTGTGGTGAGAAGGGCGTAGAGAGAGAGGAGAGAGAGAGAGAGAGAGAGAGAGAGAGAGGTTTGAGTTTTTCCTAGAAGGTAGCATGGCATTAGGAATGATACATAGATGCCATTCCAACCGGACGCTGACATGAATTACAAGATCTTTAACATGGAGACTTGATATTTTTCACACGTGTATACTCAAAAGTGACAAAAAAGCACTAGCAAGTATGCACAATAGGTAACCCGAAAGATACCAGGCAAGATTGGACAAAGATTCAAACTTGCAACCCCATTCACAGCACTGTTAGGATCAGAAATTCGTTGCTTTAACCACTCTGGTAGTGCAGCCATCTCCGAGTTGAAATCGTAGTCTAAAGTGACAGATTAAAATGCCAGATGGTTGACAGACGAATGGAGGGCGTTAATTCCCCTCACAGACAGTGACAGATAGCGGAAAGAAATGTGGAAATCATTGCCCCATGATTTCGCCTTCTCTCTTTTCAGTCACTTCTCTCTCTGTCTCTGTCCGCTCTGTCTGTTTCTCCTGAACACACAGCTATACAAACAAGCACACATATGCGGACTTAATTCACCTGTGAGATAGCCCATTTTCTCCACGTGTGAAGCAGTAGATGACAATGCAGTGGGCAGGGGAAGGTTACACTCACTGCTGGACGTGTGAAGCAGTAGATGACAATGCAGTGGGCAGGGGAAGGTTACACTACTGGACGTGTGAAGCAGTAGATGACAATGCAGTGGGCAGGGGAAGACTACACTCACTACTGGACGTGTGAAGCAGTAGATGACAATGCAGTGGGCAGGGGAAGGTTACACTCACTACTGGACGTGTGAAGCAGTAAATTGCAACGCGCGCTAGGTGACACGGAGATGGAGGAGCGTTATTACCTGCTGGCTGTGATGGAGAACAGAGCACACACGGCTGGAGCTCTCTCCGCGGCACTGGTTTGTCTCTTTCTGTTATTAGCTTGTTCATCTCCCCATCTCTTTGTCTGTCTGTCTGTCGTTTTGGCGGTTCTCTCTCTCTCCCCTCTTCTCTCGTCTCACTCTCCCCTCTCTCTCTCTCTCTCTCCTCTCTCTCTCTCTCTCTCCCTCCTCTCTCTCTCTCTCTCTCTCTCTCTCCTCTCTCTCTCTCTCTCTCTCTCACACCACATCGCTCGCACACACTCGCACGCACGCAACGCACACACCACACACACACACACACACACAAACCCGGAAGCTATATTTAGTGCAGTGCAGATCAATACAATGGAGTACAATGCATTTGCATACGATGCATCACCATCAAAGCCTGTGATCACTCAGCCATAACCACCAAACTGTGTAATATTGTATGATATGAGCACCACACTATGCATTGTTATATAATGTTCTAAAGCACAATACATGGGCCAAATGATACGATCCATCATGGAAACTTTAAGCCGAGCAAAAAAGACCTTCATCTACATGCTGCAGAGTTTTTGAGTTCATGAACTAGTGCATCGGCGATGTTAACAGACATTTTCACAGAAAAAGTCTCACGCACGGCACACGCAAGCTTGGAGAAAATCTCCCAGTTAAAATAATTTTCTGAAAGTCGGGCAAACGTGTACCCCCTCATTTTCCTACCGTCTGCTAGCCGTTTCTTAAAGAAAGAAAGAAAGAAAGCCATCTGTTGGCCTTTCTGAAAATAAAAAGTGCTCGTTTAGCGTCATTAGTGAAGAAACAGTCTTGATAAACATTTTTTGCTAAAAAAAAGAGCGTCTCACTAACGACTCACGCAAGTTTGAAGAACGTTTTACCATTGAAATCATTTTTGATACTGAAACACGCTCTCTACCCACTCATTTCTCTGCCGTCTGCTAGCATTTTTGTTGAAAAGAAACATACATGTTCAGGGTCATCAGTATAGAAACACAAGCAGTCTTTTCGATTGATTCTCTTCATTTTTCTTTAAATTCCCTAACACTGCTTAGTTTCCTGAACTCGACCAAACAAGCGCACGCCACATTTTTATAATCTGAAAAATAATTGCACACCAATCAGAGGATTTTATGTATAGCCATACGTAGATGACTGACAATTCAGTTTTTCTGTGGCAGACTGCTTGTTCATGCTATCTTAAAAATATCTCGTGTTAAACAAAAGGGAACATTTTGATAGCGCTACCAAAAGCGGTACTACTTGACCTTTCAATGTATCAGTGGTGTCTGTCAAATCATGAACATGTTTCAGATTACCAAGAGGATTTTCAGAATGGCACTGCTTAGAATATAACACTGACCTTACAGCACATGTGTGTTTCGCGGCCTGTATATTCAACAAACAGCAGGGACTTATTCCCCAGTCGGATTCAGGGCAGAAAGAAAACAGTTGTGATTGGATAACCCAGTTCATGTCTGCTTGGGTGGGAAGGGGAGGGGGCGGGGTGGGGGTGGGGTGGAGAAGGTGGTTGGGGAGGGGAAAGGAGAGATGCACAGCCATACTCTTTTTATGCATATCTCCTAGGGTGTTAGACATGGTAATCGCCTGTTTGAGAACGCATAGGACAGAAATGCATGAGCAGAGCCTGTGGTACTAGTTGATAGGAATATAGGCCAGGATAGATCCAGTTGCTGGGGAAAGGTACTTCCCCACAGATTTCAGACAGGTCAGCCTGAGGGGTGCCCCCAGTCATGGGAAGGACACTGATATAGATTCGACACACAAGTTCTGTTTCTCCCTCCCTCCTTCCTTCCTTCCTTCCTGGTGCTCTCTGTGTCTGTCTGTCTGTCTGTCTGTCTGTCTCTCATAATCAGTTCCGTGATGTGTTAATCTTGTCGTGATGGGAACTGCACAGTGTTATTGTTGTCTTGTTAAATGTTTGGACAATGCACAGTCCCCTCTTACTGTTCTCTCTGTATGGGTTGAAAAATTCTACGAAAATAGATAACTTTCCCCCATTCTCTCTCTCTCTCTCTCTCTCTCTCTCTCTCTCTCTCTCTCTCTCTCATCTCTCTGTCTCTCTCTCTCTCTCTCTCTCCCTTCTGTCTCTCTCTCTCTCTCTCTCTCTCCCCCCCCCCCTCTCTCTCCTCTCTCTCTCTCTCTCTCCTCTCTCTCTCTCTCTCTCTCTCTCTGTGTCACAGAGCGCACACACGAGTAGCAGACTTTGATGCCTACATTTATACCTGTAATACAAAGATATATATATAATCACCCATAATCCACGGAACCCTCCCATCCGAAAATGGTTACAGGACAATCTGCCTACCCTGCACTGCAGTGCCAGAATGAAGAAGGCAGTTCCCGAAGCTCCTGTGGTGGGGGAGAGAAAATGCAGGAGTCTAGGGAACATGCTCATGCCATCTGTCCTGCCTCCTACAAACGAAATACCTGGTAGTCGTGGATGTTTCTGCTGCACCAAAAAATGTGCCACCTGCAGGGACCACCTACTAGAGGGCAGTCTCTTCACCAGTTTCACTACTGGTGAGAGATTCACCATCAGAGACGCCTTCTCTTGTAGCAGCAAAAATATCGTTTATCTGCTCAGCTGCAACCTCTGTGGACTCCAGTACGTTGGCGAAACCAAAAACGCCCTGAAAACAAGGCTGTACCTTCACCGCAGTGACATCACCAGAAACACCGGCACTAGAGTGACCCAACACTTCAACCAGGCGGGACACTCTCTCAGCAACGTGAAGTGCCAGGTGATTGAACAGGTGAACGGGCAGACCCACGAGGCCAGACTCCGCCGAGAACGTTTCTGGGACACAAGTTCAGACTGACGCCCCTGAATGGCCTCAACACACGTGACAGTTGAGCTTGCCATCCTGACCACTTGCTGGCAACTTGCTTTGAACAATACCCCCAAAATACCTAACTTGACTTTTGTGTGTGTGTGTGTTGGGTGTGTGTGTGTGTGTGTGTGTGTGTATGTGTATGTGTGTATGTGTGAGCGCGGGCGCATGTTTATTGTTTAATTACTATTTAGTTATTCCTTTGCTTCGAGGATGATGGAATAGCACTCCTTTAATTCATTTGCACTGGCGCACAATTGCCTAACTCTTCCGAAAGATGGAAGGGTTTTGGCATGTGGGCCGGAGTTCTGCGTGTGCTCCCACACGGACTTCGCTTATAGTCTCCTGAAAGGATGTGTATGTGTATGTGTGTGTGTATGTGCATATGCGTGTATATGTGTGCATGCGTGTGTGTTATGCGTGGGTGCGCAAGTGTGTGTGTTTGTGTGTGTTTGTGTGTGTATGTTGTGTGTGTGTGTGTGTGTGTGTGTGTGTGTATGTGTATGAACATGAACTATATGACCATAATTGTCCCAGGTAAAATCACCCCCCCCTTATCTATCTCTCTCTCTCTCTCTCTCTCTCTCTCTCTCTCTCATCCTCTCTCTCTCTCTAACATGGTCTCAGTATGGTGTTCAATTTAAAATGTCATACGAAAAATTTCACAATGATGTAAAATTGAGATTGACGTCATTCCATCACGTCATAATAAACCCCCCCTGAGGAAGGCGAAAGCCAAATATTGGGGAACATTTATTATGCTGGTTGTTATGCTTTCACTTTGTGTGGTATATATATATATATATATATATATATATATATATATATATATATTATAATATATATATATATAATATGTGTGTGTGTGTGTATGCATGTGTATATATATACACACACACAAATAGAGAGAGAGAGAAGAGAGAGAGAGAGAGAGGAGAGAGAGAGAGAGAGAGAGAGAGAGAGAGAGAGACAGACAGACAGACACAGACACACACACACACACACACACACATCCACAACAGACACACACACACAACACACACACACACACCACACACACAAGAGGTTGTTGAGGACTGGGGCGGAGATACAGAAAACAGGCCACACGTACGTACGTGTAGGGGAGAGGCGGGCAGCCCCTAGGGAGGTGGCATGACGTCCTATCTGATAGGAGACAAGGAGGGCCAAGCCCGCCCTCCAACTTGCTGGCCGCCATCGTCCGATGCAATTTGTGGATTGCAGTGTGTGGAGGAGGCCTGTCTGGACGGGTCGATACGGAGCTGAAGTCCCCAGGTGTCACTTCGGATCTCCAGTGGAAGCCCTCAGATTTACTCTCTGTCCTGCTCTCTGTGTGTCTGTATCAAGTATCTGGGTCTGTGTGGCTTTTGTCTGTATCAAGTATCTGTGTCTGTGTGGTTTTTGTCTGTATCAAGTATTTGTATCTTTGTGGTTTTGTCTGTATCAAGTATTTGTATCTTTGTGGTTTTTGTCTGTATCAAGTATCTGTGTCATTGTGGTTTTGTTTGTATCAAGTATCTGGGTCTGTGTGGTTTTTGTCTGTATCAAGTATCTGGGTCTGTGTGGTTTTGTCTGTATCAAGTATCTGGGTCTGTGTGGTTTTGTCTGTATCAAGTATCCGTGTCTGTGTGGTTTTGTCTGTATCAAGTATCCGTGTCTGTGTGGTTTTGTCTGTTTGGATCTCCAGTGGAAGCCCTCAGATTTACTCTCTGTCCTGCTCTCTGTGTGTCTGTATCAAGTATCTGTGTCTGTGTGGTTTTTGTCTGTATCAAGTATCTGTGTCTGTGTGGTTTTGTCTGTATCAAGTATTTGTATCTTTGTGGTTTTGTCTGTTTGGATCTCCAGTGGAAGCCATCAGATTTACTCTCTGCCCTGCTGTGTGTCTCTGTTTCCGTATCTGTGTCTTTGTGGTTTTGTCTGTATCAAGTATCTGTGTCTTTGTGGCGTGGTCTGTATCAATCTTTGTGGCTTGATCTTTGTGTTTCTCCAGTGGAAGCCATCAGATTTACTCTCTGTCCTGCTCTCTGTGTGTTTGTTTCCATATCTGTGTCTTTGTGGTTTTGGTCTGTATCCCGTTTGCGTCTTTTTGTTTTCATTTTTATTGTAGTTATTTTTGTTTTGTTTGTTTGAACCGTTAAGATGTACTGAATTAGTGAGATCGTTTTAAACAAGTTAAAAGCCTATTTTCAGAGATTGAGACCTGTTGATTGGGGTTGGACGGGGAAGGGTTGTGGCAGTAGTAGTGGTAGTTGTAAGATGTGTGTGTGTGTGTGTGGTGTGTGTGTGTGTGTGTGTGTGTGTGTGTGTGTGCGCGCGCGCCGCGCACTCGCGTATGTGTGTGTGAGAGAGTTATTTTATTGTATCATTTCATCTTATTCTTTTATATCGAGGATAATGGGATAAGCACTTGTGCGCTTTTTTTTTTTTTACATCTAGTGCCCGTGTGTATGCGGTTTTGTAAATTTTCATCTGTTCCCAGAGAGTGTGTGTGTGTGTGTGTGTGTGTGTGAGAGAGGAGAGAGAGAGAGAGAGAGAGAGAGAGAGAGAGAGAGAGAGAGAGAGAGAGAGAGAGAGAGAGAGAATGCATGCATATTTGTGCAAATGTGTATGTGAGTGGGGGATCTCCTTATCGTTTTCTCATCACTGTCTGTGTTATGGGAACCTTAGTTCCTCATTTGTCAACGCCTCGCCCTTCCTAATCTGCGCCCTTTCCCGTTCTCCTTCCTGCCCATTCCATCTTGGCCTCTGTGTGTGTGTGTGTGTGTGTGTGTGCTCTATGCGATGTCTGTCTTTATTTCACACCTTCGCTTTCTCCTAACTTTTGCTTCATTGGCTTGAGAAATGTAAACATCTCTCTCTCCCTCTCTCTCTTTCTCTCTGCCCATTTCGTCATCTATCTTTTCCCCTCTCCCACCCCCCTCTCTCTCTCACTCTCTCTCCCTCCCTCTCTTTCTCTCACTCTCTTCCTTACCCCCTCTCTCTCCCTCCTCCCTCCCCCCTCTCTCTCTGTGCCTCTTTCGCTCTGCCCATTCAGTGGCACACAATCCCAGAAAGGCCACTCTGTCTGCGAGAGTTCGCTTGATATCATGCTGAGGAATGTTGACATTAGCTTCAGTCCCTGTGGACACTGTGGTGTAATAATGAAAAGTGGCTTTTTGCCCTCTTGCGTGGAGGCAGGGGAAGGGGGAAAGGAGGTCATTCGTCCAGTGCCGCAGTGTTATTGACGAGGCTAGTTTGATCAGGGAAAAGGGGCTTTTTGAAAGAATGTATTCGCAAGTTAGGTTATTGTTTTTTTTTCGTGTATGTTCCGTACACTGGGTTTTTTTTGTGCCTTTGGGGTGGGCATCTTTCTTTAAGGTCCTTTATCAGAACGTCAAAGTTTACTATTCTGCTATTGTCATCATATTCTGTCTTAAGGCTTCATGTCAAAATAGGACATACGTGTGAATGTTGTTGTTGTGTGATTCAGATTCAGATTCAGAATATTTTATTGCCATTTAAGTCATGTAGACTTATTTGACACAACAAAAAACATCAACTATAATTATTATCTATTTTGGCTAAAAGTGATGTACACTAAAAACATGTTGCATTCTACTTCTCTTTTTCTCTTTTTTCAAAACACTCTACACATATCTGTGTGTGTGTGTGTGTGTGGACGGCATGTGGTTTCGCAGTGTGTGTATGTGTGTGTGAGGGGTGTGTGTGGTGCGTTTGCGCGCACGCGCTTTGGGGGTGTGGTGTGTGGTTTTGTGTGTTTTTATTTTGCGTTCTGAACTTTATTCTTCTTGAAAGGGAAATGAAATTAACTTCACGCAAAATCTTCAACCAAATTTACACATTAATCTTTTTCTGAACAATGGAAGGGGGACGTATTTAGCACACATGTAGGCTCTTAAAAAAAGTCTTTCCACCTTTCCAATGTGGGGGTATTTGACCCCCCCCACCCTGATATAATTGTCAAAAAACACCTGGGGGGGCCCACCAAAAACCCGCCAATCCCGATGGTTTCGATTCGAAAATCTTCGATTTTTTGTCTGTTCACTTAGTATATTACCCCTGGGTATATTGGAAGGAGTTACAGTGTTGCACTGATCTGTGGGGGGGGGGGGGGGGGGGGGGGGGGGGGGGGGGGAACCTTTAGTTAGGCCACATCATCTGGTGTTCCTCTACCAAAAAAGACGAAATCGTATGGTCAATGTTGTTTTTTGTATCAAGCCCTCACTCTCTCTCTCTCAGTGTCTCTGTGTGTGTGTGTCTCTCTCTGTGACTCTCTCTCTCTCTCTGTCTCTCTCTCTCTCTGTCTCTGTCTCTCTGTCTCTCCCCCTTTCTCTGTCTCTGTCTCTCTCTCTCTCTCGACTTTGTACAACAATATGCTTGAGAGGTTACGGAGTACTGAATGAGTCAGCTCTTTCTTCACCTTCACTTATCCCGTAGTCTTGTAGACCGTGGGGGTACCACTAGAGATTTTGCAACCAGCTTCCTCCACTCCCCGCGGTCCTCTTTTTCTAAACAAGTTAAAAACCTATTAAATAAATTTGAGACCTGTTGATCGGGGTTGGATGGAGAAGGGTTGTGGCAGTAGTTGTGTGTGTGTGTGTGTGTGTGTGTGTGTGGAGGTGTGTGTGTAGTGTTTGCAGCGCTACGGTGTGTGTCAAGTAAATTTTTTCAGTGCTACATGTGTGTGTGTGTGTGTGTGTGTGTGTGTGTGTTTGCGTGTGTGTGAATCATGTTTGAGACCAGTTGGACGTTATGACAGGAAGGTAAACTAGAGGTGTGCAGAGTGGAGAATCGGAGACTGAAAGTGCTCACGTGAAGTACTTACACAACTATTTCTGAAAATATGCAGTATATAAGTAAATGTTCCTTCCTTCCTTCCTTCGTTTCTTCATTCCTTCCTTCCTTCCTTCCTTCCTTCCTTCATTCATTCTACCTTTTCTTCTTCTTTTTCTTTTTTTCTTTATGCAGAGTCCAATGCATGACTCTATGCCCCCTTCTCTGAATGAAGGCTGGAAGGCAGGTTTTTTCGGGGTTCTTTTTCATGGGGTTTTTATCGCAGCTAACTTTTTCTGTTTCACATCAGGTTGGACGTCCCTAGGAGAGTTTGCACTGCAGTGCACTGCGATTGCTTTTCAGCTTTCCCTTTTTTTTTTTTATATCCTTCCGTCTCTCTCTCTCTCTCTGTCATGTCTGATCTCCTTGTCCGTGTTTTCTAGGTTTTTTTTCTCTTGCATTTTTTCTTCTTCTCGTTTTCTTCTTTCTTTTCTTTGTTTCTTTCTTCCTTGTTTTTTGTTGTTGTGTTGTGTGCTTGTTTATTTGTTTGTTGTTGTTGAAAACTCTTTTGACCTGCCTGCCTGAGTTTTCTTCTTGTTCTTCTTGTTCTTGTTCTTCTTGTTCTTGTTCTTGTTCTTCTTGTTCTTGTTCTTCTTGTTCTTGTTCTTCTTGTTCTTTTTCTTCTTCTTCTTCTTCTTCTTCTTCTTCTTCTTCTTCTTCTTCTTCTTCTTCTTCTTCTTCTTCTTCTTCTTCTCAGAAAGCTCAGACAGCAGCTATCATTGTCTGTCATATGAGCGAAAGTGCATTGTGCTGCCGTTAAGTGCCTAACAGGTCGGGCCCAGCGCATCCGATTTCGGTGTGGGAGAGAATGGGTATATTTGAAGTCTTTCTAGAAAAAAAGGTAGGAGCACGGACCAAGAAGGCAGGAAATTCTGGAGAAAAGGCAGGAGAATGGGTCAAGAGGCAGAAAACAGGCAAGCAGGAGGTCACAAGAAGAAAAGGAACCAGGCAGAAATAAAGAGGGGGACAGAAAAAGAAGGAATTCCTAGCAGAGAATTTCCGAAAGGTGGGGATGCTATTTATACTGACAGGCCCCCGGCTTTCCCACTCCCACGGGTGAGCCTGTTTGTATGTCCCCCCTCCCATTCTCTCTTGCTCTCTCTCCCTCCTCCTCCTTCTCATCCTCTTCTTCTTCTTCTTCTTCTTCTTCTTCTTCTTCTTCTTCTTCTTCTCTCTCCTCCTCCTCTCTCTCGTCGTCGTCGTCGTCGTCGTCCTCCTCTCTCTCCTCTCCTCCTTTCTCTCTCTCTCTCTCTCTCTCTCTCTCTCTCTCTCTCTCTCTCTCTCTCTCTCTCTCTTCTCTTTCTCTCTCTCTCTCTCTCTTCTCTCTCTCTCTTCTCTTCTCTTCTCTTTCTCTCTCTCTCTCTCTCTATCTCTTTCTCTCTCTCTCTCCCCCCCCTCCCTAAAGCTGTTGGTCTCACACTCATCCAGATAGAATCTCAGTTTTCCATACAAGTTCTTTTCAGTGTGTGTGTGTGAGCGTTTCTTTTTGATTGGCGGCCACCTACCCGTGACAGCGTGGTCACGTGTGTATTGTGGTCACGTGTGTATTGTGGTCACGTGTGCATTGTGGTCACGCGTGTATTGTCACGTGTGCATTGTGGTCACGTAGAGAGCATGATGCGTTTGATGTCTGACCTGTCGGTTTGAAATTTCACCCATAGAAACATCCTCACTCCTGGAGGAAAAGAGAGAAGAGGGGACGAGAAGAGATGAGAAGAGAAGGATGAGAAGGTAGATTTTGACAGAGCAGAGTAGACCAGAGCAGAATTAGAGTAGAGAAAGGTAGAGTATTGACAGAGAGAGAGAGAGAGAGAGAGAGAGAGAGAGAGAGAGAGAGAGAGAGAGAGAGAGAGAGAATACTAGAAAATTCGAGTAGAGTAGAGAATGAAAAGAAAAGCAAGGGGACAAGAGAAGAAAGAAGAAGAGAGAGAGAGAGAGAGAGAGAGAGAGAGAGAGAGAGGAGAGAGAGAGATGAGAGAGAGAGAGAGAGAGAGAGAACAGACGAGTAGAGAACAGAAGAAAAGCCAAGGAACAAGAGAAGAAGAAGAAAGGAGAAGAAGAAGAAGAAGAAGATGAAGAAGAAGAGAGAAAAAGAAGAAAATAGAGAGAGACAGACAGATAGACACATACACACAGAGACACAGACAGACAGACAGGCACAGACAGACAGACAGACAGACAGACAACACACACACACACACACACACACACACACACACACACACACAGACACAGACAAACAGACAGAGGGTGGGGTGAAGAAGTTTTATGAGATCATCAGTCTGTTCACCTAAAACAGCTCCTCGGCTTTCCGCCATTATCCTTTCATATCGCCCCTTTTACTTTTCCCAGACAGTACCCCGCTCCCCCCCTCTTCCCCTCCTTCTCTCCCCCCCCTCCCCCCCACCGTGTTCATGTCTCCATCCTTCTCACTCCCCACTGACGTACGACCGTCCCTCACACAAACTGGCATATACAGAGACATAGACCTAGACACAGACAGACAGACACGAGCACACACGCGCACACACATACAAACACACACATGCATGCACGCGCACACACACACAGAGACTCATGCACACACACAACACATACACACAGACACAGGCGCGCGCACGCACGCACGCGCACGCACACATATACACATATATTCGCACGCACACACACGCCCGCGCGCACACACACACACATGTGCGCGCACACACTCCCACTCACGCGCACGCACGCACACACACACACACACACGCAGACACACACGCACGCACACAAAATATAATTATAAGCGTGCTGACTGGAAAAAGTTTCAACATATTCTTGCTTCTTACAATACAGAGTGCATAGATACGCAGGACATAGATCAAATGTATTCTGCCATAACAAGTATTATACTACAAGCTGCCAATATATCTATTCCTAAATGCCACTCAGGAAAATCTATTAAACATTTTGGAAATGTCTGGTGGACACAAGCATGTGAAGCGGCTGTACATAAAAAACATTTAATGCATAAAGCTTTTCTAAAAGATAAATCCTCAAGTAACCATGATGAGCAGAAAAAAGCCAAGAACTACTGTAACATGGTCATAGCACAAGCTAAAAAACAGTATTGGTCATCTTTTTGTAGAAGTGAAATTTCAAATCATAAAGATATTAAGAAAGTATGGAAAAATTTAATGAAATGACAAAGGTATTAACTTACCATCATGTCCAATTATTCTAAAAAAACAAAGAGTTTCCATCTAGTTCAGAAAAGGCTGATGCATTTGCCACGATGTTTTCAAATACCACGGTTAAGGAGGGTCTATCGGCTAAACATAGAACATTTAGAAGTGAAGAAGAAGTCAAAAATGAATATGTAGACCCAGTGCCAGATACCTCTTTATATTAATGCTCCAATTACACTCCAGGAAGTAAAGATGCAATTCTATCACTTCCTAGTAAGAAAACATCTGTTGGCGCTGATGCGATTTCCAATGATATGATCAAAAACTTACCAGAAAACTTCATTATAGTACTTCATAAACTTTTTTGTAAATGCTGGGTCCAGGGTGTCATTCCAGTACATTGGAAACAGTCCATTGTAGTACCAATCCACAAGCAAGGAAAGCCCAAGACAGATAAGGCAGTTACAGGCTATAGCATTGACCTCACATACATGTAAGCTCATGGAGAGAGTTGTTCTTGGGAGGTTATTATACTATTGCCAGAAAAATAACATTATTGCAAGCAACCAAGCAGGCTTTCAGCAAGGTAGATCTGCTATAGATAACCTAGTTAAACTTACAACACGTGTAAAACAACAATTTGCACGTAGAAAAAATGTCCTTGCAACGTTTTTTGACATAAATAAAGCCTATGATCAAGTTTGGCATGCAAAGTTATTAAGAAAGTTGAAGACAATTGGCCTTTCCGGAAACATTTATTATTACATCAAGAGCTTTCTTAGCAATAGATCTATTCAAGTAAAGGTAGAAAATAAATACTCAGATCACAGATATCTTGACATGGGCTTACCACAAGGCTCCGTTATTGCACCAGTTCTATTTAATATCCTGTTACATGATCTTCCCAAACATTTGTCTCAGAACGTTGTCTTAGTACAATATGCAGATGACATATGCATGTGGATGAATGTTACCATGAAACAAAACACAACGAAAAGGTCTTTAAACTATATTAAAAAAACTATACCAAAAAGACCTTGATAATTTAAATAAGTACATAATTGAAAAGGGCCTAAAGTTATCTACAGAAAAAACGCATATGATGCTTTTTAATAATGGTAGTAATCCAGAAAACTTGCCTGTGTTCAAAATTGAAAATGAGATAATTGAATATAAGCACTTAGTAAAGTTTTTAGGTGTTTTTCTTTCCTCAAAGTTAACTTGGAATGCCCATATTGAATATATCTTAACTAAAGGAAGAAAATGTTTAAATCTGCTTAAAGTTGTACGAAAGCAGTATTGGGGACAAGACATTACAGTTCTGAAACATCTGTCTACCTCTTAATTAGATCTAAATTATCGTTTGGACAAGAAGTTTATTTTTAGTGCACCTAAATACTTACTAAAGAAGCTTCAAAGTGTAGACTGCAAGGCATATAGACTCGCTCTAGGTGTACCATTTCATGCCTCTGCACTTGATACATATAAAGAAATTGGAATGTTACCACTTGATGAGTACCGACAACTTGTATGTGCCGAATATATATTCTAAGAAGTTCAACATCTGAAAACTTTGCATCAGAAGAAATAAAAATGAGGTCTGAAACAGATTTTCCCAAAAGAGCCCGAAACATAAGCTCTTTGATGACTATAAGTACCTACACATCAGATTCTATGAGCGTTCTAACATTTTAAAATATGATGTGGACCCACAAGGGCAATTCCAGTTTGTCCTGTTTGGGAAATGAAGCAAGCTCACTTTGATGTTGACTATATCAACATGAAAAAGAATGAAAATCCAAATATAATGGCAGTTAATGTTCATGCACATTTACAACAAAATTACTGTCATTGTCTTAAAATTTATACAGATGGCTCACTTTTAGAGAACCATCAAGCAGGTTCAGCATTCGTCATACCGGCACTAAAAATAGAAAAGTCATATCATGTTGGTAAAAATCGATCTGTTTTTACAGCTGAACTGATCGCTATTCTCATGGCTTTGAATTTCATTTTAGATCATCCATA
>CM054160.1:36349735-36359735 GCA_028751875.1 Rapana venosa | reverse complement strand
TTCTGTCATTCTTTCTTACCTCTCTTTTTATATTTTGTTTTGTACCGTCTGTATTTTTTGGGGGGGATCTCTTTCTGTCTTTTTGTATTTCTTTCTTTCTTTCCTTCCTTCTTTCTTTCTATCTTTCTTTCTTTCTTTCTTTCTGTCTGCCTGTCTGTCTGTCTGTCTATCGTTATTTTTTGTCCTCTTTCTTTTTAGTTGTCTTTCTGTCTTTCGTTTTCTTTAGCCCATTGTTCTGTCTGCTGTTTCCCTCTTTCTTTTCTTTCTTTCTTTCTTTCTTTCTTTCTTTCTTTCTTTCTTTCTTTCTTTCTTTCTTTTTCTCCTCCCTCTCTCCCTCAGTCGCCAGTTTCTCTCTTTCTCCTGTTCTTTCTCCCCCCCCCCCTCTCTCTCCTCTTTCTTTATTACCTAACTTTCTTTGTGGGCGGTGGTAAACAAGAGATCAGAGGCAGCAGATGTCAAAGCATCCATTCTGCTTCAATCATGGTTTGCTTCAGGGAGATGTGAATTCCAGAGAATGTTGATAGAGCAAAGAAGAATGTTTTTGCAGCTGTAATACCACCAAGTTTGATTCCTCTCTGTCTGTCTGTCTGTCTGTCTGTCTGTCTGTGTCTCTCTCTCTATCAATCTCAATGCAAGAATATTTCCAGTTTCTTGCGATCATTATTTGGTGAAAATATTTCAAGAATCTTTTCTATACTTTGTAGTCATATATTCATATACAAGCACGATCTTAGTGGTCAAGTGAAATTCGAGTACATTGTTAAAGTGAAATGCTAATGAAAGAGTGTCTGAGCTGGACGATTTGGAAATCGAGATCTACTGGCTATTGATTCGTGGAAGTGTCCTCAAGTCGTGGAAGTGTCCTTCCCGCCTGCCTGCCTGTCTGTCTGTCTGTCTGCCTGCCTGTCTGTCTCCCTCTCTCCCTCTCTTTGTCTCCCCCCTATCTCTCTCTCTTTCTCTCTTACTATTGGGTGAATCATTATGGTGAATAATAGCTCCACTCCACTATTACAACAATAACTACTGCTGCTACTACTACTACTGCTCTTACAACAATAACTACGACGACAACGACGACACCACCACCACCACCACCACCACCACCACTACTACTACTACTACTACTACTACTACTACTACTACTACTACTACTACTACTACTACTACTACAGTAACAGCTGCTGCTGCTGCTGCTACAACCACCACTATAAGTACTTCTACCACTACCACCACCACTACCACCACCTCCACCGTTAGTGTGATGGTGAAAGTGATGATGACGAAAATATGATAGCACCATTTTCTCTTTGCGTTTTCACAATGTTTTTCCTACATACATATTATGTAGATTGAAATAGCAGGAAGAGATGCCCCAGAGGTCCTACTCTTCCCATTACATTTTAAAATGAATCCACATGAAATATTTGCTGCTCTCGTTTTCCCGTGTCGAAATAGAAGATTGGGGACACGGTTTATTTGTCTCTCTTGTATTACTAATTAGAAAAATGAGAATGCTGAAGAAGATGGTCATGGTAAACACGCTGGACTTTAATTACTAGTGTAGATTGTTTCTGTCATCTGAAGAATTGTGTAAATCTCCAGTTAGGGTTGGAGGGAGTCGTTGTGGTCGTTTGTAAAAGATATATTTGGTGGAGGGGGGGGGGGGTAACTTTGTAAAATGAAATTGAGAACACCTTTACCAACATTTCAAAATGAAATTGAAGTGCAAAAGTTCCTTATAATATAATGAACCATGTAGAAATGGAAATCGGTACCTGATTGATAACAGAAAGCGCCTTCCATTCACGTATAACAAGTAGGTTCAGTGTGATGCAGTCAGGGAAAAGTATGGAAGGAGCTATAATATGCGCAACTTTAGCATTTGAGCCTCTTTCATGAATTCATGACTGAAGATATTGAGAAAAGAGAAAGGACAGCAATTTGTTTGCATATTTTGTATGATTTGTCGGATTCACGCTGCGGTCCTTGCCATTTGTCCCTGAGGGCTGTAATGATGGAGGGTTTAAAGGGGGAGGCACAGATGTATTGTCCAGCTCAGCTTCAGGGAAAGACAGCGTTCATCATTGGCGGCATGACACAGCAGTGTGCTCCTGCTGCTGCCTCTGTGTCTTTTGTGACTGGTCAGGTTGTGCTTGTGTCACGATACTGTTATTTTCTTCTGCTTTTCTGCAATTATCTCTCAGCTTTTATTTATGCCTTTGTTGTAAAGGAAAGGTTAGTGGAATGTAGTTCTGAGATACCTTTCCCCTTAAAGTAGTGCCCTTTCAATTCGTAGAATTATTGCAGAAATGTGGTGAGTAGGACTGAAGAGAGAGAAAGAGAGGCGTTTAAAATCAGTTCCTTTTTTCTTGCTGTTTTTCAGTGATTTTCCCATTTAACAATTTCTCTGTTGTAATAGATGGTTTGCACACCAAATGTTAATGTCATATTATTTCCGTACAGTACAAAAGGGATTTTATATCTTTTCCATCTGATTATTTTATCTCTTCGTATTAGGAATATTACGTTCCCGTTGGTTTTATGTATAGCTATGTGGAAACGAAACTGATTGAGAAAATGAAACTTATAGTAAACGGAACTTATAGTGCAAGTATATCTTAGCACTTAAGTTTTTAAGAAATGGGCTATCTTTGCCACATATTGGTTGTGTGGAACATTTACCATTTAAACATAGCAGAAATAGTCAAAACTAAACACCCCCCCCCCCCAACCCCAAAAGCTTTTAGATAAAAGAGAGCTTGTGGAATCTAATACAACAAGCACTTAAGTTTGAGCAAGGAAACCTCTTCCACGTATGCATGAATGGCTATATCGAGACAGGAAAGAAATGCGCACCTTTTTATGATGACTGTGATTCACACCGCTGCCCCTGTCATTCGTCCCTGAGGGCTGTAGTGATGGAGGGTTTAAAGGGGGAGGCACAGATGTATTGTCCAGCTCAGCTTCAGGGAAAGACAGCGTTCATCATTGGCGGCATGACACAGCAGTGTGCTCCTGCTGCTGCCTCTGTCTTTTGTGACTGGTCAGGTTCTGCTTGTGGCAGGTCCTGATCATATGTTCACCAGACTGGTATTGTTTCCCCCCGCTTTTCTGCCATTATCTACACTCTCCTGTTCGTGCCTTTGTTGTAAAGAAACGGTGATTAGTATGTAGTAATGGGACACCTTTTTCCCCTTGAAACTAGTGCCAAAGAATAGGTCAGTAGAATGTAGAACTGAGGCACCCTTTTTTCTCTTAAAACTAGCTCTTTTTCAATTAGTATAACTACTGCAGAAAGGGTAGGAAGAAGGGAGAGAGAAAGAGAGGCGTTTAAAATAAGTTCCCGTTTCTTGCTGTTTTACAGTCATTTTCACATTTAACAATTTCTCTGTTGTAAAAGATGGTTTGCACACCAAATGTTAATCTCATAGTAGAATATTTTATCATTTCTTGACATGAGGAACATTACGTTCCTGTTGGTTTTACATATACTTGTATGGAAATGAAATTGATTCATAAAATGAAACTTTTGTCACAGAAAAGGGAACTTATAATGCAGATATATCTTAGAAACTTAGCTTTTAGGAAATGGATTGTGTACGCCATATATTGATATATAAACAGCGTTTACCATTTAGGCATAGCAGAAATAGAACTGAAAAAAGAAAACCAAAAAGCTTTTAGATAAAAGAGAGCTTGTGGAATCTAATACAAAAGTGCTGAGCAAGGAAACCTCTTCCACGTATGCATGAATGGCTATTTCGAGACAGGAAAGAAATGCGCACCTTTTTATGATGACTGTGATTCACACCGCTGCCCCTGTCATTTGTCCCTGAGGGCTGTAATGATGGAGGGTTTAAAGGGGGAGGCACAGATGTATTGTCCAGCTCAGCTGCAGTGAAAGACAGCGTTCATCATTGGTGGCATGACACAACAATGTGCTCCTGCTGCTGCCTCTGTGTCTTTTGTGACTGGCTAAACGTCTCGTATGGTCTGTTCTCTTCTGTCTGCATGGTTGTTGACTCTTCTTTCCTCCTTTCCCCCTTCATTTTCTGGGTTGTCCTATGTGTGCCCGAGGAACGAAGAAAAACTGTGGTGGAATACAGCTGATATCTAAATTTTCTTATCTAGAAAGATGTTTTCTCATGTTGTGTAAATGTAGTTTCTTGTGAAAGTTTGCAGGCTATGCAAGAGGAGAAAGAGCAGTTCCTGTGCACTGCTTGGTTTTTCTTTTTTGTTTTAAAGAGATTTCTCCCATCAGTTTCCATCCGTCATACTTGTTTTTCCTTTTAGATGTTGCAATGAAAGGTCAGAACATAAAATGCTAAAGGTTCTTTTTTGGTGCACTTGTGTCTTTTTCCCCCCAATGTAAATGTCAAAGTATTTTTTTTTGATGAAACAAAGACAATGATTTCATATTGTTTTTACATAAAATGTTATGTTTGTATTTTTTAAGGTGAGAAGCGTTTTTGTTGATTTTTTTAAAATCACGTAGACTTGTTTTTAATGGAGTTTGTGAGGGTAATGTGAAGTTGTAGGACAGCTGTGTCATAGAAATTGAAACACAAGCAAACTGGAAACATTGTGTCATTAATTCTTACAGAAACCATCTTCATTTGGAACGTAGCAGAAATGCGCCAACCCTTAGCGAATAACAGCATCCATACAAGAGACATAATAAAATATGAAACAACAGGTTTGTTTTTAACGAGAGAAGCACCTCTTGCATTATGCATTAGTGGAGATTTTGAGAGGAAACGGACAGAAAATTGTGTGAACACTTTTTACAATTTCTGATTCAGGCTTTTTTTCTCACCCTGCTTTTACTTGTGGGTGTGGTAATGGGTGAGGCTAAATGGGAAGCAAAAATGTATAATGCTGTAGCTCATTGCAGCGCAGAATAGCATTCGTCATTCCGCCAACAGAAAACCTGTGACCAGCCTGGCACTTTACGCCTTGCTGACTAGCAAATCTCTCCACATTTGTTTCCTGCAGTTTTCTGCCAGTCTGATTTATCCGGTTTCGTGTTCTTTATATGTAGATTGTTCTTGTGTTTTTGTCCGTTCTTCCACTGTCTGCCTGTCTGTCTGGAAAAGAATTATTATAATGCAGAGGCACGGTAGGATTTTTTTTGCGTTTTTGCTTGTTTTCTTAAAAAAACCCGCTTTGTTTGAGGGATCTTCTCTCCCCCCTACCCCCCCTCCTTTTTTTTTAAGAATTGAAGAATGGTAGTTTGTTGAATTTATGTAGCGGTGTAGAGATTGATAATGAAAATAAAGGGATTCATGCACACTTTTGACTGTTGCTTCATTTAATTTATTTTCAACTGCTATATTCTACGTTCTGAATTTTTCTCCAGTGAGATATGGTAAGCTGAAGGAACGCATGCAGGTCTTTATTTGAACAGAACCTCTCTGGTTTATCAAATAATTTCTATGGAAATTACTAAGATGCAGTTTTTACTTAGCGTTTACTCAGTTTGTTTTTTTTGGTACAATTTTTGTCAGAGTATCCCTGGCAGTGTTGATTACTTTGTGTGAAGCGATTTTTTTTGCACACAAAGTCCATTAAACAAAAACACAAGAAAACACATTTACTGGAACTTTATTTAATCGAAACCATGAAAGCCTGTTAATGCTGTGTGATAATTCAAGAAAGCGTTTTTCATGGAGCGTGAAGAAGCTTGACACTCACCAGCAAGTGTGGCGAAAGATGACAAGACCGTGATATGATGGGTGAGTTTCTAAGGCAAACATCTGCTGTACTCACGTATGTGTGTAAAGAGACCAGGGCAGGGCAGGGCAGGGCAGGGCTCCGTGTTCACCCGCTGTATGATTTCTCTCCTTCACGAGTTTTGCTCCGGCATTATTACCTCGTGAACCGGAATAATGCCGAAACTAATGAAACATAACAGACATGATGGGCGACAAAGCCGAAATGAATGATGCTGTTCATCATTTCAGGTCTAAGAAAAGGACAAGACGATGGAGGGAAGAAGGGAGAGGAGGAGAAAGAAGAAAGGGAAAAGAGGAGGGGAAGGAGGAGTGAAGAGGAAAAAAAAAGGAGTATTAGGGAAGATGAGGAAGGAGGATAAAGAAGGTAAAGGAGTAGAAGAGGAGAGAAAGAGAAGAAGAAAGAAGGAGACGAAGAAGAGGAGAAGGAGGAGGAGACACACAACTGGCCGGTTTTGTTGGTGTTTGCTGATCCCCTGAAATATTCATGGTTAGTCCATTTTGTTATTCTCTTTTTCTTTTGTTCTCTCTCCCTCTTTCTTTCTGTCTTTCTGTTGTCTGTCTGTCTGTCTGTCTGTCTGTCTTTCTTTCTTTCTTTCTTTCTTTCTTTCTCTCTCTCTCTCTCTCTCTCTCTCTCTCTCTCTCTCTCTCTCTCTCTCTCTCTCTCTCTCTCTCTCTCTGTGTGTGCGTTACTGTGCAAATTATTGTTATTATCACCAGTATCATTATTACTAGAATTACAAAGATTTGTTGAAGCATTTTATTGCTATTCATCACAATATTCACGTATAAAATACACATACACGAATCTCATGACAAGCAAGCGCATATTATGCAACTACATGCACATGTATGTCTCCTCCTTCTTCTCTTCACCACGAGCACACAAGAGGTGAAGATCAGACTTGCTGTGGCACTCTCCCCCATGACTAAGCTGGCGAAAGTGTGGAGAAACCACAACATCAGAACCCACACTAAGGTCAGACTCTACAAGGCACTCGTCACATCCATTGCCTTGTACAGCTGTGAAGCATGGACACTTACTGCCGATTTAGAACGTCGCATTCAAGCCTTTGAGATGAAGTGCCTCAGGCGGATCCTGAACATCACCTACAGAGACCGCAAAACCAATGACTACGTCTGGCAGCAGATCGAGGCAATGGCTGGCAAACAAGAACCATTGCTAGATACAGTCAAACGGAGGAAACTGAAGTGGTTTGGCCACACAACAAGGCATAACAGCCTGTCAAAGACAGTCCTGCAGGGAATGGTGGAAGGAGCAAGGAGGCAGGGACGACCACGCAAAAGCTGGATATCCAACATCAAGGAGTGGACCGGCCTCACTGTACCAAGCCTCCTGAAAACAGCCCAGGACAGAACCATTTGGCGGTCCACTTGCAGCGTCCGTGCGGGTACCCCAACGGTTGTCCCGACCAAGGGATGAGGAGGAGGAGGACATGCACACACTCTGTGCACGTGCTATTGTTACACTGGTTTGTGTATGCGGACGTGCTTGCACACTCGCAAACATGCTCGCATGTATATTTTCTCGCTCATGCACTGATGTTCATGCACACACACACACGCACACACACGCACGCACACACACGCACACACACACACACACACACACACACACACACACACACACACACACACACACACACACACACACACACATACACACACACACATCTCTCTCTCAAGTACACATACACACACACACTTACACACGGGAACGCACGTACGCACACACACTCAGAACACTTACACTCTGGATTAAACACAGATAAAGATATTCCCTCCAATCGCTCGCGCACACACACACACACACACACACCACACACACACACACACACACACACACACACAC
Organism: Rapana venosa; assembly: GCA_028751875.1. Taxonomy (NCBI): domain Eukaryota; kingdom Metazoa; phylum Mollusca; class Gastropoda; order Neogastropoda; family Muricidae; genus Rapana; species Rapana venosa. Next base: position 36,352,130 of record CM054160.1, on the reverse strand, counting down.
ACACACACACACACACACACACACACACATATCCACCCCCTCCTAGCCCTATTCCCCACCCCCACCTCTCCCCTCACACCCAGCCACAACACACGGGTCATTAACGGATATAAGGAAACTTGTTGAAAGAATAATCACAGGATTAAAAAAAAAGCCTCGGTAAATTTACCAATTTCAATACTGTGCTTTAAAAAAAATCATGTCGTAGAAAATAAAGTAAACTTGGAACCTTTCGGAAATTCAGATAAATCAAAAAACGCCAAACTCGAAATTGTTTTGACCTTTCAAACAAGATAGCTTAAAACATGATTTGGAGACTCTACGAATGACACGAAGAGGCTTTTCCTTGGGGAAAAAAAAGAAGATAGTGGGAAAAGATCAATACAGCGTTAAGAATCTGAAGCGGCGGTGTCACATGGAAATCTACTTTGGTTGACTTGTACGGCAAGTTGATAGGATGGATAGTGGTGTAGGTGTAAACTTGCAGACACCCGGCATAGCAGCTGCAGAGGGCTGTTTAGAGTTCATGTCTCCTGTCGGCGGGAAACAAGCAGTGAGACAGTATACTTAAAAGCATTATGTGAGTTGAAGATCCTTTGGAAGTTGCAGCGAGTCCAGTCACGCACGCACGTTGGCACAGACACATGCACATTCATTTTGTTTTCGTGACGTGTTTGTTTTCTCTGTGGGTGGCTGTATCTCTGTTCCTTTGTTCCTCTTTCTGTCTCTTGTTTTTTTGTATGTGTGTGTGTGTGTGTGTGTGTGTGTTGGGGTGTGGGTGTGTGTGTGCACGCATGCAAGGGAGAGAGAGAGAGAGAGAGAGAGAGAGAGAGAGAGAGAGAGAGAGAGAGGAGAGAGAGAGAGAGAGAGAGAGAGGGAGAGAGAGCATGTGTGCGTGTGTACGCGTGCGCGCGCATGTTGTGTGTGTGTGTGTGTGTGAGAGAGAGAGGAGAGGAGAGAGAGAGAGAGAGAGAGAGAGAGAGAGAGAGGAGAGAGAGAGAGAGAGAGTGTGTGTGTGTGTGGTGTGTGTGTGTGTGTACGTGTGTAAGCTGTTGTTATCTTCCGACATCCTTGTCCCTCATGTCTGCATGCTGCACCTGAGTGTATTATTTTCGTCAACCCTTCTTTCTCTCCCCCAACCTGTGTCATTTCCGTCCTCATACTCTTTCCATAGTGACTGCTTTTGTTCTGGGTGATGTCAGGTTTTACTTGACATCTTCACTTTTTCCTAACATTATCTTGAGAAAATTATGTAAACCTCTCTCTGTCTCTCTCTGTATCTCAGTCTCTGTCTCTGTGTCTGTATCTTTTTCTCTTTCTTTCTCTCTTTGTCTGTCTATGTATGTCTGCCTCTCTGTCTTGTCTGTCTGTCTCGTTCCCCCTCTCTCTCTTCCTGCCTTTCTCTGTCTGCCTCTGCAACCCCCCCCCCCCCTCTCCTCTCTTTTCTGTCCCCCCTCTCTCTGTCTCCCCCTCTCTCTCCCCCTTCCTCTCTCTCTCTCTCTCTCTCTCTCTCTCTCACCATTCAGTCGCACACATATTCTGAAAGGCGGCCATCTCTCAGAGAGTTCGCTCCACATCACGCTGAGGGATGCTAGCTACCATTAGCGGCCCCATTCCCTGTGGATACTGGGGGTGTAATAATGAAAAGTGGCTTTTGCCCTCTGCATGGAGATAAGGAAGGAAGGAAGGGGATTCAGCCATTGCATGCCCAGATGTCATTGCTGATGCTTGTTTGTTTGATCATGGAAGTGCGCTGTTTGAAAGAAAACTAGGGGAAGGTTAGGGCTTGGCATTGGCCTTGTATGCAGTGTGTATTCCGCAATGAAAATGTTGAATTAATCTGTCAAGTGTTTTTTTGAAATAACATATTGGCAGGTTAAGAGTAATGATAATGTTAGATTGATCGGGAAAGCGGTTTTTGTGGGGGTTGAAATAACATATTGGCAGGTTAAGATTTAATTTTAAAGACATTCATGCAATGCCTTCTCTCTGCGGCAAGTGTCCTTTGCTTGTGGGTAGGATATCTTCCTCTGAGGTCCTGTGCTAGAATTTGGAGGTGTCGCCCTGCTGTGACTGTTTCTTCACCGGTGTGAGCAGCATCCCTTGTCTTCAAGCTTGGTTTCTTACCATGGCAGCAGTCTTCATTGTTTCGTTGTTGTTGTGGCTGCTGTTGGTGATGGTGGTGTTGTGTGTATGTATGTATGTATGTATGTATGTATGTATGTATGTATGTATGTATGTATGTATGTAGTATGTATGTCTGTGTGTGTTTGTATGTATGTATATATATTTATATAAAATGTGTGGGTGCACGCGCGCGCATGCGTTTGTGTGCGCATCTCTGTGTGTGTGCATGTGTGTGTGTGATGCGTGTGTGCGATGCGTGTGTGCGGTT
>CM054160.1:36329735-36347235 GCA_028751875.1 Rapana venosa | reverse complement strand
ATCCTTTCATATCGCCCCTTTTACTTTTCCCAGACAGTACCCCCCTCCCTCCCCTCCTATCTCTTGTTCATGTACCCCCCTCCCCCCTCTCTCCTACTGACTGATGTACGAGCGTGCGCCTACACAAACAAGCAGATATAGACACACACACGCGCGTGTGCGCATGTGCTCGCGCGCGCGCACACACACGCACGCACGCACGCACGCACACACACACACACACACACACGCGCGCGCGCGCGCAGACTCACAGAAGAACACAGACATAGAAGAGAGACACTCTCCCTCTCTCTCAACACGCGCCCACACACACGCACGCACGCGCACGCACACCCACCCACACACACACACACCCACGCGCATGCACACGCACACACACACACACACGCGCGCGCGCGCACACACGCACACACACCGCTCTATAAAACACCACTGATGGAAATAGTAAGAGAGAATAAGGAAGACACTTAAAAGAGAGAACTAAGATCAACATGGCCCAGGTCAAAAGCTGTGTCAGTTACTGATGTCAGCTAATTGCCAAGACCTACACTAAAATGTTGTTATGTTGTAAAATGTTGTGTTGAGGTTACCATCAACCATAACAAGCTCTTATCATAACAGCCTGCACTCTTCATTAAAGGAGAGAAAATCCTCTGAAGTAGGAGTATGGCTGCCTAAATGGCGAGGTCCTTAAAAACAGTCATACACACAAACTTCTCATTCAGTGTGCAGTTTCAATCTCAGGTGGGATGAGTGAGCCGAGTGCACATTCTGGGTGACCCTAGGGCGTTAAGCTGGGGAACGCACAACAGCAGCAGCAGCAGCAGCAGATCAGCAGAGTGAAGAGAATGAATTTATAAACTACATCTCAACAGACGGGATTCTTAATTGTGTGCAAACAGAATGGTGAAATCCACAGTGTATACCACTTTCAGTCACGGCAGATTTCTCTGCTTGAGAGTTTGGGTGCTCTACCGGAAGAGAGCGCGTCGCCACAAGAGCAGTGCCACCCATTTTTTTTTCTTTTCCTGTCTGCACGTGTCTTTGTTTTCCTATCAAAGTGGCTATTTTCTGCAGAGTTTTGCCAAGGACAACTTTCTTGTTGCCAAGGGTTCTTTTATGTGCACTGAATGCGTGTTGCACACGGGACTTCGGTTTATCATCTTATATTCACGCCAATATCGGATGTGCTGGGTCTGAGTTGTCAGGTGCTTAACGGCTGCGCAACGTGTTTTCGCTCATATGACAGACAGCGATTGTTGTTGTGTGTATGTATGTTTGTCCGTCGTGTTCGACGATGACCTCCAAAACAGCAGAGGAGGCAGCTGCTGTTTCGGAAATTGGGCAGAAATTTGATTATAGTGGAGATGCCTTGCCCACAGTACATCCCCACTCTTTCGGCCAAATGGCCATAAGGACAGTCAGCGTTGGAGATGTTCTCCAAAGGCCAACCAGCCCCCAGGGCTGCAGCACATAAGGACTGTGCAAGTCAAGCCTCCTAGTCAGAGAGTCATAAGCGATCACTAAAGACTAATCTGTAAAGTGGAATTCCATGAGTGGGAAAGCCACTGATCATACAGCCTCTCACTTTACTGCTGCCCCCAGCATCAATGGTTTAATCAAGAGCTGTGATAAACCCCAGGCGCTGTGTGAGCGTTCGACGACGGAGAAGAATAATCTCACCCAAAAGGCTAGCACCCAGATCAGCACTCACGGTCTAGTGGATGAGGGAAAAGTTTCGGGCACACACTGGGATTTAACCCGCATTTCGCGCGTTCTAGGCAGGTGCGTTGCCTCTAGACCACCAGTCCACTTTTGCCTTTTAGGAGTCTCGAAGAGCCCTTTGCCTTTTAGGAGTCTGGAAGAGCCTTTTGCCTTTTAGGAGTCTGGAAGAGCCTTGTGTCTTTTAGGAGTCTCGAAGAGCCCTTTGCCTTTTAGGAGTCTCGAAGAGCCTTGTGTCTTTTAGGAGTCTCGAAGAGCCCTTTGCCTTTTAGGAGTCTCGAAGAGCCTTGGGCCTTTTAGGAGTCTCGAAGAGCCCTTTGCCTTTTAGGAGTCTCGAAGAGCCTTGGGCCTTTTAGGAGTCTCGAAGAGCCTTTTGCCTTTTAGGAGTCTCGAAGAGCCCTTTGCCTTTTAGGAGTCTCGAAGAGCCCTTTGCCTTTTAGGAGTCTCGAAGAGCCCTTTGCCTTTTAGGAGTCTCGAAGAGCCTTTTGCCTTTTAGGAGTCTCGAAGAGCCTTTTGCCTTTTAGGAGTCTCGAAGAGCCCTTTGCCTTTTAGGAGTCTCGAAGAGCCCTTTGCCTTTTAGGAGTCTCGAAGAGCCCTTTGCCTTTTAGGAGTCTCGAAGAGCCCTTTGCCTTTTAGGAGTCTCGAAGAGCCTTGTGTCTTTTCAGAGTTTCGGAGTTTGACTTCTTCCTTGTTCTAAATGGGGGGATTCTGAAACAAGTCTTCTGTCAACAAAGAAGCGAATTGGAAAGCTTGGGGCAAATATTTGGAAAAGCTGAGACTGACATCGAGGAGAGTAGCCAGAGATAAGGTAGAGGCTTGTAGACAGCTTTGAGAGTAGAGCCCTTTACTGACTTCAGTTCTGAAATCCTGTGCTGCATTGAGCATGTACTTGTTCTAGTTCTGGATTGTTTGCTGTACTGTCTGTTCCACATTATTTTGTGTATTTTAGAATGCTTGTCTTTGTGCTTAGAGTGAGATTAAGTATTCATTTTTTGTGTTATGTGTGGTGGGACTGTTGAAGTGTAAATCTGTCTGTCTGTCTGTCTATCTATCTATCTTTGTCTGTCTACACACACAGACATTAATGTGTGTAGACACACACATAGAAACAGACACAGACACACACACACAGACTCACACGCACACACACACACACACACTCTCTCTCTCTCTCACACACATACACACACGCAAAAAGAGAGAGAGAGAGAGAGAGAGAGAGAGAGAGAGAGAGAGAGAGGAGAGAGAGAGAGGAGAGAGAGAGAGAGAGAGAGAGACACACACAGACAGACAGACAGACAGACAGACAGACAGACAGACAGAGACTGAATGTTTATTAGCTGTAATCTTTTGATAGAAAACTGGATGCAATTTGCCTTTTGTAGTCACTGAAAAACAGTCATCTCCCTGATAGCGATATCATCATAAAGCTTTATTTCAGTTCAGCTCCATTAATGACCGCTGTTCTAGCGATATCATCATAAAACTTTGTTATTACAGTTCTGCTCCATGAATGACCGCTGTTCTAGCGACATCATCATAAAGCTTTGTTCCTACAGTTCAGCTCCAGTAATGACCGCTGTTCTAGCGATATCATCATAAAGCTTTGTTATTTCAGTTCCGCTCCATTAATGACCGCTGTTCTAGCGATATCATCATAAAGCTTTGTTCCTACAGTTCTGCTCCACGAATGACTCGACTGCTCTTCCTGGCTATGGCCCAGGCAGGAAGTGGCCATTTGTCTCAAAATGGTTTCTGAAATTGCCATTCTTGGTGTTGGTTTGTCCGTTGCCCTTTCTGATTAATCTCAAGTGGAACAGTCTTTTGCCGAGCGGGTTTTCTCTGGGTGGTTTTAACTACGGTGAATTTGAATCAGTTAAGAATTCCCCATGTACAACTTAACTATCCTGCCTTTTTGCGCATCTTCGCACGCATGGCTGTGAATGAATGAATGAACGCGTGTGTGTGTATGTGTGTGTGTGTGTGTGTGTGTGTGTGTGTGTTGTGTGTGTTTGGGTGTTAATGTGTGTGTATGTGTGTGTGTGTGTGTTGTGTGTGTACGTGTGTGTGCGCGCGCGGGCGCTCGCTCACACGCAAATAACAAAACGTTTTCTCTCAGGACTTTATTCGTGCAGGAAGAGGAAATGAATGGTGCATTTGTAAGAACAACAGCAGCAGCACAGGAACGTATTCATCGGAGCTGCAGTAAGTTTAGACATTGCATTTGTACAGGAGACACACAGCCGCAGCAGAAGTAGATTACAGTTTTCCTAGCAGAAGTAGATTACAGTTCTCCTAGCAGAATTAGATTACAGTTCTCCTAGCAGAAATAGATTACAGTTATCCTAGCAGAAGTAGATTACAGTTCTCCTAGCATAAGTAGATTAAAGTTCTCCTAGTAGATTATAGTTCTCCTAGCAGAAGTAGATTACAGTTCTCCTAGTAGATTATAGTTCTCCTAGCAGAAGTAGATTACAGCTCTCCTAGCAGAAATAGATTACAGTTATCCTAGCAGAAGTAGATTACAGTTCTCCTAGCAGAAATAGATTACAGTTATCCTAGCAGAAGTAGATTACAGTTCTCCTAGCAGAAGTAGGTTACAGTTGTCCTAGCAGAAATAGATTACAGTTCTCATAGCAGAAGTAGATTACAGTTTTCCTAGCAGAAGTAGATTACAGTTCTCCTAGCAGAAGTAGATTACAGTTATCCTACCATCCTAGCAGAAGTAGATTACAGTTATCCTAGCAGAAGTAGATTACAGTTATCCTAGCAGAATTAGATTACAGTTCTCCTAGCAGAAAAAGATTACAGTTCTCCTAGCAGAAAAAGATTACAGTTGTCCTAGCAGAAGTAGACTACAGTTATCCTAGCAGAAGTAGATTACAGTTCTCCTAGCAGAAGTAGACTACAGTTATCCTAGCAGAAGTAGATTACAGTTCTCTATGAGAATTAGATTAGTTATCCTAGCAAAATTAGATTACAGTTCTACTAGCAGAATTAGATTACAGTTCTCCTAGCAGAATTAGATTAGAGTTCTTGCAGAATTAGATTACAGTTATCCTGGCAGAAGTAGATTACAGTTGTTCTCCTAGCAGAAGTAGATTACAGTTCTCCTAGCAGAAGTAGATTACAGTTATCCTAGCAGAATTAGATTGCAGTTGTCACAAGAAGGAAAGGAACGTGTGGGTTCTGTAGTCTGCCAAAGCACACACCAGTCTCCAATCTTTGAAGCTCTTTGTTCATGCATTGAGTTTGTAAACGGTTTTTGGTGTCTTTACAACTTCCATGTTTGTACCCAAAAGAACCCAGGCTCTTAGTTGTCGCCCTTTCTTTTTTCCCTGGAAACTGCACCCGTCATTCATTTATTGATGTCTATGCTCTTTGTTTCTCTGTAGCTCAAACGGGCGAATGGAAATAGACTATTGCGAATTCAGTTGTGAACTGAATTGTGAGTTGCCGTATTATCAAAAGAAGATAATGACATTCATGTCGTAATACCAAATATTTTTTGTGGTATGTTTTTACTAAAGTGACATACACATTTCTGTATATTGATGATGTAAATAGCTGACCGACCCCCCAAAAAAACCAACAAAAAAACCCACACCAAACAAAAAACAAAACAAACAACAACAAATCAACCCACCAACCAAACAAACCCAAACCAATTTGTGAAATATTGAATATTGACGATGTAAATATCTGACAGAAAACAAATGTGTGAACTATTGATGATGTTAGCCACCTAAAGCTGGATTCTGATGAGAGGCCATTTTGTTTCCTGCATTGACCATGTTGATGGTTAAGATGCTAACGTACAACTTCGTTCTATGTCTGCCTGCCAATCTTTGAAATTGATTTTACTATGATATTGATTAGTCATGGGCATCGTTTTTCCAGGAAAAAATCTTTCAAGTTTGTTTGAATGTTTGTCTGCTTTCTTATTTTCAAACTGAAGTTTGCTATATCACTCAAACGTCATTCTGCACTTTCCAGTTCGCATTGTTATGGTGCAGCCGAGTTTTTGTGGATGATTGTTTTATGACTATTATTTCTGATTTTTTTTCAACGTGCATAATTATGTATCTGTAGCTTCGCATTGTAGTGTATCTTTGCTGTCTGTCTGTGTCTGTTGATATGTTTCTGATTCTTTCTTTCTTTCCTTTACCTTTGCATGGAGGTCAGTATGTTTCTTCCGTGCCCTATCCCCGTGCAGTATGATATCACTTTCAAGTTACAGCAGCTCGCACATGCATGAATGTTAACGGCAACCATGTTGTTTCTGCGCCTTGTTTTTGCCACAAGAAAAACAGCCCGCTTATTTCTAACTAGAGCATATCACTGGTTTTTCCTTCATTTGCTCCATGATTCAAAAGACACCTGACATGCTTTCCATTTGCACATCTCCATCCCTCCCTTCTTAATCTAATCTTCACAGCAGAAGACAGATTTATTGGGAGGGAGGGAGAGAGAGGGAGGGAGGGAGGATCAAAGAGAGAGAGAGAGGAGAGAGAGAGAGAGAGAGAGAGAGAGAGAGAGAGAGAGAGAGAGAGGAGAGAGAGAGGGAGGGGCAAAATGAGATTGTATCGCTCTATGAATCGGTTTTTATGTCTGTGAAAGAATACGAATTACTCAGTGGGGACTGTTTTAGCAACTTCTGGCGTGTGTGTGTGTGTGTGTGTGTGTGTGTGTGTGTGTGTGTGTGTGTGTGTGTGTGTGTGTGTGTGTAGTGTGTGTGTGCGTGCGTGCGTGCGTGTGTGTTGTGTATGTTTATGTAGATGCTTTTGGAATGTTAATATATCCCTCAGTTTATTAATTTATTTGTAGTCTCTGTGTGTGTGTGTGTGTGCGCGCGTGCGCGCGCGCGTTCGAATGTGTGCATGCGCGCGTGTGTTTGTATGTGTGCGCGCGCGCGTGTGTGTGATATTGACTTAAAGCTATCATGGAATGTTTCAACACATATGAATCTTACCTTTTTCATGTATATTACTCTCCTAGATTTTGGTTCATACCAACAGGTTTGTTTGCCAGTCAGTTACTATTATGTATTGCAGTTGCTCTCCATGGTATGATTAACGGTTGTTTTTTTTTAAACATGACTTTGTAGGGGAGAGAGGAGAGAGAGAGAGAGAGAGAGAGAGAGAGAGAGAGAGAGAGAGAGAGAGAGAGAGAGAGAGAGAGAGAGAGAGAGAGAGAGAAAGGAGCAACGGAGGAGAAAAAGTGGAACAGAGCAAGGAAGAAAAGAGAGGAAAAAAAGACATATAAATATAAAACTTGTCTCTGGCTTAGTGTTAGTTTGCCTAAAGAAACTGTACTCTGTCAATGAGGTTAAGAAGTTTAGGGGGGGAAAAAGCCGAAACTTTTTTGTTATGCTTCTTCACAGAATTTACTGCGCAAGTGTCTGGTATGAGCATTTCATGTTTGATCAAATTTCAGTATGAAAGTTTATGGCATGCTGAAGCAAGATGAAACGAAGTGCAGCAGTTTAGGAGCAGGGATCTGTGCCAAGTATTGATCACATAACGCAGTCTCAGATGATGAAAAAGAGGGAGGAACAGGAGCCCGATTAAACAGCAATGAATGCGGTATTGTGTGCAAGGTTTTTAGCCAGACAAGAGCCCCTTTCCTTCCTGTTTGTGAAGGTAAAGAACTGGCAAAGAAAGAGAGAGAAAGAGGTTCAAGGACATCTTTCTGTGAGTTTTCTTAGACACAGCTTCTCCCTCTGTTGTTGACATTTGCGAGAGAGAGAGAGAGGCAGAGGGGGAGAGAGGGAGAGAGAGAGAGAGAGAGAGAGAGAGGAGAAGAGAGAGAGAGAGAGAGAGAGAGAGAGAGAGTTTTCTTCATATTAGTTTTTTCATTCTCACCTTCATATCATCTTCTTTCCCCACTCTTAGAGAGAGAGAGAGAGAGAGAAGAGAGAGAGAGAGAGAGAGAGAGAGAGAGAGAGAGAGAGAGAGAGAGAGAGAGAGAAGACACCTTTTCCCTCCATATTAGTTCTGTCATTCTCACCTTCATCTTCTTTTACCCCCACTCCTAACGTACATCGTGGGCTGTGAGAGAGGCGGAGATAATGGGAATCAAAAGAAGCATTGTGGAGCCAGTGAAGGACAGCAGCGAGTTATCATCAGTGCTGGCATGGAAGGAACTGGGGCCATTCCAGTGCCAGTCCTCCTGTTGCCTGGAACTCTCAGGGTCGGCTGTAATCTGGGCTGATTCCCCCCTCCCCTCATCCTCCCATAAATTTGTCTATCCCCCTTCCTTCGATCCTGCGTGATATCTTCCCTCTCCTCTCTTGCTCTCCCTCTGTTTTTGTGTGTTTTTTTTAATCACAAGGAGCAGATTTATGTGATGTAATTTTACAGGCACACACATGCGTTTTTATATCGGTGAGAGAGATAGAGAGAGAGAGGTGTGCTTCTTTCACGTGTTCAGGTTATGTCGATGTGTTGGAACTGGGAAAGGGGAAGAGCGGGGATTGAAGTCTTTTTTTTCATTTAGTGTCTTTTGCCCTGTATGTCAATGTCTGTTTGTCCGTCTGTCCGCTGTCTCTTTCTTCTTTCTTTATCTTTCTTTCTTTAGGCCGTCATGTGCCGGTGGGAAGAGATGACAAAATTTACAAAACTGCATACACGCGGCCGGGAACTGGATGAAAAAAAAAGCACATGAGTGCTTATTCCATTGTCCTCGATATAAGAGAATAAATAAAAAGAAAATGAATAAAAATTTATCAGCGTTCTTCATCGTCCTTTTTTTCTTTCTATCCTCTCTTCTTTTTTGTAATCTTTCTTCCCTTTTCTTATCCGTCTTTCTTTTTCTTTCTTTCCTTCCTTTGTCCTCCCCATCTTTCTGTCTCCCCCCTTCCTTCTGTAAGTGTTCCTCTTCTGTTTGTTTTCTTCCTTCCTTCCTTCCCTCTTTCTTTCTGTCTTTTTTCTTTTTCTTCTCGTCCTTCCCTAATTCTTTCATTATTTCTTTCATATCTTGTTCCCCTTTTCTTTTTTCTGTTTTCTTTATCTTTCTTTCTGTCTTTCTTTCTTTCTTTCTTTTTTTCTTTCTTTTTCTCATTTCATCTCTTTTCTCTTTTTTCTTTAGTTTTTGGGCGGTAGTAAGCAAAAGATCAGAGGCAGCAGATGTCGAAGCATCCATTCTGCTTCAATCATGGTTTGCTTCAGGGAGATGAGAATTCAAGAGAATGTTGATAGAGCAAAGAAGAATGTTTTTGAAGCTGTAATACTGCCAACTCTGATTCCTTTTGGATCTTAAAGCAAGCATTAAAAAAAAATCTATTGTCATGATTGTTTGATGGAAAAGCTCCAGGTTCTTTGATATATCTTGTAGTTACATATTCGTACGCAAGTGAGATTTTACCCTTGAAGTAAAGCCAGGGTATATTGTGAAGCGGAATTTTGACGTAAGTGTCTGAATTGGGTGGTTTGGGAATTGGCATCTACACTGGGTATCGATCTTTGAAAGTGTCCCTGGGTTGATTCATGGGTAGAATGATAAAAACCGAGTAAACAAGTTCAGCGTTTTGCATCCCACTGCGGGTAGGCTAATGGAATGTAAAATAAATCTTGGGCTTTTTTTCTTGGAGCTAGAGGAGGGCCACTTCCATTAATGCATGTGTACAGTTTTTGAACAGGGGAGGAGTTTTGTGTGCACACACTTTTGAGATTTATCTCGTTCACAATTTATCTCCCGTCTCCCTTTTTTCCCTCTCTTGGGCATTGATCATCGTCAGTGGCAGAAGGAATAGCACATCATCATCATCATCGTCGTCGTTATCATCATCGTCGTCATCGTCATCATCGTCATCGTCGTCGACGTCATCCATCATCATCATCGTCGTCGTCGTCGTCATCGTCATCATCATCATCATCATCATCATCATCATCATCATCATGAATACCACTACTACTACCATTACTACCATTACTATTACAGTTAGTACGTCTTCTGCTACTGCTGCTACTACTACTGCTGCTGCTGCTGCTGCTGCTGCTGTTGCTGCTGCTGCTGCTGCTGCTGCTGCTGCTACTACTACTACTACTACTACTACTACTACTACTACTACTACTACTACTACTACTACTTCTACCCCTACTACCGCTACTACTAAAACCACAACCTCTACCACCACCGCCACAATCGTTGTGAAGGTGATGATAATGATGATTGTGGTGCAATACAGCCGTATCCTTTTCTCTTAGCAATAGAGTTTTCTTTCTGAGCTCTGCTTGCATTGCAAAACTGCTTCTTGTGTACAGTGTGTGGATCAAAATAGAAAGAAATATTCTTGAGCTCGTATTCTTCCCTTTTCATCTTAAAATGAGTTCACCAGAAGTACGTTTTAATACTCATTTTCCCCACGTAGTAATGGCAGATTGGGGACGTGATACCTTTGTTTCTCCTCTGCTTGAGTGTGCCCTACTAATTAGGAAAATGAGAATGATGAGGCATGTGGACATAAAAAGGGGAGGTGTTACCTTTCTCACTTTCCTATCAATGTTGATTGTTTCTGTTATATGCAGAGTTTCCAAACTTTCCAATTAGGTTTCGAGTAATTCTAGTCATTTGTAAACGTGAAATAGTAGTGGGGGAAACGTTTCAAGTGAGATTAAAGTGCAACAGTACGTTAAAATGCAGAAACGTAAATCTACACTTATATTGACTGCAGAAAGTGTCAAAAAAGCTCCATTGAAATAACAGATAACGTCGACCTGAGACAGGAAGGGAAAACGACTGAAGTGTATTCCTAGACTAGAGGCATGTTTTAACAGAGAACCTCCTCCTGTGATGCACGAGGGAAGATTTTGAGAGAGAGAGAAAGGGCAGAGGTTTGTGTGTATTATAATAATTACTGTGATTCACGCCGCTGTCCTTGCCATTTGTCCCTGAGGGCTGTAATGATGGAGGGTTTAAAGGGGGAGGCACAGATGTATTGTCCACTTCAGCTGCAGTGAAAGACAGCATTCATCATTGGCGGCATCACACAAAAGTGTGCTCCTGCTGCTGCCTCAGTAGTCTTTTGTGGCTGGCCCAACTCCTCTTATGATCATGTCTTTAGTGGCTGGCTAAACTCCTCTTATGACATGTCTTGTGGCTGGCTCAACTCCTCTTATGATCGATCATGTCTTTTGCGACTGGCTCAACTCCTCTTATGATCAAGTCTATAGTGGCTGGCTCAACTCCTCTTATGATCAAGTCTTTAGTGGCTGGCCCAACTCCTCTTATGATCATGTCTTTAGTGGCTGGCTAAACTCCTCTTATGATCATCTTTTGTGGCTGGCTAAACTCCTCTTATGATCAAGTCTTTAGTGGCTGGCCCAACTCCTCTTATGATCATGTCTTTTGTGACTGGCTCAACTCCTCTTATGATCATGTCTTTTGTGGCTGGCTAAACTCCTCCAAGTCCCTGTCTGTCTGTACACCTGCTTGCCTACTCCTTTTCCTCACCTCTACTTCAGCTTTTGTGTTTTCTCATGTTTCTGCCTGTGAGATAAAGGAAAAAGTCAAAACTAGTATCAAGAGCGCGCCATTTTCTTTCGAAATGCTCCGTCTCAAATTGTGTAATTATTGTGTAAATGTATCGAACAGGAAAGGAGAGAGCACCGTAACATCATTTGTTCATACTAACTGTTAAAACACAGCGGTGTCTCTTCGTAACCGTTTCTCCTTTGTTCTCATTGAAGGTGTGGTGATGGAAGATCTTGTCACGTCACTAAATGTGAATGTCAAGGTATTCGGTGACAAAGCACAGAGAAAGGATTGCGGAAACTTTTCATCAGATTAATTTGTCATCTCTTTGTTGTGAGGAAAAGCGTTTTCCTGTTGCTTTCATTTCATACACACTTGTATGGGAATGGCATTGTTGTGCAAGAGTGACATTTCTGTACTAGTAAAGTGAAATTATAGACTTACATTAGAAACTAAGCCATTAAGAAGTACCTCATGTATGCTCTCTATCTATTTTATTTATTTTATTCTTTTATATCGAGGATAATGGAACAAACACTTATGTGCTTTTTTACATCCAGTCCCCGTGTATATGCGGTTTTGTAAATTCTGTCATCTGTTCCCACCGGCACACAATGGCCTATCTATCTGTCCCGTAGTCTGACGACCGTGGGGGCACCCTCAAAGACTCAACAACCAGTTCCCTCCATTCCTCTCTCTGTTCTGCCTTTCTCAGGGTTTTGTTGAGTTCTAGGCCTGTCCATTCGCTGATGTTATCCTCCCAGCTCTTCCTTGGTCTGCCTCTTCTTCTTCCTTCTTGGACAGTGCCTTGTAAAACTGTCTTTGCAAGTCCTTTGGATGTTGTGACATGCCCATACCATTTAAGTTTACGCTTTTTCACGATCGTTAGAAGGTTCTCATAGGGTCCAATGGTTTGCTGGATTCTGTTATGCACGCTTTCGTTGCTTATGTGGTCTTTGTAGGAGATGCCAAGGAGTCTCCGAAAGCATCTCATCTCCACCGCCTGTACTCTTCTCTCCAAATCTGCAGTCAGGGTCCATGATTCACAGGCATACAGAAATATGGATATGACAAGGGAGCGCATTAGTCTGATCTTGGAGATAAGTGAGATATTTTTATCTCTCCAGATCTCTCACAATGGCCTACTCTTACGAAAAGCGGAACAGGATTTAACGTGTGCGCAAGATGTTCTGAGTGCGTTCGCACACGTTTATAGTCTCATCCGAAGGACTTTTGGGGAGAGTGGAGTCTGCATCGATGTTAATTCCAGGGGAAAATTTCCCCTTGAACGGGAAGCGAACCCGGGTCGTCAGATTGCGAGCGCAATGTTCTAACCACTAGGCTACCCCCCCATATATAATATATATATATATATATATATATATATATATATATATATATATATATATATATATATATATATATATATAAAGTGTTGTGTTTAAATTTTTAAACTTAAAGAAAAAAACTGAACACTGGCTCCCCATAAAGCTTGTGGATTCCAATGCAACAGGTGCATTTTTTAGCAAGAGAATCTCCTCAATATCTGCATGAGTGAAGAGATGTATGTGTATGTGTGTGTGTGTGTGTGTGTGTGTGTGTGTGTGTGTGTGTGTTTCTTTTTTAATGATTCACACCGCTGCCCCTGTCATTTGTCCCTGAGGGCTGTAATGATGGAGGGTTTAAAGGGGAAGGCACAGATGTATTGTCCAGCTCAGCTGCAGGGAAAGACAGCGTTCATCATTGGCGGCATGACACAACAGTGTGCTCCTGCTGCTGCCTCTGTCTTTTGTGACTGGTCAGATTCTGCTGATTGTCTGCCCTTGTGTGTCTGCCTGTCTGATTGTTCACTC
Organism: Rapana venosa; assembly: GCA_028751875.1. Lineage (NCBI taxonomy): Eukaryota > Metazoa > Mollusca > Gastropoda > Neogastropoda > Muricidae > Rapana > Rapana venosa. Next base: position 36,334,186 of record CM054160.1, on the reverse strand, counting down.
TTCTTTTTGTCTCAGTGTTTACCTATGTTACAGTGTGACCCAACTGCGCCCATTTGTGCCTGTGGGAGAGCTAAAAGATTCGAATGGAACTAGCATTGATATTTGCTTACTGAAAGATGCTTCCATAAGTTGTGTACGTGTACTTCATTTTCAAAGTTCATAGATCATGAATGTAGAGAAGGCTAAGTTTCTGAAAACTGTGTTTTTCTTCTCCTCTCTTTTCATTTTACAGGGATTTCTGTCATTGCCTTTCTGGCATTCCCTTCTGCTGTCCGTTTTAGCCTGTAGCAATGAAAGGTCTGAATTTAAAATGTAGACGGTTTTTTGGGGGGAAGGGGGGGGAGGGGTACACTAGTAATTTTGTAAGTTTTTGGATACTGTGAATATCTAAAAGCATTTTTTGATATAACGGAGAATTATTCGATAATTTTCATGTACTTAAAGCTTATGTTTTAAATTTTTTTCATGCGAAGAATTCTTTTTGGTTTTCACTGTGTAATAATATTTCACTGTGTAATGTTGAAAGGAATTTGTCTTAGGAAAGCAAAGTTATAGAGTAACCTTAGCTTAAACATTGAATCATGAGCAAAAAGGAGAATTTGTGCCATAGATCGCCTTCAGGAGCCATATTCTTTTAGAGTATGGTGGAAATACACGATTCCTAAATAATAACGGATGGCGTCTATAAACAAGAAGTAATGATACAGAGAGTAAAGGCACATTCTTAGCAAGCGGAACACTTCTTCTGTTACTCATTAGCGGAGATTTTGTGAGGAAAAGGACAGATATTGTATAACACTTTTTACGACTTCTGTGACTGAATTTCTTCTCTCTCTGTTTTACTTCTGGATTGTGCTAATGGTCAGGATGAATGGGAGACAAAAATGTATAATGATTTAGCGCATTGCTGTGAGGGATAACATTCATCACTCTGGCAACAGAAAACACCTGACTAATCTCTGGTCTGGCATGCTCATGCTTTACTGGCTCTACACATTTGTCACTGTTTTTGTGTGTAGCAAGTCTGATATGTGCTTCTACGTGTTCTTTGAATCTTGAATATTCCCTTTTCTTTCTCCTCTTCTGCTTTTGATTTCACGCTTTGCCTGCCTGGAAAAGAACATGTAATGTAGAGACACTATTCTGGCGTGTCTGTTATTTGTCTGGAAGCGTTTTTGGTTTTCTTTTGTTCAAGAGAGAATGGCATATCGTCGAATTCGCTATGTATTAGTGTGTAGGCCGAAAATGGAAGGAGAGGGATTCGTGCACTTTGCTTCATTTCCAAGATTCTTTCAATCATGGTTTTTTTTTTCTTCTCTTGCTCAGTTTTTTCCCCAGTGAGGATTATAAAAGAACACGATAAAAGAACGGAGCTTTTCTGGTTTATTTGTGAGTTTCATGGAATTTTTTGGGTAAAGGTCAGATGAAGGTTTTTTAAAAAAACATATATATATATATATTGCGTTTCCATAAAATTTAGTTGTTTGCCTCACTTGCGTAGGTGAGAGTATGTCCAGCAGTATCGATCGATCAGCTTTCTCTGAAGCAAAATTGTTTTACAACCCTCCTCAAAACAAAAGCAAACAACAAAACAAACCGCAAGCAAACTCTCCCATCCCCTTTAAATTGGAAGTTATTAGAAACTGTACTTTAAAATTTGAAGAATGTAAAAACAGTGCTGTGATACACAGTTCAAGAAAGCATTTTTCGCGAAGCACGAAAAAGCCAGTTGGATGAATATTTCAACACTTGACACCCACAAGTAGTAAAATAAAGGAAATAAGAGACTGTAATTTACAGAGGGTTTCAGACAGACATCTGCTGTACTCATGTCACTATGTGTGTAAAGAGACCAGGGCAGGGCAGGGCAGGGCAGGGCTCCGTGTTCACCCGCTGTATGATTTCTCTCCTTCACGAGTTTTGCTCCGGCATTATTACCTCGTGAACCGGAATAATGCCGAAACTAATGAAACATAACAGACATGATGGCCGACAAAGCCGAAATGAATGATGCTGTTCATCATTTCAGGTATATAAAAAAAAAAGACAATGAAGGGACGGACCGAGAGGAGGGGAAAGAGGAGAGGAAGGAGGAAGAGGCAAAAGGAGGAGCAGAAGAGATCAAGGACAAAGAAAGGGGGAGGGGGTGGAGGGGGAGGGGGAGAGATAGAGAGAGAGAGTGAGTAGAGAGAGAGAGAGAGAGAGAGAGAGAGGAGAGAGAGAGAGAGAGAGAGAGAGAGAGAGAGAGACTTCAGACTTTTCCTGTTCATCGGCCTTAGGCACAATACAAAAGCAAATTGGATATAGGGAATTGGAACATGACAAGTGTTATAGACATACAACTACCAACATGTGATGAAACCGTATCAGATCTATCTGTCTGTCTGTCTGTCTGTCTATCTATCTATCTATCTATCTATCTATCTATCTATCTATCTATCTATCTATCTATCTATCTATCTATCTATCTATCTATCTATCTCTCTCTCTCTCTCCATCTATCTCTCTCTCTCTCCATCTATCTATCTATCTATCTATCTATCTATCTATCTATCTATCTGTCTATTTCTATCTATCTATCTATCAAATCTATCTATCTATCTATCTATCTATCATATCTATCTATCTATCTATCTATCTATATCTGTCTGTCTGTCTGTCTGTCTGTCTGTCTGTCTGTCTGTCTGTCTGTCTGTCTATCAATCTATCAATCTATCTATCTATCGATCTGTCTAGAGAGAAAGCGAGAGAGAGAAAGAGAGGTGTAGAAGAGAAAAAGGAGGAGGAGAAGGATCACCATTGTCTGCCCCTGTTAGTGTTTGCTTGCTCTCTGAGACCTTCATGGTCAGTCCATGTCCACCAGTTTGCTGTTGTATTCCTTCTTTTTCTCCTTTTGTCTCTTGGTATAACTATGCTTCAGTGTGGAAACACTACCGGTATCATCGTTACTAGTGTGTACCTGAGTGTGTTGTGTATATACATTTGATATTTGTTTATCTTGATATTTGTGGATGATTGCATGCGTGTGAATGATTTGAATGCAAACACTTTGATTTGTTTACTTTACAAGATTCAGCGCTATATAAATTCCATAATTATTATTATTATTATTATTATTATTATTACAATTATGAAGCTATTGTTCACTCAGTCTGTCTGATTGTCTGTCTGTCTGTTTGTCTCTCTCTCTCTCTCCCTCTCTCTCTCTCTCTCTCACACATGTACACGCACACCCGCTCTTACACATTCGAGCAGACACAGATATGTACATTCCCCCCTCCCCTCCCCAATCACATCCCCACCCATCCATCCCCTCATTTCCCCCTCTCCCCCTCTTTTTCATACACCCAAGCACAAAACACGAATAATAAACCGATATAAGAAAAATGTTGAGGAAATGTACTGTAACAAAAAAAAAGGAATAAATTCCCCAAGGTCAACATTTTCAACAACAAAAAAATCATGGTACGGGAAAGAAAGCGGACATGGAGGGTTGCGAAACATTCAAATAGATAAAACAAACAAACAAACAAACAAACAAACAAACAAACGTCGAACTCTATACTGTTTTGACCTTTTCAGCAGGGTCGCTTGAGACATGAGTTGGAGACTCTACGAATGACACGAGGAGGCTTTTCTCGAAAAAAAAAGAAAGAAAAAGAGATCAATACAGCGTTAAGAATCTGAAGTGGCGGTGTCACATGGAAATCTACTTTGGATGATTTGTAAGAAAGTTGAAAGGGGTGTAGGTGTAAAGTTGCAGACACACGACCATCGCTAAGGACTGTTGAACTTGTGCTGGCTGTGCTATCAGAGTGAATAAAATGCTATAGAATATGTATGAAATGCTTGTGAAGTGGAGGTCAGTGCAAGTTTCAACGAATTCAGTTATATATGCACTTAAGCACACATGTATGCATGCACATACACAAGCATGCACTCCTCTCCCCTAAAACACTCCTGATATTGCTGTGAAAGGAGGTTAAGCTGAAGAAGACACACACACACACACACGCACGCACACACACACGCGCGCACGCGCGCGCGCACGTACAAAAGAGGTGGGAGAGAGCAGGCTTTAAATGGTCATGATTGGTGTTTAGATGCCATATTGGTCATGTGTGTTTCTAAGTAACAAAGTTGCTTTAAAAAAATCCTTCCTCTCTTTTTGCTTTGAATCAGCACACACACACACACACACACACGCACGCGCGCGCGCGCGCGCGCACCCATACACACACACACACAAACCCCCCCCCCCCCCCCCCCCCCACCCACACACACACACGTCTAATATCACTTTAAGTGAACAGACGAAAAATCGAAGACACACACAGAGGACGTGTGCACATGCTTAGCACTTGGACGACTGTGTGCTGATTGTTATTTGACAAGATGATTCCAGTCATCCGTTTGGAATCGGCCACTGTGTATTCCAAACAGTTGAAGTG
>CM054160.1:36317235-36319735 GCA_028751875.1 Rapana venosa | reverse complement strand
ATTCCATTATTCGCGATCTAAAAGAATAAAATAAAAAAAAATAATAAAACACACGCACACACGCACGCACGCACGCACATATATATATATGTATATATATATATATATATATTTATTTATTTATACATATACATATATGTGATCAATAAAAACTAATGCATGGACGTTTTCTGAAGGAAAAAAGTTGAAGGTTGCCAGAATATGAATAAGCAGCCATTATTTTCTTTGCATTTTTACATTAGCATGTTTCCATTGATTTTCTCTGCGAAACTTTAAAGACTGTATTTTGCCTTTCAGCTATGTAATATGAGTACGCTTATGGATGCCATGAATACATGCTTGTTGTGTATGAAAGGATATATGAATAAGAAAAAAATCATATGATGTACAGATTTTCAGAAAAGTTGAATGTACCCCCGAAGTCAAAATGTGGCTACCTTAATGGTAGGTAAAAACTGTCGCCTTTGATACGAACACTCCCCGCTGGAGAAGCTCGGAGCTGTATCGAAGGGACGAAAGAAAATAAGAAGAAGAAGAAGAAGAAAGAAGAAGAAGAAGAAGAGAAGGAAAAGAAGAAGAGGAAGAAGAAGAGGAAGAAAAAGAAGAAGAGAAAACCCATGTAATGGACAAAGTTTCAGAACCAGTTTAATGGATCTGGGTGCAAACAGGCAAACACTGTTTTCTGTGCTTTGCTGTAGCTGTATTTTTGTAGTGCTTTTCTGAGGACTTTCAGCTCGTTTTACCTGTTGGCAGCGAAATATGAGTATGCTTTTTGGTACCATGCACATACACACGCACGTACGCACACGCACGAACGCACACACACACACGAAAGCGACACCACACACACACACACACACACACACACCACACACACACCACACACACACACACACACACACACACACACACACACACACACAGACGAACGCACACCACACTCACACACACACTCACACACGCTCACAGGCACCACCACTTTTCATTTTCATACCACTTTGTCTCATTGTCCCCCCCCCCCCCCCCCCCCACACCACACCCCACCACCACAAAACACCACACCACACACCACACACACGCCCACACACACACACCCAACACACACACACACAACACACACACACACACACACACCAACACACAACACACACACACACAAAACACACACGCTCACACACACACACACACACACACACGCTCACACGCTCACACGCACACACTTATTTTCATACCACTTTGTCTCATTGCTCCCCCCCCCCCCCCACACACACAACACACACACCCACACCCACACACACCACCACACACCCACCCCACCACACACCAAAACACACACACACACACACACACACACACACACACACACACCCCAAAACACACACAAAACACACACACACACACACACACACACTCGGAGGGTGGGAGGGAGGGGGAAAGAGAAAGAGAGAGAGTAAACTTTGTCCATTAATGTTGGTTTTTCGAAAAGTTAAATGCTAGATTTCCTTGAAAGAAAGAAGCACAATGAAGCAGAATGACCTTGTGTGTTCTGTAGAAACAAAAATCCCAGCTGCTGATAATGCTTTTTGTGGGTGGTTGATTAGAGAACATTGATCGTGTGTCGTCAAATCCCTGTGCATAAGACTGCAGACATGAATGAGACTGAAGAAAATAGACTAAAACTACAAAGAAAAAAGGAAACGTTTCATGTCCCAAAAATCAGGTTAAAGTTTCAAAGTTTTTCAGTTTAGATGTTGGCTTTGTCTTGTTCTTATCTATTGTTTAGACAGTTAGTTCGTGAGTCAATTAATCGCTTTTGATTGACTTGTGATAATTAATTAGTCCCTTTGAAATGTTTCCGATGTATATTCCATGTTTATTAAAAAATTTTCTATTGGCTATGAGTTTTAAAAAATTGTGTTTATTGTGTTATTTCCTTTAATTTTTCTCTCCTTCTTGCTGCCTTTGTGCATTTTCCCCCCTGTGTTTGATAAAGTTTTTTTTTAGTTGATTAATCTGGATTTTTTGTTTTGAAAGAGAATATGACATTTGTTGCTGTTGGCGAATTCAGTTACGATCTAACGTGGTTTTTCTGCTAAACCCTGTAGGGCTTTAGGAAAGGAAAAGCTGGTCTTCTTCTGGCAACATTTAATGGCCAAATGCCACGGGGCTGTTGTTTTGTCCGCCCTTTGTTTTACTTTCTGTCAATCCCTTCTGCTCACTCTTATCTTTTCCCCTCTCTTTCTTTCTCACACGGTAAGTTATCAGTTGGAAGACATTGAAGGGACAGAATCTTTAAAACGAGAAAAAGAAAGCTAAGAAGCAGGGAGCTTTGTTTGGTAGACAAGCGCATCCATCACAGAGAAAGGATGTGAAATGAAGAAAGAAGAGAGGAAGGAAAACAAGAAAGAAAAGGACCATGTCATTGAAAGTGTGTTCTTGAATATTGATTAAGCTGATGGGAATTTTACTGGTTCGTTGGTAGCTTTTGCACCAAAACAAG
>CM054160.1:36279735-36312235 GCA_028751875.1 Rapana venosa | reverse complement strand
TTTCTGAAAGGGAATTTGATTTGTTGATGTCAAATGCAGTAACGGTCTAATGTGTCTTTTATGTAAAACTGCACACAGCTGTAGAAAAAGAAAAACACGTATGTCCTCCGATCACATCTAACGCTGAGACCCCATGGGTCATCATCTTTTTTCTTGTTCTTTCCATCTTTTCTGTTGTCCTTTAGCAGCTTCCCTTCTCTTCTCACACAATAGGGACCATTTGGAAGATACTTAAGCAATGACATCTTTCACTGGGAAAAACAAAAAAAAAGCAGCTGTGTCTAGTAGACAGCGCATCCATCACAGGAAAAGGACATTAGCGGCAGCAGTCTCCTCCCCGAATGTAAAATGATTAGGGAAAGGGGAAAAGAAAAGAAAAACAAAGGAATAAAGAGCATGCCATTCAGAGTGTGTTCTTGAACATGCAGCTGATGCGATGGAAATTTTCCTGAGTGCTTCGTCGGCAGCTTCTAAAGTGACAGTTAGCACGCCTGTGGAATGGAGGGAGGGTAAGGTGTGAGCATTGCTAAGTGTCCTGCTGTTATTGCATTTCAATTGTTGTCATCAGACCAGAAGCACTGGCATTGTGAAACAGAGGGAACTAGAGTCTGTTTTGGATGTCTTTCTCAGTTTCCAGCATACTGCAGGTGGCGGGGTTAGAAGGCCTTGTTTTTCTCATTTCAGTTGCCCTCGTTTGCTTAAAAACTTGTTTACCTGCACTGGAAACGGAAATGGGATACAAAAGCTCGTCAGTTCATTGCAAAACCAAAGAAAAAGAAGAAGAAGAAGAAAAACCATACCTTTCTTACAGAGCGCATTTGTGGGTTGTTTACCTTAAAACAATTAGTAGTAATTTTTTTTAAAGAAGCATGAAACACTTTTTACACAGCACAATTGTTGGGTTAATTACCTTCTAAGAATTAGTATTTAAAAAAAAAACCACAACAAAAAACTTTCTTGCAGAACACTTTTGTAAGATATTTACCTTAAAAGAATTTGTAACAATCTTTTTTAGAATCAAGAGTACAACGCTTTTTTAACCACAGCACATTTGTGGGTTATTTACCTTCTAAGAATATATATTAGTAACAATTGTTTTTAAAAATATATACAAAAACTTTCTTACAGAGTGCAGTTGTCGGTTTTTTTACCTTCAAGGAATAAGTAACATTTTCTTTTAAAGAAGCAAAAACGAAAACTTTCTTACAGAGCGCATTTCTTGGTTATTTGCCTTAAAAGAATTAGTAACCTTTTATAAGAAGCATGAGTGAACACGCTTTTACACTGAACATTTGTTGGCTATGTACTTTCAAAGAATTAGTAACATTTTTTTTAAAGAACCATAAATGAAGACTTTTTTTTACGCAGCACATTTTTTTTTGGTAATTTACCTTCAAAGAATCAGTAACAAATTTTTAAGAAGCATAAACAAAAACTTTCTGCAGAGCTCTTTTGTGGGTTAGTTGCTTTAAGAGAATTAGTAAACAAGTTTTAAGAAGCATGGGCAGCCACTTTTTGACACTGACACATTTGTTAGCTATTTACCTTAAAAGAATTAGTAACTTAAAAAAAAAGCACAAACAAAAACTTCCTTACAGAGCATTTTTGTTGGTTATTTACCTTAAAGAATTAGTAAACAAGTTTTAAGAATCACAAACGAAAACTTTCTTACAGAGCTTATTTGTTGGTTATTTACCTAAAAAGAATGAGTATTCTAATAATAATAATAACAATGAAATAGATTTTAGTGCGCTGCACACAACTGCCCTGGCAGAGCCCAGGGTGCGAGGTGCTAGTTAATCAGCTGCCTGCAGGGAAGGCGTGAAAATCCAGAAGAGAACGAAGAAGAAGCGGGGTAAAGGAGGTGGATATGATCCAGCTGGGCAGCTGGAGTCTGCCAAAGGCTGGGGGGGGGGGGGGGGGACTGTGAGGACTCCATTGACAGTACAGGTGATCTGGTAACACGTGTCAGTGCTGGTGCTAATCCTCCTGCTCCTCCTCCACGCCTCCCCCTGTCACTGTCACTCTCCTCCTCTGTCACTGTTGTGTCTTCTCCCCTCTTTTTCCTTGACCTCCCTGTCTATACTCAACTCCCCCTCTGTGTCTCTCTCCTCTTGCCTTCCCCTGTCATTAGAATGAAGGACTGTATATTAGAGGTTTTGTGTGCCAAGGCTGAAGTTTTCAATATCATACCATGGACAAAGAATTTGTTTGTAGAGTAAAAAGCTGTATGTTTTTAAAAAAAACCCAAACAAACCAAAACCTTTTTGCTTAATTCAGGGAAAGAGACCAGTCAACAGCGTTGCACGCTATTACCAGTCTGAACAGAGTCTTGTGTTAAAAAAAGTCTTTTTTTATGAAGAAAACCGTTGCATTGCGGGCCCCCCCCCCCCAACCTCCCCTCCTCTCAGCCTACGTCCATATTTTTTTCAAAGCTTCTCTACTTCTATGTTGCCTGCCCTATTTTCCATTGTCGTAAAAACATTCTAAGTAAGAAATAAGAAACTGTTATGCACAGTTACTATAAAAAGAAACGTATTCAGAGGTAAAAAGTTAAAATATCAGAGCGCGAGAGACAGCAGTTATCATTTTTTGTTGCATTGTTACAATTGTATATTTGGTTTTTTTTTGTGAGAAAGACTTTTGAGCACTTTTTGCGTGTTGGCTACGAAATATGAGTACGCTTTTGGGCACCGTGCACAAGCGTGCGCGCGCGCGTGTATGTGTATATGTGTGCGTATGCGTGTGTGTGTGTGTGGAGAGAGAGAGAGAGAGAGAGAGAGAGAGAGAGAGAGAGAGAGAGAGAGAGAGAGAGAGAGAGAGCAACTAACTGTAAACGTTATCCATTTAATGCTGGTATTTTGAAGCAAGAAGTGTCACCGCGTTGAGGGCAAGGGCGCAAACCAAGCCTGTGTGTTGCTGTTCTGTAGAGAGAACGGGAAAGGGGACGGGATAGCCTAGTGGTCAGAACATTGCGCTCGCAACCTGACGACCCGGGTTCGATTCCCGTTCAAGGGGGATATTTTCTCCTGGAGTTAACATCAGCGCAGACTCCACTCTCCCCCAAAAGTTTTTCGGATGAGACTATAAACCGAGGCCCCGTGTGCGAACGCACGCGGAAAATCTTGCGCGCATGTTAAATCCTGCTCCGCTTTTCGTAAGAGTAGGCCATTGTGTGCTGGTGGGAACAGATGACAAAATTTACAAAAACCGCATACACACGGGGACTGGATGTAAAAAAGCACACAAGTGCTTATTCCGTTATCCTCGATATAAAGGTTAAAGGTAAAGGAGTCCCATAACCTATAAGGTCGTAGGGGAGCGAGGCGTCAGAGACCTCACTTCTCTAGGGCCAGCATATTGAGGGCAGCGCCCATCTCCTCTCCCTCGCTGCTTTACCTTCCCTGACCCTAAAGAGGGCAGGTACCCATTTACAGCTGGGTGAACTGGGGGAACTGTACTGAAGCCAAGGCGCGCAAACGGTCACCCATCCAACTGGTGACCACGCTCGACGCTGCTTAACTTGGCTGGGGGAAAGCGAGTGCTCCGACCACTGAGCTATCCCGTCCTCGATATAAAAGAATTTTAAAAAAATAAAGAAAGAACAGTCTGTAGCTGACACGCTTTTTGTCAGTGGCTGGCTGGCTGAAAAGAACATGGATCGTGTGTCAGCAAATTCTACACTAATGCACAAGACTACAGAGAGAGAGAGAGAGAGAGAGAGAGAGAGAGAGAGAGAGAGAGAGAGAGAGAGAAGAGAGAGAGAGAGAGAGAGACTGAAAGGGGAGTAAAATTGCAAGGGAAAAAAAGGGAGGGGGGGGGGGGCGTTTGTTAAAAATCAGGTTTCCAACTTGTGTAGTTTGTTGTCTTTGTGTTGTTTTGTTCCCACTAATTGCTCAATCAATCGGCCATTCGTTGAGGCAAAGTAGTCATCTTTGATTTGCTTGTTGACAGTTAAGTATTTGCTTTGAAGTTTTGTTTTGAAAGGTTTTTGTTTGGTTCTTTAAAGGTATTTTTTCAATTTCTATTGCCTGTGATTTGTAAGCATGTTTTGTATAATTTTCCTTCAGTCCTTATCGACTGTGTTCTTGCTTTCTGTGTGTATTCTATTTCATTGATTTTCTTTGGTTCATGTATTCACTCTGTTTTCTTGAAAGGGGATATGACGTTTTTTGATGTCAAATTCAATAACGATCTAACGTGGTTTTCATGTTTAACCCCACAAGACTTTAGGGAAAGATAACCCAGTCTTTCCTCCAGGCAACACTTAATGCTCAGATGCAGTGGGTCATCATTTTCTCAATCCTTTTTTGAATTAAAAAACAAAAACTTTCTCTCCATCTTTTTTGCTGTCTCTTAGCTTTCCTCCGCCCTTTCTTTTCTCCTCATACAAATGGAAGCAGTTTGAAGTCATTTAAGGGACAAAATCTTTTAACTTACAAAAAAGGACGTGAGACATGGGCTCTGCTTGGTAGACAGCATACCAGTCGCAAGAAAAGCACATGAGCAGCAAGCAAGTCTTTCCCTAGAATTTGAAATAAGGAGAGACGAGTGGGAGGGAACACAAGGGAAAAGGAACATGCTATTTCATATTGTGGTCTTGGAACATTCAGATGTTGAGAATTTTGCTTGATGTGTCATGGGTTGTAACTTCTACAGTGAGAGTAAGCACACTGAGTTGAAGTGAGGCTAAGACGTGAACGTTGCGAAATATCCTTCCGTTATTACATCTCAGTTGTTGATACCAGATCAAAGCACTGTGTTGTGGAACAGTCTGTTTGGGATTTCTTCTGAGCCTCCAGTTTCTGAAGGTGGTAAGGTTAGGAAAGACATCCCAGTTTTTCTTCACGCTAATCCCAGTTGGCCTTGATCGCTTGAGGACTTTCTAACTTGCAGTGGGAATGAAAACTGCATGCAAATAAACTTGTTAGCATCCTGCAAAAACGAAGAATGAGAAAGCAGAACTTTACTGCAAAGCACTTTTTCTTAAGTTATAGATCTATACCTTAAGATAGAATGAAGATTCTTTAGAACTGGTGTGTTGCAGGCACGCACATAGGGGGAGAGGAAGAGTTGCCAGGTGCTAGTTAAACAGCTTCGCGTGGGGAAGGCTAAGGGAAAAAAGAGAGAAAAAAGAAACGGGGTAAATGAGTTGGGGATGATCACGCTGGGCACATATAGCCTGCAAATAGCCAGGAACAGCAAGGAATCGGTTGACAGGGAGGGGGGGGGGGGGGTGTCTTGTAACGATCGATCAGTGCCGGTGCTGATCCTCCCCCTCCTGCTCCACCCCCCTTCCACCTATCTCCTTTACCGTCACGTTTGCCTGTTATTCCTTCTCTTCTTCTCTCCTCCCCTCCCATAGAATGTCCTTCTCTTATACCCTCTCAGCGTCACATGAAATGGCTGTATGTGACAGTATTTTTGTGTATGCCAAACTGCAGTTTTCAGCAGTTTAACATAGACAAAACATAATCTGTTTCCAGAGTAAAAGCTATGTGCTTTGGCAGTAACTGTTTTGTTTATTCAGGAGAGAAAAAAGCCACAACAGCCTCTTGATACCACCAATCTGAATGATTATATATATAGATTTTTATCGTCCATGTCTGAACTGTATGTATGTTTGTCCGTCGTGTTCGACGATGACCTCCAAAACAGCAGAGGAGGTAGCTTTTGTTTAGGAAATTGGGCAGAAATTTGATTATAGTGGAGATGCCTTGCCCACAGCACATCCCCACTCTCTCGGCCAAGTGGGCATAAGGACAGTCAGCGTTGGAGATGTTCTCCAAAGGCCAACTAGCCCCCAGGGCTGCAGCACATAAGGACTGTGCAAGTCAAGCCTCCTAGTCAGAGAGTCATATTCGATCACTAAAGACTAAGCTGTAAAGTGGAATTCCATGAGTGGGAAAGCCACTGGTCATACAGCCTCTCACTTTGCTGTTGCCCCCAGCGTCAATGGTTTAATCAAGAACTGTGATAAAGCCAAGCGCCTGAACTGTAGAAACTGAAGTCAGCTGCTGATATGCTTTTTGCAAGTGGCTGACTAGAGAGCGTTGAACGTGACAACATGAAATTCCATGAAATATCATGAAAATCCAAAAGTAATGCACTAGACTGCGACATAAATGATACTTAAGAAAATAGAGCGAGCAAACCTGCAAAAAGAAAGGAAACCCATTTTTGCGGAAAATCAGGTTAAGTTCCACAGTTTGGCAATTCATTTTTGTTTATTGTCTTCGTATCAAATGCTTAGTCATTCGTTGAGTCAAAGTAATCACCTCTGGTTTGCTTGCTCACAATTAACTATTCTTTTGAAGAAAATGTTTTTGTTAAGTATTTGTCCATGTTTATTTTTCTTTAATTTTTAGTTCCTGTGATAATTTTATAAGCGTTTGGTTTGCTTTTTCCTTATCTGTTATCTTTCTTACTTTCGGTCTGTCTGTCTTTCTGTCATTAATTTAATTTCTGTTTATATTATTCTGTTTTTTGGGAAGGAAAATATAACTGCATTTGATGTTGTCAAGTTCAATAACGATCTGACGTGGCTTTTATGGTAAACCCCACACGGCTTCAGGAAAGCAAAAACAAGCCTTCGTACTGGCAACATCTCATGCTCAGATGTCTTGGGTCATCATTCTCTCAGTCCTTTTCTTCCCCTTTCTCTCCATCCTTTCTGCTGTCTCTTAGCTTTTCGCCCTTCCTTTCTTTTCTCCTCACACACGAGGAAGCACTTGGAAAGCATTTAAGCGATGGGATGTTTAACTGAGACAAAAAGGTACAGAGAGGCAGTGGGGTCTTCAGTTTGGTAGACAGCACATCCATCACTAGGAGAGGACATTAGCAGCAGCAGCAGCAGTCTCCTGCTGGAATGTGAAATGAAGAGAGAAGAATTGGGAAGGGGGCAAAAAGAAAGAGAGAGAAAAAAGAGAATGTCATTCAAATCATGGTCTCGAACATGAAGCTGATGGGGATTTTACAGGGTTCTTCATGGGCAACTTCTGCAGTGACAGTGAGCACGCGTGTAGATGGAAGGGAGAATAAAACGTGAACATTGATGAATGTCGTACTGTTAGCGGATTTCAGTTGTTACTACATCAGAACCTGTACATTCAGAAACATGATCTACCAGAGCATCATTCAGAAAGTTCCACTGTTTCCTGTATGCTGCAAGCAAGTGACATGATTAGGAAATGTCCTTGGTTTCTTTTCAACGTTAATATCAGTTGGTTGTGTTCACTTGAATAACTCGTTCGCATGCGCTGAAAATGAAAAGGTCATGGAAAAAATTGTAAGCTCGTTGAAAAATCCTACGAAAAAAAGTAAATGTTTGCTGCAGAGCATTTTTGATAGTCATTTACCTTAAGGATTGAGCTAGAAGCTTTTTTCTTTAGAATTGGTATCCTACAGACAAACACACAGAGTAAGAGGTGCCAGGTGCTAATTAAACAGCTTCCTCTAGGGAAGGCTGTGGAGAAAGAAGAGAAAAAGAAGAAGCGGGGTAAATGAGGTGGAGATGATCAAGCTGTCAGTGCTGGTGCTAATCCTCCTGATCCCTTCCCCCCTCCCCCCGCCACTCCCTCTCCTCAGCCACTGTTCTCTCTCCCCTCCCTCTCTCCTTCCCTCTTCTCCTCCACCTCTCGTCCCCCTCCCATCTTTTTGGTTGTGAGCGGTCCTGGCATCGAAAAGAAAAGAGGAACTGTGTATGACAAAGTACTGCTAAAAGCTGAATAATAGTAAGCTGAGTAATAGTTTCCAAGTAAAGGCTGTAAAATGTTTTAAAGTATTTTTTTCGTTATTTGGAGAAGTTAAACAGATCATAACAGCAACAGGTTATCACCAGTATGAAAAACAACGGATCAATTTCAACTTTTATATATTTCTTTTCAAATGAAATAAAAGTTTCAAAATGTTAAAACTACCTGCACTTGTTTTCCTCCACTTCTCTTTCGGCATTAATGAAACATTTTCTAGGCTTCTTCTTTTTCTAGGTTGATGATGTGAAAGACATGGCATTTTTTAAAATGTTGCATTGTGTTTTGGCCACATACAATTTCTTTGTTTGAATTTGGAGCGTGACGTTAGGGGAAAGTGCGTTGCCTCGAAGCAGCACTGCAGTTTTTGATCCTTCTTGTCATTAGACACACTGACTTTGTTTATTTGCAGTTGTCCTGTGTGCCAGTCTGCTTCTTTGTGCCTGTCTCGACTACAGTGAATATCTGCTGCAGAATAATTGAAAAGATAATTCTCACATAATTGTGATAGCACTACGTGTGTTTTGCGCTGTTTCGCAGTCTACTGAATCGTTTTGAGTTAGAAAAATAGCACTTAGTTTCTCAGCACTTAGTTTCTCAGCACTTAGTTTCTCAGCATTTCGTTTCTCAGCATATTAAAACAGTTTGGGTTAGAAAGGTAGCACATAGTTTCTCAGCATATTGAAACAGTTTGGGTTAGAAAAATAGCACTCTGGCTTCTATTTGGGGTTCAGTGGAATAGACTCTCCCCCCCCCCCCCCCCCCCACCGCTTCTGACTGGATTAGAACTATAAATTATTGCTTCATAGACTTGTAAGCTTTCAAGCTAGACTTGTCCCTGCATTAGTATAATTATGAAAAAGTGGTGTCTGAAACGTACTGCTAAGAGAAAACAGTAGATAGACTCGGATATGGACAATTATACCAGCAGGGGATCAAAGATTTCCCGCCTTTGACAGTATCAGGTTTCCATAAATTGTCTTCCGATGGAGTGTGGGGTGGAGAAGGTGCCGGACATTCTAGGTCTGTGCTGATGAAGGTGTCAGCTGTCAAAGGTCAAATTGCAGGGATGTTCCGAGATATTTCTCCTGGGCAGCAAACGATAGATGGCTGCTGAAGGGTGTGTGTGTGTGTGTGTGTGTGTGTGTTGTGTGTGTGTGTGTGTGTGTGTGTGTGTGTGTGTGTGTGTGTGTGTGTGTGTGTGTGTGTGTGTGTAAGTGGGGGTCGTAGTAGCAAGGTAATCAGGCTTTAGTGTCAGGGCTGAGGAGTGGGGTTGAGGTCTGTTTTGACATGGATGTTGTCACCACCAACTATGGCTACATAGGTTTCCTCTTGAAAGTTTTTTTTTGTTGTTTTCTAAAGTCATTTTGCATTTACGAAACTCACATAATATATATATATATATATAATATATATATATATATATATATATATATATATATATATATATATGTATGTATGTGTGTGTGTGTGTGTGTGTGTGTGTGTGTGTTTTGTGTGTGTGTGTGTGTGTGTCCCCATCATACTCATTCTATAGCTTCCATTGAGTCAGTGATTTACACCAATGCTAACCTGCCAGAAGACTACTAACCAAAAATGACACTGTAATGTTTACTTCTTAAACGCTCTGAATTTGTAAGGGGTGATGATGATGATGATGATGGCAGTAGATGTGTGATTGAAGAACAGCAAGGGAGGTATTGCACTTTACAGAGAAAGTGGTCTGTTTTGATTTCGACGCACCTGATCCAATTCTCTTATAGTTTCTTGTTTTTGCCTGTTAACATTTTTAACATTTATCCCGATGGATTTCAAGGGATAGAATTTCACTTTGTTCTCCATATCTTTGATATGAATACAATGTGCAACGTAAACAAAGACAATTAATTGACATTTGATTTTTCCTTTGGAGTTAACATCAGTGCTGACTCCACTCCCCCCCCCCCCCCTCCTCCTGAGTCCTTCGGATGAGACTATAGACCAAGGTCCCGTGTGCGAACGCACGCAGAACATTTTGCGCATTCGTTAAAACCCGTTCTTCTTTTCGGAAGAGTAGTCCATTGTGTGCTGGTGGGAACGGATACAATTTACAAAACTGCATACACACGGGGACTATATGTAAAAAAAAGCACACGAGTGCTTATTCCATTATCCTCGAAATAAGATAATTAAAATAACAAAAAGAACAATAAGAAGAACAACAATGATAATAATAATAATAATATAATGACGATAATGAATAATAATAATAATAATAATAATAATAATAATAATAATAATAACAAGAAGAAGAAGAAGAAGAAGAAGGAGGCTCCTTGTGTGTCATCTGTCATGTATGTACAGCACCATTTTTCTTCTGTGGTTATCTGTCTAGTGTTACTGGACACAAATGCTGCATACACTTTCCCTGCTTCGTGATGCCTCGACCACTCTTGGTCCATTTTCGCTGTGGGCTTTCTTGGTTAGACTGGGTGTTTGTAATTGCATTGATGCTCTTCTTCCCCCATCTTTCTGCATTCTCTTTCAACTTTCACGGAGAATGACACCAAGGCTTCATTCTTTCAATGAATAAGTTAGCACATCTCTCGGCTGTGTAAGCCTGCTCCGTATTTGTGCCCCCTTCCTCCTTTTTTGTTTAAGTTTTCTTAGGTTACTGAAAAATCCATATTTGTGTTTTTTGTTTTTCCTCCGCCCCCTTTTTGTTTAAGTTTAAAATTTTTTTTATTTAAGGTTACTTAAAAATCCATATTTGTGCCTTTCCCCCCCCCCCCCTTTTTGTTTTAAGTTTTATTTTTAAAAATTATTTTTAGGTTACTTAAAAATCTTCTTCAGCATTGTTTTCTTTCAAATCTACGTTGTCGTTATCATCTTTGTCTCCCTTCCACTTTTCGCTGAACATTTTCATGGTTTTTTTTTTCGCCCGCAAGCTTTTTTCTTTTGTTTCACGTTGCTTCTCGTGTTTGCCAGTTACGCGAAAGGGTGTTCAGTGAAGGAAGACACCCAGACTGTCATGCACAAACGTTTTCAGAAAGAACAACAAAAAACCAACAACAAAAGGTGAAATGATTCCAGAGCATAAATAGGTTGCTTGCAGCTAGTTTCTTTTGCATTTTCAAGGTGTTTATTCTCCATCCTTTTATTTTTTGTTGTTGAACATTTTTTGGGAGGCCTGTTAGCTGAGAAATATCCGTTTGCTTACGGGTACTGTACGTGTGTGTGTGTGTGTGTGTGTGTGTGTGTGTGTGTGTGTGTGTGTGTGTGTGTGTGTGTTAGGAGAGAGAGATAGAGAGAGAAGAGAGACGGACAGAGAGACAGAGGGAACAAGAGCAATCTTAAACTTTGTCCATTAATACTGTTTTTAAGTTTAAAAGTTTGAACACGTTAGGGGAAAGCAGAGCGAGGAAGCAAAGTGACCCCGTGTGTTCCATAGAAACAGAAATGAGCTGCTGATATGCTTTTTGTCAGTGGCTGACTAGCAAACAGGGATCGCATGTCATAAAACTCCAAGTAATGCACTGGACTGATGGGAAAAACCAGGAGACGTTAGAAATATAGTTATAGTTGGAATAAAGCAGCAAACGTATGGGAATCGTTTATTGCTAGAAGTCAAAAGTTATGAAAAGTTTGCTGATATTGTCTTGTCTGTAGCAATCGTTTAATGAAATGGTCAGTCATTTTATGAATAGGTTTTATCAGTCAAGTCAGTTAGTATTGAGTCTATTATCAATAAACAAGTATCTTATTTTGGGGTTTTGCTTTGTGGTAGTTCTTTGTTTTTGTTTGTGTTTTGTTTGCTTTTTGGGGGGTGAATTTTTGGTTAGTGTGACCTTGTTAGATTTTGCCTTTAATGCCCCCCCCCCCCCCCCCCCATATCTTTTTCAAAGTTTACTATTTTTGTCATTCTACCATTCTGTGAGAGGATGGCGTTTTTATTGATGTTTTTGTTATATCTGTATCTTTATTCTAAATTTCATTTTAATCTTAAAATCTTTTCAGCAAAGTAAAAAAAAAAAAAGCAGCCTTTTCTCTTGGGCAACATTTAAAGCATGAATGCTCTGGGCTTTAAACAGTTTTTGTTGAAAGATCTTTTTACCTTCTACTTTCTCTTCATCTTTTCTCACTGTGTTTCAGTTTTGTCTTTTCCCCTCTCTCTTCTCCTACAATACGAAGCATTTGGCAGACATTAAAGCGATGAAATCTGTAACTACAAAAAAAGGGTGAGAAGCAGAGAGCTTTGTTTTGTAGACAGGTTATCCATCACAGGGAATGGGCATTGGAAGCATCGGTCTCCTCTCAGAATGTGAAATGAAGAGATAAGAAAGGGAGAAAAGGAAGAAAGGAAGAAGAACAGGGAATGGCATTCAAGTTGTGTACCCAAACATTACACTGACAGATATATTTTGCTCAGTGCTTCTTAACAAGCTTGTACAGTGACAGGACGCTAGTGAGTAAATGAAGGAGGTCAGGTGAAGTGAAATCAAGAACACTTTATTCATACCATGAAGGGCAGTTACAAAACTGACAGGCACGTTGATACGTACCAACCTATACGTATACGAGTGATGATTTACTGATATACAAATATCGTGTTATACTTCAGTGGCTGTTTGCAGATTAGGAGCACTGCCTTTTTTTCATGAACTGAGTAATCCAGATTCACTTTTAAAAAGTTTTCCCGAGTTTCCAGATGACTGCAGGTGGCAAGGTTAAAACAAAAACGTTGTCTTCGTTTTTCTCATTTTGAAACACAATTGGCTTCTTTCTCTTGAATACTTGTTCACTAGTAATGAGAACGAAAATGTCATGGGAGGTAAAAAAAACAACAACAAAAACAACCAAAGGGACTGCAAAAACGTCGAGAGAAGGAAGAGAATGAGGAAACTTTGCTCGCAGAACATTTTGTTTTTTGCTTTTTCATCTTCTCCAGGCCCATTGGGAGTCACTGGGGGTACCCTGCAGAAGAGCTGTAACCCATCAGTTCTTTGATGTTTATGTACTAGGAATGACTTTAAATGTTTTACAACTATTCTGCTCTAAACGAAGTCACGGAGAAAAAGAAGCGGGCTAAACGAGTCTGAAACGAGCAAGCTGGGCATGCAATGGGAGCCTGCAAAAAAGGTGGCAACTGCCAGGAATCAATTGACACGGGTGATCTTGTAAGGATTGATCAGCGCTGGTGCTAATCCTCCTGCTCCTGCTCCCCCCTCCTCCTCCCCTCCCTCTCCTCTGTTGCTGCCCTCTTCTTCTGCCCTCCTCCCTGCTCTGCTCACCCCTACACTGTGTCCTTCTCTCACTCTAACCCTCTCTTTTGTCGTCAGTGTTTCTAGTGTCAAACGGGAGGGCTGTGTGTGACGGTATGCATGTCTAAAGCTTAGTTTTGTAATTTTTTCCTGGACAGACTTGTATTCAATCGGAAAACAATCACGTGTAAAGAAAAAAGAAAGCTTTCTAGTTCACTTTACAGTAAGAGGCAATCCAAAAATATCAACAGGTTATCAACAGTACCATTTCATATTTCTTTTTCTTTTTTTATTTAAGAAAAAAACAAACCCATTTAATCAGGATGTGGTCAAGGCCGCAAAGTTTTGTCTTTTGTCTGCAAAGCAAGATATTTCTTGGTAGGAATTTTGAGCTGCTGTCTGTAGGGAGATGGTACTTGTGCAAACCAGCATTATGCATTCCCTCTCTCCTTGTGTACGTGTGTATTTTTATTTATTGCGTGTATTTTTCATTTTGTTGATTTACCATTTCCGTTTGAGCCAGTATATTTGCTGGTCTGTTCAATCTGATGATGGATTTTCCATGCACAATTGCAAAGGGCAGTTCTTTTGTTGATTTTACTGCACTAAGTATGTTTTGCACTTAGGGTTCTCAGTTTGTTGTCTTATTCGAGTTAGAGAGGGAAACACCTAGACCACCAGTCAAGGTTTAGTGGACTAGAGAGGAAAATATTCAGAAAGGTTAGCACCTAGTTTACCATTCAAGGTTCTGTGGATTAGAGAGGAAACATCTTTGAATCTGTCTGATTCAAAATTGCGGACATCTTGATAGCAGTGTATGTTCTGAAGATGTGATGTTCTTGCATTGGTATTGTTTGTTACAAGTATTTGTGTCTGAAGCTCGCCCTTTGAACATTATATAGACTTACACACAGAGAACTGTATCAGCATGCAACTAACATTTTCTACACTTCGACAGTATGAGATTTCCATAGATTGTACATTTTCTACACTTTGACAGTATGAGATTTCCATAGATTGTACATTTTCTACACTTGGACAGTATGAGATTTCCATAGATTGTACATTTTCTAGACTTTGACAGTATGAGATTTTCATAGATTGTACATTTTCTACACTTTGACAGTATGAGATTTTCATAGATTGTACATTTTCTACACTTTGACAGTATGAGATCTCCATACATTGTACATTTTCTACACTTTGACAGTATGAGATCTCCATACATTGTACATTTTCTACACTTTGACAGTATGAGATTTCCATAGATTGTCTTCCTATTGGAAGCAATGTTCAGAAGTTGCCAGACATCCCAGATCTGCGCTGATGAAGTTGTCAGCTGTCAAAGGTCAAATTGCAGGGATGTTCTGAGATACGTCTCCTGGGCAGCAGACGATAGATGGCTGCTGAAGGGTGTGTGTGTGTGTGTTGTGTGTGTGTGTGTGTGTGTGTGTGTGTGTGTGTGTTGTGTGTGTGTGTGTGTTTTGTACGAGCGTGCGCGCGCGCGCGTGTGTCTGTGTGTTTTTGTGTTTGTGTGTGTGTGTGTGTGTTTGGTATGGTGTGGTGTCTGTTTGTGTATGTATGTATCTATGTGTGTTTGTGTGTGTTTTGTGTGTGTATACTTATGTGTGTGCGTATGTGGTGTGTGTGTGTGTGTGTGTGTGTGTGTGTGTGTGTGTGTGTGTGTGTGTGTGGTGTGTGTGTGTGAAGGGATGGCAGGTAATTATGGTTTGGTGTCAGGGAGATATTAAGGAGGAGGTCTGTTTTAACATGGATGCCATAACGTAGATGTTTTTTTTTTCCTATTTAGGTTTTGCTGTTGCTGCTACATTTTCAGTGGTAATATTGGCATGCCTCTGGTCCCCACTCTGTTGTGGTTATGCTCATTCACAGAACAGAGCAGAATGGAGCCTGCGGTTTATACAAAGCCATTAATGCTGACATCAAAAGGCCACTAGCCAGAGGAGACCCATTTGTCAGATTTTTTGCAGGAAAATTCGGTTTGGGTGTTTTAGCACTACCATCACCGCTAGCATCCTCCTCGCCACCATCATTATTATCCTCATCATTGATATCGTTGTGTAATATGGGCTATAGCATTTGAATGGCAAGGGGAAATACGTATCCAAGTTTGAAAGAAAGTGGCCATTTTTGTTTTGATGCATCTTACCTCCTCCAATCCACCTTTCATTGTCTCAACCTCACTCACTCATCAGCAACCTCTTATCGAAACTTTCCTTTTGTCGTCTTACCCGAAAAACCAGCATCCAGACAACTCAAGTTCAAGTGGATGGGGGGGGGGGGGGGGGGGGGGGGGGGATCAAACCTGTTGACCACCAATCCACCCCATAAACACCTACAATACGTTTTAGAACCGCTTTTCAAATAAATAAAAAAAAAAGGCAATATTTTTCTTCAGGAACTGAAAATATTTCTGTAAATATCTGGCAAGTTCTGATTGTTTTTTTCCCGTTTTTGGTGAACATCCAGCAGCTTTTTAAATTTTTAGTTTAAAAATAGTTAAGTTTTTTTTTTCTCTCAAAAAGCTTACAATTTTCAGTGAACATTGAAATCTTTTTTGTGTGTGTGTGCGACAGACGCCGAGATTTATTGCCCTGTTTCCAGAAGTGTCGGCCAAAGGTGCCAGACAGCCTTCATTCTGCCTGCCGTGATGAAGTTGTCAGCTGGCGAAAGTCAAATTGCTAAGGGATGTTCTGAGATACGTCTGCCTCTCGGGCCACGGGGAGATAGATGGCTAGATGGGAGCCGGCAGAGCGGACTGAGGTGGAAGAAAGTGTGATCATGATTTAATGGCGGGGGTGAAAGCGCTGGCGCAAAGTCTGTTTTACTGGGGTCGGTTTCCGGTGTGTCTGAACCAAGTGGTATTGTGTCGAGGCCGTTACTGGTACTGCTGTCTTATTTCCTTGTTGTGTGTTTGCGTTGTGTTGTTGTTGTTGTTGTTGAGGAATTGTTACTTCTGTAGCTGCTTCTGCTGTGTTACTGCTGCTAATTCTGTTCGTCCTCCTCCTTCTGCCGTCACCACCACCACTGTTACTACCTCTGCCACTTGCTTAGATGATGATGATGATGATGACGACGATGATGATGACGATGATGATGATGATGACGACGACGACGACGATGATGACGATGATGATGTTTGATGATGATGATGATGTTTGATGATGATGATGATGATAGAATACTGGTGAAGCCTTATTATGTAGAGAGAGAAAATCCATTATGAAGTGAATGAGGTACTTGACTTGACTTGATCCACGGTTGAGACCAGTGGTCTGTTCGGTACGGAGAAGGCAGCTTTTGTTTTTTGTGCTTCGGTTTTGAATGATTTGTTTGTGTTCCTTTTTACGTTCTTCCAGGTATTAGAGAAATCAGAAGAATACAAAAAAAAGGTCGTGGTAGAAAGATTTATTTGCAATGCCTCCCCTTCCACCCCCATCCCTTCCCTGCGGATTTGCTCAGTGTTGCCAAGCTCGGGTTTTTTGTGGATTTTCACCCCACCCCCCTCCCCCAACAAATCTTTTCTTTCCGGTCAATACTCTCTCTCTCTCTCACTGTGTGTGTGTGTGTGTGTGTGTGGGAGAGAGAGAGAGAGAGAGAGAGAGAGAGAGAGAGAGAGAGAGAGAGAGAGAGAGAGAGAGAGAGAGAGAGAGAGAGAGAGAGAGAGAGACGATTCATGGATCCCTACTGTAACGGTATGACTACACGCTTTTTGTACTGAAATATATTCACCTCCCAACTCCCCCTCCCCCTTTACGAAAACACACGTACACACGCACGCACGCACGCGCGCGCGCGCGCGCGCACACACACACACACACACAACCACCACCACCAACGCGCGCGCGCGCACACACACACACAAACACACACACACACACACACACACACACACACACACACACACACACACACACACACACACACACACTGCATTTGGTGCCGACAATGATTTCATTTACTTTCTGTCTGGAAAGCAGAACTGTAGGGAAGGTTATGTCAACAGAGCTGGAAGATCTCCTCCTGACAACTGCACTACTGGGGACAAAATCTGTTTGCTTTGGAGCGCTGCTCTCGTCTGGGCGTGTGTGGCTAGAGGATACACACAGTATTGCATGCATCTTCAAACAGGGTAAGCTACCTATGGCCGATGGCATGGACGACACGTACACCTAATTTGCTGTCTACGACCGGGAGAAGACGGCCTCTACCGGATTTAACTTGCTGGAGACACATTGCCTGCAAGGAGCCAGTTGAAGTGAAGTTATAAACGAGAGAAAGTTCTGTAACATTGCTGTGTAGTTCCCCGTGGTTGGGAGGTTGGGAGGCACAAATCTGTTCAGAAATGGCTGAGAGCCAGTGCAAACAACGAACATGTGTTTAGATGAAAGTGTACCAAGGAGTAGGGTTTTTTTTTCAACATGGTGGAAGATTAAAGTCCACCTACCACTGTACCATTACAGTTTTCGTTAAAAGTTGAATGCTTTCTTCTTTTTGGGATCGGGGTAGGGGATGTATGCAGAGCTTAAATTAAAATCATTGTTACAGAGTGACTTTGCATCCCTGTTGTATTAAAACTTGCTTTTGTGTACTGCGCAACCTTACCTTTAGGCTTGTTTGCACTGCACCTAACGGTTTGACTAGATTATAGATTTTAGAAGCTTTAATTCAAGTTGCCGTTGAATTCTCTTTGCTTGAGGGACCCCCCCCCCCCCTTTTCCCCATTGTTGAACTCTCCGCTTTCCTCCCTCTCTCCCCAGTCAACATTGATTTCAACTCTATTCTCCTACCGTCCCTTTGGTGAGACTATAAACCAAAGTCCTGTGTGCGAACACTTGCATAACATTAGGTGCACCACGGCCAAAAACCTCATTCATCTTTCACCAAAGCGCCACGCTGGCTACCAGGGCCAGTGGTGGCTTAGATCACACGAACATTCTCATCATGCTGTGCATCGCCTGGGGAGGGAAGCTGCACCAGGCTTAACGGGCCCCGGGAGGCACCGCCAGGAAATGTCCGTGTGGTGCCTCAACGGCTCTGCAGAGACCTAAGGGGGAAATGAAGGGGAGTCAAGCCATTGATTTTGACTACAGGAAAAGGTCCAGGAAAGTCAAGCAGCGTTGGAATGGAAATGCTGTGCACACTGTTCCAGGCAGTTCTTTCACCTCGCCTTCACCTATCCCGTAGTCCCTTAGACCGTGGGGGGTACCACTGAAGATTTTGCAATTACCTCTACTTAAAATACAAGAAATACTTGTTCAAAAGAATGATTATATTTCGGGCATTAAAAAAGACGATTGCAGCTATCTGATACAATGTTTATCTTCCATACGATGTTTATTTCAGTTTTAAACTCTTGATGGAAATGGATATCCATAGGATGATTTCTGACGGCAAGAAGTGGGGGGGGGGGGGGGGGGTGAGTTGTCAGATTGGCCAAGTGTCTGACATGAAGCAGTCAGAGGGTGAGGATTGCATTGCAGGGTGGTGTCAGACACGTCTGTCCCATGGGCAGCAGAAGAGAGAGGAGTGGTGGGGAGGGAGGGAGGGGGAAGGAAGCAAATAAACAACTGCTGGTTACTGCCTGAACATCCTCCCAGTGGACATCACTGCTGCTTGACTCTGGCTCATAGACAACAACAGCAGTAACAGCAGAAAGTTAGGATTTTTGCTGATGATGTTTCATCTTTGAAAAAAAAACCCCGATATTTTGCTGACTCTTGTGTTTTGTTGAACTGTTTCTGTCTTTGTGTTCTTTTTGTCTGTCTCCATCTTGCCATATCTGTCTGTCTTTGCCGTTCTGTCTAGCTGTCTGTCTGTCTCTGTCTGCCTTTCTTTCCTTCTTTTTTTAAAATTTACTTTCGGTGTTCCTTCCTTCCTTCCTGCCTTCCTTTCTTCCTTCCTTCCTTCCTTATTTCCTTTCTTTCTTCCTTCCTTCCTTCCTTTCTGTCTGTCTTTCTTTTTCTTTCTGTCTGTCTTTCTTTTTTCTTTCTTTCTTTCTTTTCTTTCTTTCTTTCTTTCTTTCTTTCTTTCTTTCTTTCTTCACCGAAAAGAGAGCCATCACAGAAAGTGGGCGACACAGCTGCAGGAAAGAAGATTGAAGGAAGATTGGAACAGTTGCAGAATTTTGTCTGCCTGTAGAAAGAATCCATAGAATCTAGTCCCCTTTTCCCTTTATACCAAACTGAGAGTTTCTGAGAATTGCTTGTAAAATTTCATCTGTGATGAAATGAATGGTAGGTAATTTTCAGTTCGAGCTAATTTCAATATTTCATAATAACCCACCCTCCAGCTGCATTGATAAATTACTCTCCCAATAATATGAAAAAAATTTTAACCGTTTTTTTTTCTTTGGGCACATTCGTTAAGTGGATAAGGCAACATGCTTGTAATTCAGTTGGTTTTGAAGTCACAGGTGGTATGTTCGAATCTTTGGGGCGCCTGATGGACGAAAGGTGGGAATTTTTACTCTTAAGTTGGCTTACATATAAATGCCTTTTTCCTTTTCATGTATAAACGTATGCACATTGTTTGCACGATATATATATATATATATATATATATATATATATATATATATATATATATATATATATATATATATATATATATATATATATATATATAATCATATCGTGTGTAGTGGGGATGCAGAATTACTTAAACACCCAGCATATACCTTAGGCTTGATCAGCTTATTTGCACTTGTCTTGGTCAATAAATAACGTGTGAATTTCTCAGGATGTGACATAGAGTACATGTCTGTGCTGCAGACGGTGAAATCTCATTTCCACACTGAAAACTGCAGGTGCTATGGATCTTGATCTTATTGTTCTTTTTCTGTATTGTGAATGTTCTTTCTGTTTTCATACCCATGATTTGTCAGTTTCATTGTGTAATGAATGACTTTTACATTGTGAGTATTCCTACATCAACACGTTGTGGTATATTTAAATTTCATGTCCCCCCTCAGGGTTTTGTTTTCTTGAAATAAATCTTGAGTTTCTTGAATCTTGAAGCATATAAGTTAGTGTGGAAGCAAAAGCCAAGGCCATAAGTCACCAGCTTGCCTCCGATCCTCAGATGAAGATATCAGGCAGGAAAGATCAAGGTTTACAGTGTATTCCTGGAAACCTCACCTGGCCGCAGAAGATAGATGGCTGTGGGAGGGGGAGGGATGATCTATGATCAGGATTTAGAGCTGACAGAAAATTGTGATGGAGAAGCCTGGTTTAATGTGGTGGTTGTCAGTAATAACAGTGGAGGAATAGGGGATTTAAAATTACCATCCTCTACTCGCCCCCCCAAAAAAAACCCCAACAACACACACACAGCAAACAAGCAGCAACAAAAAAGAAAACCCCATGTAGTGTGTTGTACGGTTGTGGGTTTAGTCTGTATTTTTTTCAAGATGGAGACGAGAAAGGTGTAGGGTGGTTGGGCGAGACAGGAGTAGATGTGGTCAGAGTCTGTTTAAAACACAGCAACAGGTGTTCGTTTTGTCTGTTAACATACACACACACACACACACACACACACACACACGCCCGCGCGCGCCCGCACGCGCGCGCGCACACACACATACACACACGCGTGCGCGCATCTCAATTTCAGCAGCAGCATTGTTATCATTGTAGTCATATCATATCAAAAAGTAAAGAATTGGCCCTTTTCTTCAGCAATGGGGACAAGGACCAAAACTTTGAAGTTTTGAAGATGACATGCTTTCATAGATTTCTTTCCTTATGTATTGGCCAGCATTTTGTCAGGACTGCTTCCATTCTCCCCTGACGAAGTTGAGAGCTGGCAAAGGTCACATTGCAGGGGGTGTTCCTAGATGCATCTCCTGGGCGGCAGAAGATGGATGGAGTGAGGAAGGGAAGGGATGAACTGTGATCAGGGTTTGGTGCTGGGAGGAAAGGGTGATGGGGAAGCCTGGTGGAATGTGGCTGTTGTACAGGTAATAGCCATTGGGTAGGATTCATTGCTAGGGACTAGAGACCCTTTAACGGGCTGTTTGCTGTTGTTATAGTTATGAGTATCATCGATGTCACCATCATCACCATCATTGCTGTTGCTGTTTGTAGAAGAAGAAGTAGTAATAGTAGCGATGGAAGCAACAGTAACAGGAGCAGCATCGGTTCTAGAAATGATGGTAACAGTGGTAATTGTGATGGTAGTAGTGATGGTAATAGTGGTGGTGGTAGTGATAGTTATAGTAGTGGTAATATTTGTGTATTTATATTAATAGTAGTAGCAGCAGCAGCAGCAGCAGCAGCAGCAGCAGCAGCAGCAGCAGCAAGCAGCAGGAGGAGGTGGAGGAGGAGGAGGAGGAGGAGGAGCAGCAGCAGCAGCAGCAGCAGCAGCAGCAGCAGCAGCAGCAGCAGCAGCAGCAGTACTAGTAGCGATAATAGAAGTAGTAGTAGTAGCAGCAGCAGTAGTAATAGTAGTAGTAGCAACAGTAGTAGTATTAGTAGGAGCAGCAGTAATAGTAGCAACAGCAGCAGAAGCACTAGTGGTAGTGGCAACAGCAGAGGTCGTAGTAGCTGTTCTAGTGGTGGCTGTAGCAGTAGAATAGTAGTAACAGAATTAGTAGATGAAGATTGTGTAAAGGAGCTGAAGAATGGGAGCGTATGGCGTATGGTAATTCGTTTGTAACAGGTAACATCCTCATCTGGCATTGTATGCTAAAAGTGTCTTTCTTTCTGTTACTCCCTCTGTGCCCTTGTTATCTGTTTCCTGTCTGGAAGATTACAAGAATCCTCGTCACCTTAACTTTTTCTACAGCAATATTGGGGATTCACAACTTTGCTTTTAATCTAAAAGTAGTATCTTGAAATGGCTAAATGTCTGTTAAATATGTCTACAAGCAAAGGTCAAGTGTTAAGGGAAAATTCTTGGTTACATGTTTTGGGGAGAAGAAAAGAACATTCTGGAGGGGTGGGGTATGATTTGTGATCATGATTTAGTGTTGGGATTAATTTTTAACTGAAGCCTGTTTTGTGGCTGTTATGAACAATAGCTTAATGATTGCTAGTTCAGTATTCTGGAATTGTTGTTATTGTAGTTTTCTTTATCACATGTATTCAAGTGATGTGCTACTGTAGTGCCTCGTTTCTTTTAAGCTCATGCTCTTACCTGAAATTGCTATGTCTGTATTGTTTGTTGTTGCTGTTTTTTGTGAACTCCTTTTGTTGGGTTTTGATTTATTTACTATGTTGTTATTTACTCATTTGCTGAATTGTTCAGTATTTTTTCTTTGTTCCTGTAACTACAAAATTGGGTGAAGCGTGTAAAAACACTTTTATTAGGATGGATAATTCAGTCTTTTCCTCATCTTTTTCATGTTTGGTTTGTCTTTTGTTGAGGTAAGATGGCAGGGATATAGGCAACAACAGGAAAATCAAAAGGTAATAAATTTGGCTGTATTCGATCGTACTCGCTTGCCATCTCTATTAGAATACGTCCATGAAAGATGTCTTTCAATGGATTAAAAAAAAACCCTTTTTCATCGGGCAGTTGTCCATTTCCTCCATTCCTTTGAACCAGATTTCTCTTTTCACAGTACTGCTGCTATACATTCTTTTGACCAAACTTTTCCTTTGACAGCGCCGCTGATTCCTATTCCTTTGAACAAAGCTTTTCTTTTGGCAGTATTGCTGCCCCATAGATTGGTTTCCGATTTAGAGTGGAGGGAAGTTGCCAGACAGGTCTGATCTTCCTTGATGAAGTTGTCGGCTGGCGACTTTGGTCAAATTGCAGAGGATGTTGTTAGAGACGTCTCCTGGGCTGTAGCAGATACACGGCTGATGGGAGGCAGATGGAAAAAAGACGAAGTGTGTTCAATGATTTAGCACTGGCGTAGAACCGTGTCTAGTCTTGAGGAAAGCCTATGGGTGCTGTTATAAGGGAAAAGTTTCTGTGAAAAATTCTGCTTTATTGGTGCTTATATTAGGCATCGGAAAGCCAGTTTTTATTGCCACAATAGTTTGTTGGTGCTGTTGTTGATCAAGACATTCATTGCGAAATGTTCTTTCAAAGAGTTTACTTTGTTTTTCAAGGCCTGTTTTACTGTTAAAAAATGCAGAACCTTGTTTTGAAAACTAGTTTTACTGGTGATGTTTGATGAGAAAACTGTTGTTTGGAAAGTATTTGGTTCCTATCCCGTATAAAACCTCTGGAATATCAATTTTAGCAAGGCCAGCCATTATTTAAAGTACATTGTAGAGAGTTGCTTTGTCATGCTGTTGTATAATGATAGAACTTGTTTTCGAAGACATGTTGCATTGTTGTTGTTTTACTGGTATCTTATAAAGCTTTTCGACAACCTTAATAACTAGTGGTTACAAAAAAAAACACGTTTGGAAAGCCTCTTTTACCGGTGATATATACCCAAGTGTTTAGAATTGTGCCTAACATTTTGTGTGAAAAGCCTGTTTGACTGGATCTGATACTGCTATCAACTGTCGTCGAGTTAATTATGAGGGAACCAGAACATTCTTAGTCTGCAATTTCAGTTCTAGGTGTTATGCGTTGTTGTTGTTAGTCTGATCTATCTAGGTAGAGTATAGGGGAAGTAAGAAGAGTGTGTAGTGGTGTGAAAGGTCGCAGGAGTTTCATTTTTTTTATCGTGATATATTACTGGATGTTACCACATCCCTTCCTCATCCTGTCCACCCCTGTGTGTCAGGGCTGTTGGTATTTCAGTCAACGCTTGAGGACATCTGGGTGTAGTGGAAGCTGCCTGAGCAGCAGTGGCTTATCTTGCTGCACTGACATGTTCCTGACGTCATTGACGCGTAGAGACATGGCTGTTCAGGGATGGCCATTGAATGACTTTACACCACTGTTACAGTTTGCCAGAAGTAGTGGAACTACAGGTACTACAGGTAGTGAACTACAACGGACATGGCCATTTATCTTTGAGAGAGAGAGAGAGAGAGAGAGAGAGAGAGAGAGAGAGAGAGAGAGAGAGAGAGAAGAGAGAGAGAGAGAGAATCTGTTTTTGTTGTTGTAGTTGTGGTTGTGTTTACATCTCAGCGGAGGTTTCAGATGTTGCAACTGCTCTGTTTTTCTGCTGGTTGTGACTTCTATTCCTGGGTGTCTGGCTGACTTTCAGCTAGAGTTATGAGGTCATCTTCTGCATACTTAACACATACCGCGGGCCACCTGGACTATTGAGGTGGTGTGTGTGTGTGTGTGTGTGTGTGTGTGTGTGTGTGTGTGTGTGGTGTGCGTGCGCGCGCGCGCGCGCGTGTGTGTGTGTGTGTGTGTGTGTTTGTGTGTGTGTGTGAGTGTGTATGTGTGTGAGTGTTTGTGTGTGTGTGTGTGTGTGTGTGTGTGTGTGTGTGTGTGTGTGTGAGTGTTTGTGTGTGTTTTGTGTGTGTGTGTGTGTGTGTGTGTGTGTGTGTGTGTGTGTGTGTGTGTGTGGTGTGTGTGTGTGCTTGATAGGATGCGTGCGTGAGCACTTTTGCCATATTTATTTGCTTTTGGACCGAGACTATCTTAATGTATTTCTTCCCCTTTCTCTTTTTTCCCCGTAGTGATCACCCCCCCCCCCCCCCACCTTCGTCTTCAACAAACCACAACCCGGTTTTAAAAATAAATTCAGCCAATCAGACATTCCGATCTTTTCAATTCCTGATAAACAAATTAATTGAGACAAGCAGACATCTAGGTCGCCTCCGAACTGTCTTCATCTTACTTCCTCTATCCTGTCCCTGTTTTCCCTGGCTTCTGTTTTTCCGGTTTGTCCTCTTTCTTTTGAACGAGGGAGTAGAGGAAATGACAAGAAGTGGAGGGAGAAGAAAACAGTGGAGGAAAAGAGTGGGGGACAAGTTAATCAGGAGAAAAAAAGATAGTTGGTCTGATCTGGGATTAGTCTTGGGGGTGGGGGTTGGGGGTTGAGGGGGGAGGTGAAAAATGCCGGCCTGATCCCCATGCTGTGGTGGCTGCTGTCTGTAAAGCAGTTCTGTCTGTCCTTGCTGTGCGTGTTGAGGTAGTGGACGTTTCTTTTGTATCACCAACTGTTTGCTGTTGTCTATGTGTCCTCCCTCCCTTGCTTTATCTGCTGTTATTAGAAGAGATTTGATCTCCCAGAAATAATCACTGTCTTCTTTGGTATGGCTTACTTCCTGCCATGTAGAAATGTATGCTCATCAAGTATGCACATGAAAATTCCCACATTTTATAATAGTGATTAGTGAGATGCAGAAATTTTAAAAAGCACACCCAGTATGCAGCCAAGGCTTAATGAAGCCATTTATTATGATATTGATGGAGAAAATGATCCATGGAATTCAAAGAGGATGCGACATAAAAGGATATGATGATGGCATGGGTGGTGACATTTTATGACTATACTGAAAACTGAATGTTAAAACTCGCTCTTTATGCATCTTGAAGCATGTATTATAAGTTTGTATTTCAGCACAAGCCATGGCCATAAGTTACCAGCTTGCCTCAGATGAAGTTGTCAGGTAGGAAAGGTCAGGTGCATGGCGTATTCCTGGATATGTCTCCTGGGCACAGATGATGGATGGCTGTGGGAGGGGGAGAGGTGAACTGTGATCAGGGTTTAGGTCTGGTAGAAAATTGGGATGGGGAAGTCTGTTTTAATGTGGCTGTTGCTTTATACAACAGTGGTGGAATAAGGGTTTGACATGCTGGTCTTTCATATACATAGTATATTGCACAGTTGCGGGTCTAGTTTCTATGTTGAAGTCTGTTCCTCTCCAGCTTTATATTTTGGAATTGTTGGGACTTGAACAATTTTCTTCCCCAAAGCTGAGCATGATCTTTGTGGCTCGTCAGGAAGATAGGATGCTACATACATTTATTTTACAGATGCAGCAGACACTGCCAACATTATCCAACCAGATTTACAAGTGTGGAAGATGCCCGTATCTCTTATGTATGGTGGACATTGAGCTACATTTTGAATGGAGACATACTACCCACTTTGCAGTGTGATTTGATTTTGTCAGCATCATAGTTATCACTGTCATCATCATTGATCATCATGCAGTAAAGACAAACAAACAAAACAAAAATATAATTGGCCCTTTTCTTCATCAGCTAAGTCAGGGACTAAAAACTTGTTTGAAGATGACACACTTTCGTAGATTTCTTTTCTTATGTATTGGTCAGCATTTTGTCAGGACTGCTTCCATTCTCCCCTGACGAAGTTCAGAGCTGGCAAAGGTCACATTGCAGGGGGTGTTCCTAGATACGTCTCCTGGGCGGCAGAAGATGGATGGAGTGAGGAAGGGAAGGGATGAACTGTGATCAGGGTTTTGGTGCTAGGAGGAAAGGGTGATGGGGAAGCGTGGCTTGGGTTTTTGTAGCTGTTTTCTGCTGTCATAGTTATCATCATCATTGTTGGCAATTTCATCGTTATTATTGCTGCTGTTGCTGTAGAAAATACTAGTAGTAGTAGTAGTAGTAGTAGTAGTAGTAGTAGTAGTAATAGCAGCAGCAGCAGCAATAGTAGTAATAGTAGTAGTAGTAGTAGTAGTAGTAGTAGTGGTAGCAGCAGCAACCAGTAGCAGCAGCAGCTGCAGAAGTAGAAGCAATTGTGGTAGCAGCAGTAGAAGGAGCAGTAGAGGTAGTGGCACTAATAGTGGTAGAAGTAGCAATAGCAATAACAAAAGTGGTATCAGCAGTAGCACTAGTAGTGCTAGTTGTAAAAAGTAGCAACAGTAATAGTGGTACTGGTAGAAGTAGTAGTAGTAGTGGTGATGGCTGCAGTAGCCAGTGGTAGTGGTAATATAGGCACTATCACGATGGAGGGAGTGTGATGAGTGTGAACATTGGGAACACTGGGCAATTTTCAGTACAAGTAATACCGTCACCTTCTTGAACTTTTGTAACAAGACTTTCTTCTTTTCTACTACTGTGTTTGTCTCTGTGCATTTTTTTTCCTGTCTGGAAGATTACAAGGACCCCCGTAAATTTTTTTACCCACCATGGAACTTTTCTCTACAACAATATTGGGGCTTCACAACTTTGCTTTTAATCCTAAAGTAGTGTGTGAAAGTTGCTGGTTGTCTGCTGAAGTCGTCTGCGAGCAAAGGTCAAGTTAAAGGAATGTTCCGAGTTATTTCTCAGGGGCAGCAGAAGATAATACAATTGCAGAAGGAGGGGGGAAGCGACATGTGATTAGGATTTAGCGCTGGGATAATATTCTGAAAGTAGGAGTGGGAGTCTTGTTAATGGCTGTTGTTAGCTGTGGCTGAATGTTTGCTAGTTCAAGGTTATGGAACTGTTTTCATTGTGTGTGTGTGTGTTTTTTGGCTTTTGTATCACATGTATGGTAGTGATGTTATATGGGTGTGTATGGTTTGTCAGTATTGTACACACTGTTGCCGTTTTCCTGGTCTGCTGTAGTTGGGCTGGTTTTTGATTTCTATGCAATTACAGATTGTTTTTGCTGAAATCTAAAAGAAAAGGTTTCTTTGCAAGTACCAGATAAGTTAAAGTGTTTGAAAAATACTTCTACAGACATAAGTAGTTCTGAGTCTTTTCTTCCTGTCTTTCATTTTTGTCCATATGAGATAGGGAGACAGGAAAGTGGATGGAGCAAATAAACCAGGATGTTAGAACTTTGGCGGTACTCGACTTGGTTGATGTCTGTTTTAGAAATATCATAAGGGACAGAAGAAGTGTTTGAAGCCACATTTTTCTTTTTCTTTTTGATCTGACACCTGTCCACTTACTATTCCTTTGAACAAATTTTCTCTTTTGACATCAATGCTGCCCCATTTTCTTCTGAACAAAGCTTTTCTTTTGGCAGTATTGCTGCCCCATAGATTGGTTTCCGATTTAGAGTGGAGAGAAGTTTCCAGACAGGTCTGATCTTCCTTGATGAAGTTGTCGGCTGGCGACTTTGGTCAAATTGCAGAGGATGTTGTTAGAGACGTCTCCTGGGCTGTAGCAGATACACGGCTGATGGGAGGCAGATGGAAAAAAGACGAAGTGTGTTCAACGATTTAGCACTGGCGTAGAAATACGTGTATGTTTTGGTCTTTTTATGAAAGCTTACTGGTGATGTTATATGAAAAAAAGTTGGTTTGGGAAAGCTGTTTGATTGCCTCTGATGTAAAGATATTGGAAAGAATGTAGCTGTGTTATTGGCAGTATCAGAAACAGGGAAAATCTGTTCTGTTAATGTTGTTATAGATCAAAACGTTCTTTTTGAAATCTGCCTTCAAGATGAAACCTTGTTTTTATGTAGCCTGTGATAATGTAAAGATATAAAGAACCGTGCTTGGAAGGCCTGTTTGGCTGACAATATTTTGGTGAGAAAACTGTTTTGGAAACTGTCTGGTTCTTTTAATGAGACTGTTATTGTCTAAAATAGTAATTGGAAAGATGTTTAATCATGTGGTTGTATGAATAATACAGTGTTTAGAAGACAGGCTTGTTTTTAGTGGTTACAGAAGAAAAGTTCATTTGGAAAGCCTCTTTTACCGGTGTGAGATGTAATCAATGCTTGTGTAGAATCGTAAAATTTTGTGTGGAAATCTGTTTGACTAGTACTGATATTGCTGCAGCATGTTTTCAACGAAAACTGTTAACTGCACATTTATCATTTTCTGTTTTATTTTTAGGCATTTTTATAGTGCTGTTTTTAGGCTATGTTAATGGAGCATACAGGAGGAGATGGAATAGCCCAGTACACAGAGCACATGCTCTCCCCAAGATAAGGTTACCTCTTGTAGAGCTTATTTTTTTATTTTATTTTATTTTATTTTATTTTATTGTATTGTATTCTTTTATATCGAGGATAATGGAATGATTGTTCGTGTGCCTTGGCATCAGTATAGTCTCCCAGTTCACCCAGCTGTAAATAGGTACCTACCTCAGGGAAGATAAAGCAGCGAGGGAGAGGAGATGGTCGCCACCACTCTCAATATGCTGGCCCCTAGAGAAGCAAGGTCTCTGACACTTCGCTCCCCAATGACCACCTAGGTTATGGGAACAACTTTACCGTTTTAGAGGAAGAGAGGAACAAATATTTAGTGGTTGGAAAGTTTGCAGCAGTTTCGATTTCACGGAATAACATTTATCTCTTTCCCTATTCGCATCCCTCACTCCATCCATTCCTCTGTCTCAGACCTTGACTGCTGCTATTTCATTTCATGCTTGAGGAAATCGGAGTCTAGTGGTAGCTGTCTGAGCAAAGTGTTTTAGTTCACGCTGACGTTCTTCTGACCTGATATCTTCAGTTTAACGTCTATTCACATTTAGTGATTTTAGACCTGACGTTATTGACGTGTTGATGTTACTGGTCACCACTGCCCCCTAGGAATGACTTTCGGACACTGTCAGAGTAGTGCTAGAAAAATGGAATACACTTGAGATAACTTCACTGGGTAAAATCAGCTTGGTGTCATAAAGCCATGGTCATTTATCTGTCAAATGATAGAGATGGGGAAATTGAATTGAATTGAATTGAATTTATTTAAAGAGGGTAATGGCAGAAGGAAACATGCTCTTTTTACAACCAGCCCTCTGGGCAAAAAACCCCCCAAAACAAAACAAGGGGGAGAGAGAGAGAGAGAGCGAGAGAGAGAGAGAGAGAGAGAGAGAGAGAGAGAGAGAGAGAGAGAGAGAGAGAGAGAGAGCTATAATACATGTTTTCACCTTCTTGAAGAGCAGATGTTTCTTAAAGGATTTCAAGGTCGCTGAAGTCATTGATCCAACTTTGTACTTCCCCCTTTTTTCTTTTACACATACACATAATTTCAACCACTGTCCAAGCTCTCCAACTCACATTAACCACCTCAACTCCCACCCCTCAGTTTTGTGGTAGATGTTTTCTTGTATGTCTGGTTTTATCCCCCCGTAATGACAGCTGTGCTCCCATCTCTGAAATGACATGCTAACAGCTGAAGAGTAGCTGCACACACTACTATACGGCACACTGGGAAATGTCAGGTTATTTTATGACATAGTGGGTGGATGCCTTTTGCAGTGAAGTTTTAAATGAAGAAAGCTACATGTGTTTGGCTTTGTATGTTGTTGAGAACTTGAAGTTTATTCAAGGCAAAATACTGAAAGAGGAATTCTTATTTTCAGCAACTTCATATTGAAGCCAAGTATAAGCATGATCATTGGGACTTCTAAAACACTGGATTAATAAATATATGTATGTGTGTGTAAGATGCTTAAAATAATGTGTCCTAATGTATGAAATTATAATTTCAGTTTGTGCAGTTATGAACATAATTTTGCCGAACTTGCCTGTATATTTTGATTTTTGCGTTTTAAGTAATGGTTAATTGGTAGAAATCATAGAAAAGAACATTACCCAAAAAGAACCCATTCATAGTATAGGTAAAAGGTGATCCAGGATTGTTTATATAGTATTGAAAATAAACACAAATTTTGCTCCTAACAAAAAAAATTCGTCTTTTCAGAGCCTCGACCATTCATCTCCATACATAAAGATGTTGCCACACATTGTTTACAGAAAACAGTGAAAGAAGGAAATGGGACTGATGTGAAATTTTAAGTTATCAATGATTGTAAGTTAGTGTTGACTTTTTCTTCTCGTATTGTCGATTAGTGATAAATAAGGCCAAAAAGAAAGGAGTAGTTGTGAGGTATGGGAAATGATATTTCATTATATGATGTTGATAATAATACGAGAGAGAGAGAGAGAGAAGAGAGGAGAGGAGAGAGAGGAGAGAGAGAGAGAGAGGAAGAGAGAGAGAGAGAGAAGAGAGAGAGATGCATGTTTTCTGTTGGCCATGAATTTAACTCTTCTGAGTCTGGCTGACTTTCAGCCGGAATTATGAGGTCATCTGCTAGAAACTGAACACTTACCAGACCACCTGGACCATTGATGTGTGTGTGTGTGTGTGTGTGTGTGCGTGCGTGCGTGCGCGCGCGCGCGTGTGTGTGTACGTGTGTCATGTCTTGTGTGTGTGTGTTGTGTTTGTGTGTGCGTGCGCACGTATCGGTGTACGCGCGAGCATGTGTGTGTATTTGTGTGTGTGTGTGTGTGCGTGTGTGTGTGTGTGTGTGTACGCGCGCGCGCGTGCGTGTGTGTGAGTGCTTGCTTGGATGGTTGCCTGAGCACTTTCGCCATATTTTCTTGGCTTTAGGACCCAGCCTTCCTAAAGTGTTGCTTTCCTGTTTATTCCTTCCCTCTGCCTCACCTCTGTCCCTCGGGCATCCACGATTTTCCTTTTTAAAAGCCCAAACCAATCAGACATTCTGATGTTTTCCCTTCCTGACAAACAAATTAATTGAGACAAGCAGACGTCTAGGTCGCCTCGGTACCGTCTTCATCTTACTTCCTTTATCATGTCTTCCTTTCTCAGTTTTAAAAAAAATTGGCCTTTTTCTTTCTTCCGAATCTTTTTTTGTGATGGCGGAATATAGAGAAGTTTAGAATTGGAAGGAAGTGGGTGGACAAGTTAATCAGGAAAAAAAGATAGTTTGGTCTGATCTGGGATTAGTCACTATTGGGGGAGAGAGTTCAGGGGGGATGTGAAAAGTGCCGGCCTGATCTCCATGCTGAGGTGGCTGCTGTCTGTAAAGCAGTTCTGTCTGTCCTTGCTGTGCGTGTTGAGGTAGTGGACGTTTCCTTTGTATTATCTATTTGCTGCTAAGTATGCCTCCCCTTCTCTATTTTTTGTCTACTAACCAAAAAAAAAAAGTCTTGATGTCTGAAGAATATTTACTTTTTTTGGAAACAAAGTTAAGGAAACCTGAAGTTTGCGTCTGTGTGTGTGTGTGTGTGTGTGTGTGTGTGTGTGTGAGCTTGTGCATGCGTGCGTGCGTGCATGCCAGTAGCATAGCTGTTCATAGCCAAAAAAAAACCCCAGAAAAAGACTTGGAGTGAAACCATCAGCATTTTTTCCCATCAAACTTTCTTTATTGAGGAAATAGTAAACGAAAATCGTTCTAAATCCACACCATTGATGAGAGTAACTCTCCATAGGCTGATTTCTGACGGCAAGAAGTGGGGGGAAGTTGTCAGACTGGCCAAGTGTCTGACATGAAGCAGTCAGATGGTGAGGATTGCATTGCAGGGTGGTGTCAGACACGTCTGTCCCATGGGCAGCAGAAGAGAGAGGAGTGGTGGGGAGGGAGGGAGGGGGAAGGAAGCAAATAAACAACTGCTGGTTACTGCCTGAACATCCTCCCAGTGGACATCACTGCTGTTTGACTCTGGTTCATAAAACAACATTATAAAAACTTTAGCTCCAAACAAGAAATAAAAAACCCACAAAAGTTTGCTTTGTAGGTAATAAAAGTCTAAGAGAAAAAAAAAATGCTGACTGTGTTTCTTTTGCTTTGTTTTCTTTTTTTCTTTCTTTTGTTCTTTCTTTTTTTGTGCCTGTCTGCGTGTCTGTTTGTATTTCATTCTTTTGTTTTTTGTTTTTAAAAAAGATTCTTCGTGTCTGTATGTCTGACTTCCTTTTGTCTATTTGTCTGTCTGTAGTTTGTTTTAAATCTGCCTGAGGGTTAAGG
>CM054160.1:36269735-36274735 GCA_028751875.1 Rapana venosa | reverse complement strand
AAGATGGAAGGTTTCTGGAGAGAAAGAAGATCAACTGTGATAGAATTTAACGCTAGGATATAGCTGTGATACCTGAAGGGAATGCTTGTTTTCGTGGCTGTAGTTAGTTGTAGCTCAATATTTGCTGTTGTAAGCTTCTTCATTTTTTGATAACGAAGTTGTGTCTTTTTCTCCCTTATGTATCAGTTATAAAGATAATATATTTGCCATATGTTATTGATCCCTGTGGGTAAAATGATAATACCTGAAATGGTTGTGTCTGCATTTTTTGTTGTTATTGTTTCTGTGAACACATTTTTGTTTTTTGTTTTATGTGTTGTTAATTTGGTTGTTGATTTAAACGTATTGCCTTTTTAAAGACAGTACTCCACAATGACGATATGTTATTGTGTGCTCTTGTCCTTTTCTTGCTAAAGTAACAGAACAGAGGAGTGGTGGTGGTGGTGGTGGTGGTGTATATGACAAAGTGTCAGGAGGTTAAAAAGTTGGCTTCATTCAATCCTAGTTAACAAATGTCTTTCTTAGACTAGTCTGGGATAGAAGAAGTGTTTGACCATGTTTAATCTTCTGTTTCATCTGACAGCTGTCCTGAAGAAACACTTTCTTTGAGCCAAACTCCTCTTTCTGCAGTATTCTGTTGAAACTTAATCCTCTTTCGACATCATTCCATTGAACAACACTTCTCTCTCTCCACAGTATTCCATTAAAACAAACTTCTCTTTTGACACTATTCCATTAAAACAAACTTCTCTTTCGACTGTATTCCATTAAAACAAGCTTCTGTTTAGACACTATTCCATTGATCAAACCGTCTCTGTTGACAACACTGCCACCCCATAGATCGGTTTACTGATTCAAAGTGGGCAGAAGTTGCCAGACATCCCTGATCTTCCTTGATGAAGTTGTCGGCTGGTGACTTTGGTCAAATTGCAGAGGATGTTGTTAGAGACGTCTCCGGGGCAGTAGCAGGTCATTACTGCTGGAATGGCGGCGATGGGAAGAAAATGTAGCGCTGGTGATGATTGAGAGCTGGTGTAGGGAGAGAGGCTTGGCTGGTCCCGGGGAAAGAAGGCGTTGCTGTACTGGAGCCTGTGTAAGAAAAAGGAACAGGTTTGGTTTCTGACTTGACTTAAGCCTGAAGTTACGAGGTCATCTTCTAGGATCCGAAAACATAACAGGCTATCTGGACGTTCTGACTCTGTGTGTGTGTGTGTGTGTGTGTGTGTGTCTGTGTGCGTGCGTACGTGTGTGTCTGTGTCTCTGGCTGTGTGCGTGCGTGTGTATGTGTGTGTCTGTGTGCGTGCGTGCTTGCGTGCGTGTGTTAAAAACCATACTTTATTGGCGCTGTTATTAGATACAACTTCTCCCATGGAAAGCCTGTTTTATATTGCCGTAACATAAAATAAACTGCTCTTTCGACAAAATCTGTTTTATTGAATCTACCATCACATAAAACCGTTGTGAAATCTATTTTATACGAAATGTTTTGTTTCAGTGGGGAAAGAACTCTTGTTATGACGTTCCATGATTTTGTTAAGGAGTGATGAAACTTGTAAATATAACCACGTTTTACTTGTGATATCGAATATGAGAAAACTAGCTATGCTTGGAAACTGTTGGTCCCTTGTCATGATGAAGTTTATTTTAGACAGACTTCAGAAACGGAGCTACAAAATACTGTTTAAAGAGCTATTTCACTGGAACTTTTTCATTGGGTAGCGAGACCTGACGCAGTGTCACTGTTTCACTGTAATGTAATGAAGCCCTCGTAGATAAAACGTGTGTACCAGTGCTGTTACAGAATTAAACTTCGTTTGGAAAGCATCTTATTTACCGAATATTAGAAAAACTTGTGTAAAATAATGTCCATATCAAGGGTGGCGCTGCTCTTGTGGTGACGCGCTCTCCCTGAAGAGAGCAGCTCGAATTTCACGCAGAGAAATCTGCCGTGACTTAAAGTGGTATAACATTATCAAAAAAAGAATGTAAAGTACTGAGCGACCTGGAATCAAGCGATTGCGAAACCCGCACATTATGAGTCAGTATTTCAGTCAATTGCAGTCAAGGTCGTATTGCTGTCATGAGATGTTCGTTGTTTTGGGTACCCCAGAGTCAAGATGTCCTCTGTGGTTAGAAATAGATAGTAGTGTTGTTTTTAGTGTTGTTTTTGTCATTGTGATATACAGACAGAGTCAAGATGTGCTCTATTGTTAGAAATAGATAGTAGTGTTGTTTTTGTCATTGTGATATACAGACATAGTCAAGATGTCCTCTGTGGTTAGAAATAGACAGTAGTGTTGTTTTTAGTGTTGTTTTTGTCATTGTGATATACAGACAGAGTCAAGATGTGCTCTGTGGTTAGAAATAGACAGTAGTGTTGTTTTTGTCATTGTGATATACAGAGTCAAGATGTCCTCTGTGGTTAGAAATAGACAGTAGTGTTGTTTTTGTCATTGTGATATACAGACAGAGTCAAGATGTCCTCTGTTGTTAGAAATAGATAGTAGTGTTGTTTTTGTCATTGTGATATACAGAGTCAAGATGTCCTCTGTGGTTAGAAATAGATAGTAGTATTGTTTTTGTCATTGTGATATACAGACAGTCAAGATGTTCTTTGTGGTTAGAAATGGTAGTGTTGTTTTTATCATTGTGATATACAGACAGAGTCAAGATGGTCTCTGTGGTTAGAAATAGATAGTAGTGTTGTTTTTGTCATTGTGATATACAGAGTCAAGATGTCCTCTGTGGTTAGAAATAGATAGTAGTATTGTTTTTGTCATTGTGATATACAGACAGTCAAGATGTTCTTTGTGGTTAGAAATGGTAGTGTTGTTTTTGTCATTGTGATATACAGACAGTGTCAAGATGTCCTCTGTTGTTAGAAATAGATAGTAGTGTTGTTTTTGTCATTGTGATATACAGACAGAGTCGAGATGGTCTCTGTGGTTAGAAATAGATAGTAGTGTTGTTTTTAGTGTTGTTTTTGTCATTGTGATATACAGACAGTCAAGATGTTCTTTGTGGTTAGAAATAGTAGTGTTGTTTTTGTCATTGTGATATACAGACAGAGTCAAGGTGTCCTCTGTTGTTAGAAATAGATAGTAGTGTTGTTTTCTCATTGCGATATGTCTCTCCATCCCCTCTGTGTTGATCCCTCTCTAATCCCAGTCATCCCTGTCTCTTGGACGTCTCTGGGCTGTTGTTAATGCCGGAGATTAGCTGAATGTAAGGTCGCCTCTCCAGCTTTGCCCTCCAGCTGACGTTAGTCAGACGTCCTTGACGAGTTACGACGTCAGTGTTAATCTGACGCCCGTTGGCTTTACGGGATCAGTGTAGTATAAGAAAAAACATGACACCAAGCTCCTGCAAATTAGTCAGTTGGATAAAGCCTGATATTAAACAAATAGCAGTGTCTTGTTCACCTTATGAGAGAGAGAGGGGAGTGGGAGAGAGAGGGGGGGGGGGGGGAGGGGGAGAGGAGAGAGAGAGAGAGAGAGAGAGAGAGAGAGAGAGAGAGAGAGAGAGAGAGAGAGAGAGAGAGAGAGAGAGAGAGAGAGAGAGAGTGGCAGGCAGAGACAGACAGGCGGGGGGTGCAGAGACGAGAGAGAGATGTATCTTCTAGATGCTCTGACCTTTATGAGAAGAAGAAAAAAAACAACTTGTATTTTTGTTACCTCGACACTTATTGTCATGTCAAGGTGACACAACTCTTTGATCTGACCGTGTACTTTTTGTGTCGTGTGTCCAGAGACTTTCCTCTGTTCTGTGCACGTACACACACACACACATACACACACACACACACACACATACACACACACACACACCACACAC
The DNA here is from genome assembly GCA_028751875.1 of Rapana venosa. Classification (NCBI taxonomy): domain Eukaryota; kingdom Metazoa; phylum Mollusca; class Gastropoda; order Neogastropoda; family Muricidae; genus Rapana; species Rapana venosa. The sequence goes on along the minus strand of CM054160.1, from coordinate 36,270,901 downwards.
ACCCACACACACACATACACACACACACACGCACGCACGCACGCGCGCGCGCGCGCGCACGCACGATTTCATTACTTTAACTCCTGTTTGGGGTATGGAGGATGACAAACATATTTAACAGGGGCATAAGCCTTAACGCAACCCATTTAAACAGAATATCAGTACCAACAGAAAATGAAAAAACAACACGCAAATGTTCGGCAGGGAAGGAGCAACAATAGTAAAATAATGAACAAAACAATAACAGCTGTGGCATAAAAACAAACCCAACCCACTTCTGCATCCACTTTAAAAACAATGTATGAAGACTCTAAGGAAAAGTGCGTTCAAATGTAAACCAGAAAAACCCAGTTACATTTTAAATAAAATACCGGAAAATCTGATAAATGTTGACAGAGATAGAACTTGTCGAGATTTGCATTTCGCCAGCTTTTATAACTTGACAAAGGCTGAAGAAAATGCGTGGAATAATTTTTCCCCCCGCAAATGATTGAAGTGGGGACATTTCGTGATAAAACCGAAATTCATCCCCTAGATCAGATATTACATTTGGAACATACTCTGTCTTTTCGTGCAATATGATAAAAAAAAAGTCCAACCTCGAGAGGGAGCTTGCGACTATTGCAACGAAATTTGATAAGAGCGTAGATTTAATACATCTGGTAGATAGATGATGTATTTTTCCAGAACAAAAATGATGTTATGGATCTTATAATAAAGACATCTGCTAGTATCGCAAAGCTCATTTCTCCATTCACAATTGAATTTATCGATTTAAAACGCTTTAATATTGTTAGCTTCTAGAGCTGATGCTTGAACAAAACTGTCTCTCCTGCAAACAGTCAAGTCCGCTTTGTACGAAAGTATTTTATCACGCGCGCGCGCGCGCACGTACACACGCACACGCGCGCGCGCACGCACGCACGCACACACACACACACGCACACACACATGCGCACTTGATGTGAATAATAATAATAATAATAATAATAATAATAATAAATGGAACTTATATAGCGCTGTATCTTGCAAAGACAAATCAAAGCGCAAGAATAGACGTTAACCTGAAGAATACACGCGCGCGCACACGCACACGCACACGCGCGCGCACACACACACACACACACACACACACACACACACACACACACACACACACACACACA
>CM054160.1:36262235-36264735 GCA_028751875.1 Rapana venosa | reverse complement strand
TTGATGATCCATACTCTGCCGCTTTCCGACTCACCCTCCCAAACCCCGCGCACTGTCGAAATGGCCAACATTTCACAGTGGCAGCCTCTGCCCACAGTCCCCCCTCTCCTCCCAGGCATACGGACAGTCACTTGAGTGTTCCCAAGCCACCACCCCCAGGCTGCCACACTAGACTGTGTCGATGTCAACTCTGTACATAGCGTGTCCGATGACCTCAAAACAGCAGAGAGCAAGCTGTTGTTCGGAATTGCATGAATTGGATTAAGAGACCTGCCACTGTCATCACCCCTCTCATCGGCCAAGTTGTGCACGACTCAGCGTCTGGAGTTTTTCAAACGGCCAACCAGCCCAGGGCTGCACCATAAGGACTGTCGGTCCAGCCTCTGCATACGCGTAGCGATTCACGTAGCAAGCCTGTACCAAGTGGAATTACCATGGCAGGTGGAAAGAGCCATGTCATGCACCCCTCACTTTGCTGTGTGCCTCAGCGTCAATGGTTTAACTCAGACTGTGCTAAAGCCAGGCGCTGACGCACAACTGACTGTTGTCGCCAGACCTGTGGACTGGACGCGGAGGCAGTTTGCACGTGCAGCCCTGTCCCTGGACTGACCATGGCAGGTGGCAGGCATCACACCACACCAATCAGCGCGGGCGTGTAGGCCAATGGGTACTGGCTGACTGGGCTGCATCTGCCGCTGGGCCTCTGAGCTAGCTGTCGCTGTAGCTGTATGTACTGGGGAGACTTCAAAAGAAATGCTGATGAATAATAAAGGTGCAGCAGTACGACGAGTAGGAGGTTTATGATGAGACGGCAGAGAAAGCGAGAGAGGAGAGAGAGAGAGAGAGAGAGAGAGAGAGAGAGAGAGAGAGAGAGAGAGAGAGAGAGAGAGAGAGAGAGAGAGAGAGAGAGAGAGTCTCCTGCTGCTGCTGCTGCTGCTGTTCCTCCTCCTCCTCCTCCTCCTCTTCTTCTTCTTCTTCTTCTTCTTCTTCTTCTTCGTCGTCGTCGTCGTCGTCGTCTTTCTTCTTCTTCTTCTTCTTCTTCTTCTTTCTCCCCCCCCCCCTCTCTCTCTCTTCCCCCTCCCTCTCCCTCTCTCCCAATCTCCGCCCCCTCTCTCTCCACCTACCTCTCTCGTTCCCTCTATGTCACATGCGTGCATGTATATATGTGCGTGCGTGTACACGCTGAGGTGCGTGTCCCCATCTAAAAAGAAAGTGTTGAAAGATATTCTTTTTTTTTTTTTTGGTGCGATACCTTTATGGTTCCGTTGGTAAAGTGATCAGCGTCAAGTCCGTTAGCAGGTGGGTGAAGCAGACGATTGTGCCTGAGGCAGGACAGACAGACAGACAGACAGACAGACAAGACTAGACAGACAGAGAGACAAGACAGACAAGACAGACAGACAGACAGACAGAAGGTTATACTGCTTGCTGCCTGCCTGCCAGCCTGTCAGCCTGCTCTTTACATGTGGCCTGCACACGACACCTCTTCTTTCTCTCTCCCTCCACCTGCTGGCTATTTGATACCACTATTCTGGTAAAAGTCTGTGGTTATTAGGAGGCGTGTGTGTATGTGTGTGTGTGTGTGTGTGTGTGTGTGTGTGTGTGTGGTGTGTGGTGTGAGAGAGAGAGAGAGATAGAGAGAGAGAGAGCTAGAGAGAGAGACAGAGAGAGAGAATGAGAGAGAGAGTGTGTTTATGAGAGAGACAATGACAATGACAAATTCTTTTATTTCGAGGATAATGAATAAGCACTCATGTGCTCTTTTACATCCAGTACCCGCCCGTAGGGATAGATCTTGATAATAACCCAATACTCATACGAGAGAGAGAGAGTGTGTGTGTGTGTGTGTGTGTGGAGAGAGAGAGAGAGAGAGAGAGAGAGAGAGAGAGAGAGAGAGAGAGAGAGAGAGAGAGAGAGAGAGAGTTGGATGTAACGGAACAACGCTGATCCTGATTAATTAAGGCTCAGATTGCCAATGAAGCGACTGTCATCTTCATCTGGCTTGTTTTACATCTGAGGTGTCCGTGACTTGCCTTCCATAGTCTGTTTTCCCTGCCTCGGCTAGAGCCTCGAGGTTTACCAATAGTGAGCTTTATGCGTATGCGACCGTTCACCCCCCGTCCGCTCCATGTAGGTAGCCGCATTCCGACTTCGGGGATGGTGTCTAAACGCTACACCCGTGTGCATGCTGATTTTTTCTTTTCTGTCATCCGTTCCTACCGGCACACAATGCATGGTCTATTCTTTTGAAAGGTGGAACGGGTTTTTAACGTGTGAGCGAGATGTTCTGCGTGCGTTCCGCACAAGGGGGCTCGGTTTATAGTGTCATCTGAAGGACTTCCGTATGACTTTTATCTGGGTGTCTGTGACTTGGGTTGACTTCGGAATTCTATCTGGGGTATCTGTGATTTGACTTTCATCAGGGTATCTGTGATTTGACTTCCATCAGGGTATCTTTGACTTGGCTTCTATCAGGGTATCTTTGATTTGACTTCCATCA
>CM054160.1:36249735-36252235 GCA_028751875.1 Rapana venosa | reverse complement strand
CCCCCCCCTCTCTATAATCTCTCTCCTCCCCCCCTCTCTCTCTTGTTTCCTTCCTTGCTTCATTCCCTTCTTTCTTTCTTTCTTTCTTTCTTTCTCTCTTTCTTTCTTTCTTTTCTTTCTTTCTTTTCTTTTCTTTCTTTCTTCCTTTCTTCCTTCCTTCCTTCCTTCCTTCCTTTTCTTTCCTTCCTTCCTTCCTTTTTTCCTTCCTTCCTTCCTTTTTTTCCTTCCTTCCTTCCTTTTTTCCTTCCTTCCTTCCTCTTTTACTGTATGAAGCGTTAGAGCCTAACACGTGTAAATGGCGAAGAGGGAGCAGAGGGACGCGTGTGGCGCAGTGGGAAAGCTTTGCAGACAGTCTCCCCTCCCCTGGCAGTCCAGATCCGCCCTCACTGCTGCTGCTGCTGTAGCTGCTGCTGCTGTAGCGGACACCACGCGGTAGGTAGGTAGGCTCAGAGACCCCCAGCTCCCAGGAGGAGGCAGAGAGCCGGAGGATGTTTAACGCGACACTGCCCTCCATCAGGATGATTGAGACGGCAGCACTGGGGACGACACCACGCTTCTGTATCTGAAAGGACAGGCAGACAATCTACCCCCCCCCCCCCCCGACCCTCCCCCAACACCAAAAAAAAACAACCCAGAAAAAAAAAAGAAAAAAAATCCACTGAGACCTTGAGTATGGGTCTAGGTGCTAGAGTTCGGAGAATGTGACAAACTGCAGCCCCCCCCCCCCCCCCCCCCCCACCCCGTCAAAAAAATAAAAGAAAATATAAGAAACAAACAAAAAAAAGCCCACCCCACGTGGTACCATTACCTACGAAGCGACTGCAGCGTGGATTAGTGGTTTAGCGGTAATGTGTGGAAATCCAGATGTTCTTGGTTCGTATCCTCTCAGAAACCTTCCCAGTCCACTCCCCATCCCCTACCTCACCCCTGCTCTCCTCCTATCCAGTAGATTATAAGTGATGGGCTGGGTGGTAGGCTTTCTAAGCAGACGGTAAACTGAGGTCACCTCTTGTGCAGCACGCGTTTAGGGCACTTCACCCACGGCAAGAAGCAAGCTGTCTTTGGCTGAAATCTTTTGGGGAAAAACAAAGATTATAAAAAATGCTTTCTGAGGAAAAGGATTTCTAAATGGGTTGGGTTTGCTCTTAAAAAACCCACACATTCCCTGGAGAGAGATAGGGAGGAGGAGGGAGAGAGAGAGAGAGAGAGAGAGAGAGAGAGAGAGAGAGAGAGAGAGAGAGAGAAGAGAGAGAGAGAGAGAGAGAGAGAGAGAGACACACACACACACAGGCAAAGAATGTCACGTAGAGAAATAAACCAGGACTGTAATGTATGTGTTTCGCAGTTCAGTCGGTGGTTCAGAGGTACATCACCCCGTCTAAAAATCCAGAAGGTGCCTGTTCGATCCGCGTTTGAGTCCGAATCCCCCTCCCCTCCCCCCCTTATCCCCACCCTAAGATCCACTGAGACCTTGAGTAGGGTCTAGGTGTTGGTGTTCGGAGGAGGTGACAAACCGTAGTCCTGTGTGCAACACACATGTAGCGCTCGTAAAAGAACCCACAGCAAAAAGGAGTTCTCCCTGTGTAGAAAATAGCCACTTTCATTCTCCAAGGAGACAGATAATACACAGATAAATTGTGGAAAAAGCGGTGGTGCTGCTCTTGTGGCGGAGTACACCTGAGAGAGCACCCTATACTTCAGACAGTAGAGAGAGCACCCTATACTTCAGACAGTAGAGAGAGCACCCTATACTTCAGACAGTAGAGAGAGCACCCTATACTTCAGACAGGAGAGAGAGCACCCTCTACTTCAGAGAGTAGAGAGAGCACCCTATACTTCAGACACTAGAGAGAGCACCCTATAGATCAGACAGTAGAGAGAGCACCCTCTACTTCAGGCACCAGAGAGAGCACCCTCTACTTCAGACACTAGAGAGAGCACCCAATACTTCAGACAGTAGAGAGAGCACCCAATACTTCAGACAGTAGAGAGAGCACCCAATACTTCAGACAGTAGAGAGAGCACCCAATACTTCAGACAGTAGAGAGAGCACCCAATACTTCAGACAGTAGAGAGAGCACCCAATACTTCAGACAGGAGAGAGAGCACCCTATACATCAGACACTTGAGAAATATCTGCCGTGACTGTTACGCTTTACAGTAAGATTAAGTTCAATATAACAGAATACAGTATAGTGCAACCCCAAAACAATACAATACAACACAAAGCAGAGCAGAACAAGTACAAGACAACGCGATGCAATGAATTCAGTACCACACAACCCAAACGCAATGCAACCCCAAACCAGTACTGTAAAACACAGCACAAAACACTTCAACGTAAACACAATACAATACAACCACAGTTCAACACCAGACAGTATCATACAACATAAACAAAACGTCACAACACGTCAGCATACAACACACCACCAACACAACAAACATACTACACCACGGAAAGATACAGCATGAAAGAAGCAGACGGAGGCGCCGCACG
>CM054160.1:36232235-36242235 GCA_028751875.1 Rapana venosa | reverse complement strand
GGTACATTCTTTATTCTGCACACCGTCTGTCATAGCCGGTACATTCTTTATTCTGCACACCATCTGTCATAGCCGGTACATTCTGTATTCTCCACACCATCTGTCATAGCCGGTACATTCTTTATTCTCCACACCATCTGTCATAGCCGGTACATTCTTTAATTTCCACACCATCTGTCATAGCCGGTACATTCTTTATTCTCCACACCATCTGTCATAGCCGGTACATTCTTTATTCTCCACACCATATGTCGTAGCCGGTACATTCTTTATTCTCCACACCATCTGTCATAGCGGTACATTCTTTATTCTCCACACCATCTGTCATAGCCGGTACATTCTGTATTCTCCACACCATCTGTTATAGCCGGTACATTCTGTATTCTCCACACCATCTGTCATAGCCAGTACATTCTTTATTCTCCACACCATCTGTCATACATAGCCGGTACATTCTTTATTCTCCACACCATCTGTCAAAGCCGGTACATTCTTTATTCTCCACACCATCGTGATGTTCGTTAGTTCTTGGCCAGAACTCTGAACTTCCCCGGTGAGATGTTTGCCAATGTGACGACTTTCTCCTCCTCATTAGCCTGTTTGACACAGCTTGACTTTGGGAATGATGCCTAACAGAACACGACACCAGTGCGTATGCATGGTTTTTTGTGTGTGTTTAGTTGGCGTTCTTTGGCTTGTGTGTGTGTGTGTGTGTTGTGTGTGTGTGTGTGTGTGTGGTTCTTTTTGTTCTTTTAAAATCTATCCCTCATTCCTGCTTACGCGTGATGCCTACTGTCCTTTAAAAGGTGGAATGAGAATCAACAAGCATGTAAGACTATCTGTGCATGCACGAGACCTCGGTTTAAAGTCTTAATCAAAAGACCGAAAGAGAATTAGGGTCATCAAACTTTTTTGCTCTAAAGAGAAAGTCCATACAGAATTGGAAAAATAATGACGTAAGAATCAAGCCCTCTACCCTTTGGAAAAACAATTACGTAAGAATCAAGCCCTCTACCCTTAGGAAAAACAATTACGTAAGAATCAAGCCCTCTACCCTTAGGAAAAACAAATTACGTAAGAATCAAGCCCTCTACCCTTAGGAAAAACAATTACGTAAGAATCGAACCATCTTCCCTTAGGAAAAATAATTACGTAAGAATCGAACCCTCTACCCTTAGGAAAAACAAATTACGTAAGAATCAAGCCCTCTACCCTTAGGAAAAACAATTACGTAAGAATCGAACCATCTTCCCTTAGGAAAAATAATTACGTAAGAATCGAACCATCTTCCCTTAGGAAAAATAATTACGTAAGAATCGAACCCTCTACCCTTAGATCAGGCTCCACACGCCCTCCCACCGCTCAGGCTTTCGCATAATGATCACCGAAGCAGAGCTGAAACACAAGTCACAGTTTTTACAGTTTAATCACGGCAAAAAAAGAGTTGCAAAATTGAGGTGGAACCATTGCGTCACGGCTTGTCTTCAGCACACAATACGTCATCAGTGGGCTGACGTGTCTTGATGAGGTTCCGGAATTGTTTTTACCTGCTACGTCATCTGGCCGCTTATGGGGCTTCATCAACTTAAGAAACATTCAGAGTGAGATTGCCTCCCTCGGTTTTTACTCTGAGAGCGTTTTCGTCATTATCGTGTATTTAGATTGAGAAGAGAAGGTTTCTTTGGGTTAGGTATAGCCAAGTGTCATGGTTTTTTGTTTACTAGTCCTTTCTTACGCAGTTCAAGATATCTTGGATGAAGGTAGAGGGTGGAATAAAGTGGAGAGCAATGGCCTACATTTCAGTCTCAGGACTCTCTCAAAGCTAAAAAAAGATTTTTTTGAAAATATGAGAACGGCGTTACGCATTGGAAACTGTCAAAAAAGACTTTCGAAAAACGGGACGTTTTGTTCTTTGTCGCCGAACGCTCAGACAGCAACTAGCCTATGGTCTGTCATACGAACGAAAATTCGTTGCGCTGTCGTTAACCGCCTGACAAGTCAGGCCCAACATATCGATAGTGTCGTGTTAAAGTTATCTGGAATCTCAGTAAGTGTTTTGACGAAGAACAAGCCAGAGAAGAAAGCTATGTAAAACACGCCGACCACGTTAGGTGCAGGCCAGGGATTGCTCTTGGAATACAGAAGGAGGTTTGCCGATAAACACTGAAGGCTGTGCTCTAGGTTTTGAGGGGAGGTTTGTAGCGAATCTGACTTCTTCGACTTTGGACGATTTGAGATGTTGAAAACCAGCGTCCTCACGACACCTACCCCGTAGTCAAGTGGACCGTTGGGGCACCATTGAAGATTTTGCAACCAGCTTCCTCCACTCCTGGCTGTTTTAAGCTTTCTGTAGCAAATCGTTCTAGTTAAGGCCAGTCCACTCTCTAACGTTGTCTTCCCATCGTTGTCTCTGTCTGCCTCTTCGTCTCCCTCCTTGTACTGTTTCCAGAAAGCCAGCGTTTGCACACACAAAGAAGAATCCTGTTTTGGTAAAAAAAGAAAAAAAAAAGGAACACTTTTGGCTTAAACGTTTTTGTTTTGTTCCTATGTGCAGTTGGAGAGGGAAACGAAGATATAATTGTTTTGGTTTGCATCTTTCTGGCTCTGAAGAAATGTGAAAAAATGTAGTGTTATATGTATGTCCTGGGGAGAGAGAGAGGGAGGGAGGAGGGAGGGGGAGAGAGAGAGAGAGAGAGAGAGAGAGAGAGAGAGAGAAGAGAAGAGAGAGAAGAGAGAGGAGGAGGGAGGGAGGGAGGGAGGAGGGAGAGAGAGAATGAGAGGAGAGAGAGAGAGAGAGGAGAGAGAGAGAGAGAGAGAGAGAGAGAGAGAGAGAGAGAAGAAGAAGAAGAGGAGGAGGAGAAGAAAAGAAGAAGAATGAAGGAGGAGAGAGGAGAAGAGAGAAGAACAAAATTATGCACTAAACAGATACAAAATATGATTTTTTAACTTCATGTGTTTTTAAAAGCGAAATAAATAACGTTGTTCCCTCAGCTATTCAACGTATGTAGCTAGTTGAGAGCTTTCGATCACAATTTTTTTCCCTGTCAAATGTTATGGTCTGTTTTGAAGAAACACAGCAGAAGGAAATTGGATTGAAGAAAAAAACCCCAGGAACAATGGCTGACACCGATGATGAATTCCATTATGTCCACAACTTGTCCTGTGTTGTTTTTCCCCCCTTCGTCCGTTCTCACAGATATCGCTGCCGTGATGTGGCACACTTTGTTCAGATCGTTTGCAAGAACATTTTGTTGTTGTTGTTGTTGTTGCAATTTTCTGGGGGGGAAAGTGAAAAAAACCACACTGCTTTCTCATTTCAAAACCCAACTTAAAAAGAAATAAAACACTTAGAGTCAGTCACGCACGCACGCACACACACACTCAAACACGCACACACACGCGCGCATGCATGCACACAAACACGCGCGCACACACAAACACTCGCGCGCACACACAAACACACACACAAACTCTTCACACACACACTCACATACACACACGCACTCACTCTCTCTCTCTCTCTCTCTCTCTCTCTCACACACACACACACACACACACACACACACACACACACACACACACACACACACACACACACACACACACACACACACACACACACACACACACACAAAAGCAAATGCATTGGTTATTGAATGTACCTTCTGGAAATTAAAAAAAGTGACTTGACTTGACTTCACACACACACACACCGCGCGCGCGCACACAACTCACACGCACACACACACATGGACACACACACATGTACACAACAGTACAACACACACACACACACACACACACACACACACACTACACACACACACATTGTAACACACATGTATACATACACATGCACACACACATGTACACACACGCACACATACACACCACATGTACACACACACATGTACACACACACATGTACATACACACACAGAGACATGTACACACACACACACTACACGCACATACACACACACACACAACACACACACACACACAACACACACACACACACACACACACACACACACACACACACACGAACTTCCACGCTTGAAATCTGTGTGCGCAGTTCGTTCTTTTATGATCCTTTAGACGTGTAATCCTGTGCTCGTAGCCTAACGGAATTTCTCTGTTTAGGGATACTAAAGTAGTTGGAAAAGGAAAAATGCGAGAACAGTTGTAGGAAAGTAGCTGCATGTTGGAAGGATGTTTGAAACGGCGCTTTCAAACAGTTAGCTACAGTTGTAATATTTGCTCATTCGTTTCTCTGTTTATGGAAGGTTTGAACACAGTGTTGATTCCGTCAGTGGTAATTCCCGACATAGCTCAGTGGTCAGAACACTCGCTCTAACTCGCGCTAAGGTTAAGCAGGGTTGAGCATGTTACCTCTTGGATAGGTGACCGTTCGCGCGCCTTGGCTTCAGTACAGTCCCCCAGTTTTGTAAATGGGTGCCTGCCCTCTTAAGGGACAGGGAAGGAAAGGAAAGCAGCGAGGGAGAGAGGAGATGAGCGCCTCCTTCAGTATGCTGGTCCCTGGAGGAGCCGAGGTCTCTGGCACCTCACTCCCCCAACGACCGTAATGATTATGGGAACAGCTTTTTCATTTCGTCAAAGTCGGTAGTTATGCAAGATCTTGCTGTAATTGATTCACCTGACATATTCCAGTGTTGGTCAGCTACATAATACGTTGGCTGACAGACTTCCCCCTCCACTCCCTGAGGAGTCATTGGGACACTACAGTGAATCATTCAAGCACGATGTCTTCGGGGAAAGTTGGAACCGGCGGAGCCAGTCTCAAAGGAGACTGGAACCATTCTCCCTCACTCACCCTCAGATCACAAGTCACCGCTCTAACCGTTCGCTATTCTGCCCCTCAGTACACAGAACATAGGTCCCCGTTGAAGGTCCCCGGAGTGTGGCCGAGTTCAGTGGATCAGTAGGGCGTGTAGTGTGACGTCAGAGTGGCCTGCAGAGCGGCCATTGTCTGCACGGCTGTGTGGGCTGTGTGAGGTGAGGGCGGCAAATAGGTCTGAACCTACCTCCCTCCCTCCTTTATGGCGCCTTGTCCTCCTCCCTGTCTCTGTGACTGTGGTGGTGTGGGGGTGATACTGCCCTGTCACGCCATGCAGACGCTAGCGGTGTTGTTGACCACTGCTGTTGATAGTGTTGATCACTTGTCAACAGGCAGCATTGTCTAGTTTTTGTTAGCGTCGTTATTGGTGGTGGTAGTTGTTGTGGGTGGTGATGGAGGTGGTGGTGTTCCTTTTGTTTTTGGTGTTGACATTGTTGTTATTGTTGAAAGGGGTGATAATGGAGAGAGAGAGAGGGAGGGAGGTAGAGAGAGGTAGAGAGAGTGTTTATGTGCGCGCGTGCATGTGTGTTTTATGTGTGTACGCGTGCGTGCATGTTTATCGCACCCACTTTTCATTTCTTACTTTTATTAACTGCTTTCATGATCAAGGCACAAATGTAGGGACAAAAAGTCGAAGATGCATTTCATTCTGAGAAACAGAAAACGTCCCCCTATTGATTTTAGACCTTCATCGACTTTTGTCCGGGACATCAGTTCTGTCCTTCTGGCCTTACCTTGAACGACAGCTGCAGTGATTAAGCGCTAACGGTTTATCGCCATCTTGTTCCACGGTTATTTCAATCATTTTCCGCCTCATGTTTCCCTCCTTAATGCACGTTTTTCTCAGGAAGCTAATGCCCCTTTTGCTGTTGATTGGTTGAAATCGCGCACATTGGTTGAAATCGCGCACACTTTTTCTAGGAAGCTGAATGCCTCTTCTGCTATTCATTGGTTGAAATTTGGGCACGTTTTCTAAGAAGCTAATGCCTGTCCTGCATTTGATTGGTTGAAATTTGTTCACGTTTTTTTCTAGGAAGCTAATGCCCCTTGTGCCGTTCATTGGTTGAAATATGCGCACGTTTTTCTAGGAAGCTAATGCTTCTTCTGCAGTTGATTGGTTGGTTGAAATAATTTTTTTAAAAACCCAAACAACTCCAGCTTTGAAACAATCTGTATAATGCGTTTGTTTGTTATGTAATCACGCCATTTGCATGCATTTTAGCTGATTTTAATTGGGGTTTAATAATATTGACATTTCCCTGGTGGTATCAAAGGCTGCCATGAAAGAGAAGCGGAATTGTGAGAAATTGCCTAGCCTCCTTTTGGGGACCGTTTTCCTTTTGTTCCCAAGGAGAGCGCGTCGCCGCAAGTGCAGCGCCACCTATGTATCTATTTTTCTTTTCGTTGTTTTTTCTTTTGCAAGTATATTTGTTTTCCTTTCAGAGTGTACAGAACTTTGCCAGGGACAGCTCTCTTGTCGCCATGGGTTCTTTTAACAGTGCTGAATGCGTGTTACAACACGGCGGGACCTTGGTTTATCGTCTCATTCGAAAGATGGCACCCAGATCACCACTCCAGGCCTAGTGGATAGGAGCGAGTCCAGGCACAAACGGGGATCAAACCCGCGCTTCTGACTTTCTAGGCAGGCGTGTTACCTACCGCTAGACCACCGGTCCACCTCTTCGCTCCTTTGGCATGTTGTGGATGAGGGAGGGACTTGGAGCAGGACTAGGAAGAACGAAAGTGAGGTCAAGTAGTAACACTGCAGTAATTGGCAGAATTGAAAAACAAAATCTAATGCATTTTGATAGTTGAAGTATCTGTTTTCCATTAACAGAAGATTCTTCTCTCTCCTTTATTGCCCCGAGGAGGTGTTGGGGCACTGCATGCACTGAAGTTTTCAGGCCGTTGTCTCTTGGGCGAGTTGGACCTGGCGGAGCCCATCCCTCTTCTGACACAGGCTGCATGCTAGGCATGTTTCTGTAACACGTGAAGTCTGACATGAATTACGGACCTTCACAACCTGCCTATTTGATCTGCATGCACAATTTAATACACAAAGAGATTTAAGGCACTGGGAAGTCTTTTATATGTTGGCCCCATAAAAATTCTGACCGTCAATTCATCAGGGCTGCTGCCGGGAATCGAACCCACAACTGTATGGATCCCCCTCCCGGGATCCCCCCCTTCCCCCCCCCCCCCCCTTCCCTTCGGAGACTGAAGTCTAACGTCTTTTCCACTCGGGTGTAGTATTCGCCAAGAAGATAGCATTTCACAAAACAGTACAGTGCACTTAAGGAAAAAAAAGACTTTTTTGAAAGATATCTGTTTTTGAAACTCGGCACATAAGTTGACATTCTCTTGTTTTAAAAACCAAAAAAAAAAAATCTGTAATTTAATTCCAACTCGGAAACAAACGATACCGTTTTCGAAACGAACTAAACCGGCTTTCACCCAGGATTACGTGATAGGAGCTCCAGGGATTAATGAGAGCTCGCACAGCGGCAGGCTATTGGCCCGTTATGAAGGGCGTCTTTGAGACGCTGTGCTGCCAGTGTTGGGATCAGCTATTCCTGCTGCAGGGCAGGGTGCCTGTATCTGCCCGTCCCTATCATTGCCCGGGGGGAGGTTATTACAGGGGGGAGTGTTGAGCGCATCGCTGTCACGTCGCCTTAAATCACACTGCTGCTTCTGCATAGCATCAACATATCTTCCTCATTGATCTCTCTCTGTGTCTCTGTCTCTGTGTGTGTCTTTATCTCTGTCTTGTCTGTGTCTCTGTGTGTGTATGCGTTAGAGAGAGAGGGAGCGAGATAGAGAGAGCGTGTGTGTGTGTGTGTATGTGTGTGTGTGTGTGTGAGCGAGAGAGAGAGAGAGAGAGAGAGAGAGAGAGAGAGAGAGAGAGAGAGAGAGGAGAGAGAGAGGGAGGGAGGGAGGGAGGGGGGGAAGGTTGCAAGGGAAAAAGAAAAAGAAATCCCGTTTCTCCTTCATGCTGTTGTTGTTGATCTCTCGTGATTTTAGATTGCGTTTTATCTTTATGTAGATGTGTGTGTGTTCCGCGCGCGCGCGTGTGTATGTTAGCGTGCGTATGTGTGTGTGTGTGTGTGTGTGTGTGAGAGAGAGAGAGAGAGAGAGAGAGAGAGAGAGAGAGGAGAGAGAGAGAGAGAGAGAGAGAGAGAGAGAGAGAGAGAGAGAGCGTGGACGAGAGCAAAGCTTGAAAGTGCATACTTGCATGTGTGACTCTGCATCCTTACATTATATGATTGCAGTGTGTGTGTGTGTGTGTGCGTGCGTGCGTGCGTGCGTGCGCACGTGTCATCGCGCATGCGCGCATGTAAGTGGATGCGAGATCAAGTTTGCATGTGCACACTTGCGTGTGTGACTGTGCAAGCGAGAGCATTGAGTTTTGTTTGAGTGTCAAGTGAGTTAGGGATCAGGGCAGGAGCGTAAAGCAGTTGAGGGGATGCAGCTTTCCGTGTTGTGCCGCTGTTGTCCTCCCATTTCCATGTTGTGTCGTCAGTTGGTCAGTGTTGTGCCGCTGTTGTCCAACCAGTGGATCAATGTTATGCCACCCGTTTGATCAACGTTATGGCTCCCATTTGATCAATGTTATGCCATCCATTTGATCAATATTATGCCATCCATTTGATCAATATTATGCCATCCATTTGATCAATGTTAGTCCCCCCATTTGATCAATGCTATGCCATCCGTTTGATCAACGCTATGGCTCCCATTTAATCAAGGTTATGTCACCAATTTGATCAATGTTATGTCACCAATTTGATTAATGTTATGCCATCCATTTGATCAATGTTATGCCATCCATTTGATCAATGTTATGCCATCCATTTGATCAATGTTATGCCATCCATTTGATCAATGCTATGCCATCCATTTGATCAATGTTAGTCCACCCATTTGATCAATGTTAGTCCACCCATTTGATTAATGTTATGCCATCCGTTTGATCAACGCTATGGCTCCCATTTAATCAAGGTAATGTGATCAATGTTATGTCACCAATTTGATTAATGTTATGCCACTCATTTGATCAATATTATGCCACCCATTTGATCAATGTTAGGCTGATGTTTTCCACTATTTTGATCAGTGTTATGCCACCTAGTGGATCAATGTTATGCTGAAGTTTCCACCCATTAGATCAATATTACGCTGCTGTTTTCCATCCATGTCATCACTGTTATACCGATTTTCCGCCCATACAGTCAGGGTGGCGCCGTTTTCTTGCAGCCCCTATCAATGTTTAATTTGTGATAACGTGTAATGACAGGCTGTGACAGCCATCACCCTCACTGGGGACTTCTGACTGAAAACAGCTCCCTTAGGAGGATTCTCATGGCCTGGCAGATAATAGCGTTCTCTCTCTCTCTCTCTCTCTCTCTCTCTCTCTCTCTCTCTCTCTCTCTCCTTCTCTCTCTCTCTCTCCTCTCTCTCTGTATGTGTGTTGTGTGTGTGCGTGAGTGTGTGCGCGCGCGTGTGTGTTGTGTGTGTGTGTTTTGTGTGTGTGTGTATGTGTGTGTTTTGTGTGTGTGTGTAGAGGTGAGAGAGAGATCTTGCCCAGTGTAATGTTGCGCGCGAGCGTTAGGGGGAATACTGTTTTACTTCGTGTGACCACATTAACACACACACACACACACACACACACACACACACACACACACACACACACACACACACACACACACACACACACACACACCAGCACAGCACAACACAACACAACGCAATACAACACACATACACACACATTCACTCACACCTTTTAACATCTTTTTTCCCCCTCACCATTTTTTTCATATCATCTCTGTTAGCATAGACCTCCACTTAACCACCGCAGTACTCATTAGCCTCTGTGACAATACATTAATTTGTATGCGAACTTTCCCCAAAAAGAACGTAAAAGTGATAGGGACCAGTTACCCTACAGCATACGAATTTGTCCAAACCACTGTAAAAATCTACTCCAGAGACCACTTTCAGAGACATCACCATGTGCGGTTTTTGAGAAAAAGAAAGTAAAATCAATACGGGGATGCGTTACAGAAGAGCGTTCCATAGAAATTGTCTGAAGAGAAAGCGAGGATGCATAGACAGGGGGCAGGGAAAGGTGACTAC
>CM054160.1:36212235-36217235 GCA_028751875.1 Rapana venosa | reverse complement strand
CACCCCACACCACACCCCACCCCACCACACCACACCACACCACCACACCCCACCACACCATCACACACACAACCCACACATCACCACCCAAACACAACACAAGACACCACGCATACAACCACACCACACACATACACACACCAACCACACCACACCACAACACCATACCACACCACCATACACCACCACACCCCCCCACACACCCCCACCCAATCCCACCCACTCAATCCCACCCCACCCCACCACACCCCACCCCACCCCACCACCCACACCACACCCCAACACAACTCATCAGCCCAAACCAACGCATTATCAGGCAGATGTTTGGGGGCAAAACAAATCCACCAGTACCAAGAACTGGAAGCTTTGTCGGTTTTTCCCCGTAGTTTTGGCTGTTGCTGATTGGTTTGGCGCTGCTGTTTGTTCTGAATCTTCAGATGAAGGCCAGTCTATCACCCATAAGCTTTTATATAATGGCATGGTGATACTCTTGCTTCTTCTTTTGGTGGTGCTGGTGGTAATGGTTGTTTGTGTGTGCATATGTGAGATCTTCAGTTTAACGTCTATTCGCATGTGTGTGTGCGTGTGTATGTGTGTGTGTTCGTGTTCTTTTTCTTCCCCTGCCTGTCCATATTTCAGCTTCTGTCTTTTTCTGCATCCATGTCTGTCTGTTTGTTCGTCTGTCTATCTGTCTGACTGTCTGCCTGTCTGTCTGTCTCTCTCTCTCTGCTGATTCTTACTGTTTGCATACTTTGTTTACTTGAAGGTTTTTTGCATTGGTGTGTGTTTGTCTATTTGTTGCTGTTAGGCTTAGTTTCAGTTCTGTTTTGATTAGTGTGTGTGTAGGGGGGGGAGGGGGGAGGGGTATGTAGTTTTTCTTGACTTAAAAAAAATCTTTCCTTGGTTTTTTTTCTGTTTTTTTCTTCTTCTGTTTTTTGTGAGAGCATGGTGTAAAGAAGCCCTGTGCTTATCCATTTACTCTCAATAAACATTTCGAGTTCGAGTTCGGGTTCTCTCTCTCTTTCTCTCTCTCTCTCTCATTCTCTCTCTACTTCTCTCTCTCTCTCTCTCTTTCTCTCTCTCTGTCCCTCCCTTTCTCTCCCTCTCTGTCTTTCTCTCTGACTAAGCCTTACTGTTAAGTCTTCATTGGCATGTTCGGGCACATTTTGATTTGGTTAATTCAGAGCTAGAGTTATCGTGAGAAACCAGAGAGAAAGAGAGAGAGAGAGAGAGAGAGAGAGAGAGGAGAGAGAGAGAGAGAGAGAGAGAGAGAGAGAGAGAGAGGCAGGCAGGCAGGCAGGCAGGCAGGCAGGCAGGCAGCACCACACACATCACACCTCATCCTACTCCATCACCCCCACCACACCGCACCACCACACCGTACCACCACACTGCATCACCCCACACCACACCCCACCCCACCACACCACACCACACCCACCACACCCCACCACACCATACCACACCACACAACACCACACCACACCACACCACAACACAACACAAGACACCACGCCATACCATACCACACCACAACACAATACAACACACCACACCACACCACACCACAACACCATACCACACCACACCATACCATACCACACCACACCACACCCCACCACACCCCCACCCAATCCCACCCACTCAATCCCACCCCACCCCCACACCCCACCCCACCCCACCACACCACACCACCACCCAACACAACTCATCAGCCCAAACCAACGCATTATCAGGCAGATGTTTGGGGGCAAAACAAATCCACCAGTACCAAGAACTGGAAGCTTTGTCGGTTTTTCCCCGTAGTTTTGGCTGTTGCTGATTGGTTTGGCGCTGCTGTTTGTTCTGAATCTTCAGATGAAGGCCAGTCTATCACCCATAAGCTTTTATAATAATGGCATGGTGATACTCTTGCTTCTTCTTTTGGTGGTGCTGGTGGTAATGGTTGTTTGTGTGTGCATATGTGAGATCTTCAGTTTAACGTCTATTCGCATGTGTGTGTGCGTGTGTATGTGTGTGTGTTCGTGTTCTTTTTCTTCCCCTGCCTGTCCATATTTCAGCTTCTGTCTTTTTCTGCATCCATGTCTGTCTGTTTGTTCGTCTGTCTATCTGTCTGACTGTCTGCCTGTCTGTCTGTCTCTCTCTCTCTGCTGATTCTTACTGTTTGCATACTTTGTTTACTTGAAGGTTTTTTGCATTGGTGTGTGTTTGTCTATTTGTTGCTGTTAGGCTTAGTTTCAGTTCTGTTTTGATTAGTGTGTGTGTAGGGGGGGGAGGGGGGAGGGGTATGTAGTTTTTCTTGACTTAAAAAAAATCTTTCCTTGGTTTTTTTTCTGTTTTTTTCTTCTTCTGTTTTTTGTGAGAGCATGGTGTAAAGAAGCCCTGTGCTTATCCATTTACTCTCAATAAACATTTCGAGTTCGAGTTCGGGTTCTCTCTCTCTTTCTCTCTCTCTCTCTCATTCTCTCTCTACTTCTCTCTCTCTCTCTCTCTTTCTCTCTCTCTGTCCCTCCCTTTCTCTCCCTCTCTGTCTTTCTCTCTGACTAAGCCTTACTGTTAAGTCTTCATTGGCATGTTCGGGCACATTTTGATTTGGTTAATTCAGAGCTAGAGTTATCGTGAGAAACCAGAGAGAAAGAGAGAGAGAGAGAGAGAGAGAGAGAGAGAGAGAGAGAGAGAGAGAGAGAGAGAGAGAGAGAGAGGCAGGCAGGCAGGCAGGCAGGCAGGCAGGCAGGCAGCACCACACCACATCACACCTCATCCTACTCCATCACCCCCCACCACACCGCACCACCACACCGTACCACCACACTGCATCACCCCACACCACACCCACCCCACCACACCACACCACACCCCCACACCCCACCACACCATACCACACCACACAACACCACACCACACCACACCACAACACAACACAAGACACCACGCCATACCATACCACACCACAACACAATACAACACACCACACCACACCACACCACAACACCATACCACACCACACCATACCATACCACACCACACCACACCCCACCACACCCCCACCAATCCCACCCACTCAATCCCACCCCACCCCACCCACACCCCACCCACCCCACCACACACACCACACCCCAACACAACTCATCAGCCCAAACCAACGCATTATCAGGCAGATGTTTGGGGGCAAAACAAATCCACCAGTACCAAGAACTGGAAGCTTTGTCGGTTTTTCCCCGTAGTTTTGGCTGTTGCTGATTGGTTTGGCGCTGCTGTTTGTTCTGAATCTTCAGATGAAGGCCAGTCTATCACCCATAAGCTTTTATAATAATGGCATGGTGATACTCTTGCTTCTTCTTTTGGTGGTGCTGGTGGTAATGGTTGTTTGTGTGTGCATATGTGAGATCTTCAGTTTAACGTCTATTCGCATGTGTGTGTGCGTGTGTATGTGTGTGTGTTCGTGTTCTTTTTCTTCCCCTGCCTGTCCATATTTCAGCTTCTGTCTTTTTCTGCATCCATGTCTGTCTGTTTGTTCGTCTGTCTATCTGTCTGACTGTCTGCCTGTCTGTCTGTCTCTCTCTCTCTGCTGATTCTTACTGTTTGCATACTTTGTTTACTTGAAGGTTTTTTGCATTGGTGTGTGTTTGTCTATTTGTTGCTGTTAGGCTTAGTTTCAGTTCTGTTTTGATTAGTGTGTGTGTAGGGGGGGGAGGGGGGAGGGGTATGTAGTTTTTCTTGACTTAAAAAAAATCTTTCCTTGGTTTTTTTTCTGTTTTTTTCTTCTTCTGTTTTTTGTGAGAGCATGGTGTAAAGAAGCCCTGTGCTTATCCATTTACTCTCAATAAACATTTCGAGTTCGAGTTCGGGTTCTCTCTCTCTTTCTCTCTCTCTCTCTCATTTCTCTCTCTTCTCTCTCTCTCTCTCTCTTTCTCTCTCTCTGTCCCTCCCTTTCTCTCCCTCTCTGTCTTTCTCTCTGACTAAGCCTTACTGTTAAGTCTTCATTGGCATGTTCGGGCACATTTTGATTTGGTTAATTCAGAGCTAGAGTTATCGTGAGAAACCAGAGAGAAAGAGAGAGAGAGAGAGAGAGAGAGAGAGAGAGAGAGAGAGAGAGAGAGAGAGAGAGAGAGAGGCAGGCAGGCAGGCAGGCAGGCAGGCAGGCAGGCAGCACCACACCACATCACACCTCATCCTACTCCATCACCCCCACCACACCGCACACCACACCGTACCACCACACTGCATCACCCACACCACACCCCACCCACCACACAACACCCACCACACACCCCACCACACCACACCACACCCACCACAACACCACAACCAACCAACCACAACACAACACAAGACACCAACCCATACCATACCACACCACAACACACATACAACACACACACCACACCACACCACAACACCATACACACCACACCATACCAACCACACCACACCACAACCCACCACACCCCCACCCCACCCAATCCCACCCACTCAATCCCACCCCACCCCACACACCCCACCCCACCCCACCACACCACACCACACCCAACACAACTCATCAGCCCAAACCAACGCATTATCAGGCAGATGTTTGGGGGCAAAACAAATCCACCAGTACCAAGAACTGGAAGCTTTGTCGGTTTTTCCCCGTAGTTTTGGCTGTTGCTGATTGGTTGGCGCTGCTGTTTGTTCTGAATCTTCAGATGAAGGCCAGTCTATCACCCATAAGCTTTTATAATAATGGCATGGTGATACTCTTGCTTCTTCTTTTGGTGGTGCTGGTGGTAATGGTTGTTTGTGTGTGCATATGTGAGATCTTCAGTTTAACGTCTATTCGCATGTGTGTGTGCGTGTGTATGTGTGTGTGTTCGTGTTCTTTTTCTTCCCTGCCTGTCCATATTTCAGCTTCTGTCTTTTTCTGCATCCATGTCTGTCTGTTTGTTCGTCTGTCTATCTGTCTGACTGTCTGCCTGTCTGTCTGTCTCTCTCTCTCTGCTGATTCTTACTGTTTGCATACT
>CM054160.1:36199735-36202235 GCA_028751875.1 Rapana venosa | reverse complement strand
ACACACACACCACAACACACAATACACACACACATACACACAAACACACACACACATACACACACACATATACACATACACACACACTCACACACACACACACACACACACACACACACACACACACACACACACACACACACACACACACACACATCTTGACAGAGGGACAAGTTGGCTGGGCCTGTACTATAGTGGTCTTCCTTCCTTGCAGAACACTCTGCAGTGTGGACACACTGTGTGCAGAGGTCGGCAGTTGAACTGGCTAGATGGGGAATTAGATGTCAGACCATCCTTGGTAACGTGCATTACGTTGTGTTTACTCCACTCCCCGCCTTGTTTCCTTTGTCAGCCTGAAGGGATTGTTTTGGTGTTGTCTTTGGTGGTGGTGGTGGTGGTGGTGGTGTTGTTGTCGTTGTTGCTCTGTTGGTGGCGATAGTTGTTGTTGACTTGAATTTTACGTCTGTTCACTTTTAGTGATATTAGACGGGGTGGTGGCGATAGTGATGATCTGTGTGTGTGTGTGTGTGTGTGTGTGTGTGTGTGTGTGTGTGTGTGTGTGTGTGTGTGTGTGTGGATAGTGGTGGTGGAGTGGTGTGTAAGCAAAAGAATGAGAGAGGGGAGGCCGTCTAATATCACAATATATGAAAAGCTGTTAAATGAATTTAAACAGAGAGAGAGAGAGAGGAGAGAGAGAGAGAGAGAGAGAGAGAGAGAGAGAGAGAGAGAGAGAGAGAGAAGAGAGAGAGAGAGAGAGAGAGCCGTATAATATCACAACATGTGAAAGGTGTTAATTGAATTTTAATGAATTTTAACAGAGCGAGAGAGAGAGAGAGAGAGAGAAGAGAGAGAGAGAGAAGACAGACAGACAGACAGACAGACAGACAGACAGACAGACAGACAGAGACAGACAGAGACAACAGATCCAGACAGAGAAGGACAGACAGACAGAAGGAGACGGAGACAGATAGGGACAAACACACAGAGACAGATTCAGACGACAGAGACCAGAATAGGACAGATAGACAGAAACAGAGACAGGCAGATAGAAACAGACATGCAGAAACAAAAACAGATAGACAGACACAGACATATAGAAGCCGACAAGCACAGAGAGATACAGACAGGGATAAAAAGAAAACCCCCCAGACAGACAGACAGATAGAGACAAAGACAGAGAATGTGTGATAGTTAAATTCCTCGGAGGCTGGCAGCTGAAATAGATGGCGAATTAGATTTCAGGCCATCTTTTGCTGCAATAATTTGTGTTTATTCCAGTCCCCTTTCTTTTCCTTGTCAGCCCCAAAGGAGTGTTTTCGTGTTGTTGTTGTGGCTGTTGTTGTTGTTGTTGTCGTTGTTGTGGGTGGTGGTGGTAAGTGTGAGTGTTTGTGTGTGTGTGTTCTTCAGTTTAACTTCTTTTCACTGGGTGTGTGTGGGTGTGTGCGCGCTCGCGTGCGTGCGTGCGTGCGTGCGTGTGTGTGTTGTGTGTGTGTGTGTGTTGTGCGTGCGTGCGTGCGTGCGTGCGTGCGTGCGTGTGTGTGTGTGTGTGTATTCTTTCTTCAGTTTAACTTCTTTCCACTGTGTGTGTGTGCGTGTGTCCACGCGCGCGCTTGTACACGTGCACACGTGTTTCCATGTGCATGCGTGCATGTCTGTACTAGTGTGTGGGCACACGTGCATGCAAGTATTCATTTTTACGCGAGCATGCACGTATGTGCATGTATGCATGTATGCGTATGCTTTTGATTCGTCTAATATCGTTTTGAGGAAAGAGACGTCAAATCGAAGCAACAGCAGCAACAACAATGCTTTTGCACTCATCCCTCAGTGCACAGACAGCGTGTGTACCTATTTCCTTAGTTTTGACGCCTTGCCTTCAAAGATGCACGCTATATAGTGACCTGGGGAAGATTGTGTGGCCTTGCAAACCAAGCTGTACGGCCCACGAGAGGAGCTGGAAAGGACATGCCACTATTTTCCGCAGACACATCTGACGTTGTAAAGCGAACGAGAGAAGAAGAAGAAGAAGAGGAGGAGGAGGAGAAGGAGAAGAAGAAGAAGAAGAAGAGGAGGAGGAGAACAAGAAGAACAAGAAGAAATAATAATGATAGAAGAAGAAGAAGAAATAGAAGAAGAAGAAGAAAAAGAAGAGAAGAAGAAGAAATAGAAGAAGAAGAAGAAGAAGAAGATGATGATATAATAATAATAATAATAATAATAATAATAAATGGAATTTATATAGCGCTATATCTTGCAGAGACAAATCAAAGCGCTTGCACTCAACTCATTCTTACACAGTCATACAACCAGTGACAAGCAATAGTTCCATCAAGTCCAAATGTGCACACACGCACACACACACACACGCCACACACACACACAACACACACACACACACACACACACACACACACACACACACACACACACACACACAGAGGTCACACACCCTGGCAGGGCAATAGAATCTTGGCTGTTGAAGGCAGGGAAAAACTATGAG
>CM054160.1:36167235-36187235 GCA_028751875.1 Rapana venosa | reverse complement strand
TGACCCGGGAGATGGTAAAAATCCTTACCCTTAATTTTCAGGTTGTTGCTCCTAGGGACATTGCATCGCCACAAGTACAACGCCACTCACTTTTCTTTATCTGCAAGTACCTTTTTTCTACAAAATATTCCAAGAATCATTCATTTACTGCAGTACATTCTTATAATTCTGCTAAACTCCACATTCAGCAACAACTGTTCATCATCACACTCAAAAGACAAGCAACCAGACGCCCACGTGTGTATGTGTGGGATGAGAGGGAAAAGAAATCTGGTTTTTAAGATAGAATCGAACCCCTAACCTGTAAGTTTCCACAGGGATACATGATTATGGCTGGAAGGCCACCGAGCCCATCAGTTTCTTTGAAACCTCGGAAATGTCCTTACAATGGCCCCATTGTGTTTGTCAGTGTTGTCATCAACCCTCCCTCCCCCTTCTCTCTCTCTCTTCTCTCCTCTCTCTCTTCTCGTCTTCTCTCTCTCTCGTCTCTCTCTCTCTCTTCTCTCTCTCTCTCTCTCCCTCTCCCTCTCTCTCCCTCTCTCTCTCTCTCTCTGGCCAGCTTGCTTTCATCCCAGATCGCCTTTCCTCAGCGTGTATCAAAAGCTGCAGCATTCTTTCCACGTCGCTTTGCTGACCTGTTCTTTCTTTGTGTTGTTTTTCTCCTTCATGTGCTTCGGTAGATACTTTATCATTTCCCTTAATATCGTGGACAACAGTTAGCCCCCGGGTTTCCATGGCAACGGGTCACACAACACAAAGGGAGGAAGAGGGAAGAGGGGATCGTGGTTTCCAACTGCCTTTGATGCAATTTTCTTCTTTCTTTCTTTCGTTTTTTGTTTGTTTTTTTGGTTTTCTTTCTCGGGTTATGAAAAGTGAGGAGACAAGCAGAGGGATAGAGACAAGAGCAGAGAGGTTGACAGATGGTAAAGGCATTAGGGCAGGCAAACATGGTTAGCAATTCGATTTAGTCTTTCTAGAGAGAGAGTTCGAGAGAATGAGAGAAGTGAGAGAGAAGAGAGAGAGAAGAGAGAAGAGAGAGAGTGAAGAGAGTAAGGATAGGGCAGCAAGCAGAGCATGATGCTAGAGAGAGAGAGAGAGAGAGAGAGAGAGAGAGCAGAGAGAAGAGAGAGAGAGAGAGAGAGAGAGAGAGAGAGAGAGAGAGAGAGAGAGAGAGAGATGGATGCAGGATGACAGGCAGGCAGGTACGCACGCACGCACACACATTCGCGCACACGCACACACACATACACACACACACACACACCACACACACACACACACACACACACACACACACACACACACACACTCGTCTAATATCACTAAGAGTGAACAGACGTTAACAACACACACACACACTCTCACACACTGATAGTGTCAGAGACAGATAGATATAGACGGACAGGCGGTGAGATAGATAGATAGATAGATAGATCGATCGATAGATAGATCGATCGATAGATAGATAAATAGAGAGAGAGAGAGAGAGAGAGAGAGAGAGAGAGAGAGAGAGAGAGAGATTGACAAGAAAATTATATTTATGTCCAAAACAAATCAAAAACAAATCCAGAGGATTTTTCTCTGCCATGGACATGTCACAAACACTCCCAGACACACACAGGCTTTCCTTTCATTTCTTTCTTTTTCTTTTAAACAACAAAAAAAGAAGTTTCTTTTAGAGAAGGGGGTGGGGGGGGGGGGGGTGTTGTAAATGTTTCTTTGGAGTGTGTTTTGGGGTGGGTTTTTTTTTATTGGGTAGGGTGGGGTTGTGGGGTGTATGGAAGCGTTTTAAAAAAACTATTCAAATACTGAATGGTAGGAAATACTTTGTTTAATAATATTAATTTGTCTTCACCGCAAGACAGTTGGCTAGTCCTCACCCCCCCCCCCCCCCATCCCCCCTGCCTGTTTTCCCTCTTCCGCTTTTTCTCCCTCTCCCTTTCTCTGTGTCTCTTCCTCTTGTTTTTCTCCCCCCCCCCCCTCTCCCCCTCTCTTTCTCTTCCTCTTTTTTCTCTCTTTCTTCCTCTCCCCCCTCTCTCCCTCTCCCTTCCTTTCTCTACCCTCTTTCTCTCCCTCCTCCCACCCTGCTTCCTATTCTCTTTCTGTCCCTCCCTCTCTGCCTCCCCCCTCTCCCCCTCTCCCTCCCATTCCGCCCCCCCCCCCTCTCTCTCTCACACACACAGGAAGAAAGAGGGTGCTGTTTGTGAAGGAACATTAGCACTGGCTTTGATAACTGAAAGCAAATAAATAACGGGGACATCGCAGAGAAATGTACATATTGACAGCCTCATTACCATAGACAGACAGCATCTCCATTGTCGGGATGGAGCTGTTCCTTCTATTATGTAGACTACACCTCTGCTGGCGTTCTGTGCATGGTGAGCATGTCGCCAGTCTGCAGCTCATTCAGCCAGAGTTGCTTCGTTTTCTGAACAAACGCTCTGAGATATCCTCTACCACACAATGAACAATGAACAATGTTTCTTCTTCAGGCCTCCAGCCCCTAGAATGGGGTGAAACAAAGCAAGCAAAACAAAACAAAATAAAACAAAGCACATTACCTCATGACGTATGTGGCCACTGCCAAAGCCTCACAAAGGTGGAAATGGGTTCTCCTAAAATTATAAATAAAATTATTCCTTTACATAAATCAGGAAATGCCTCAGAACCATCAAACTACAGACCGATTTCAATATTGTCCACTCTTTCAAAACAATTAGAGCAGCATATTTATAAATATTTATTAGCCCACTTGAATAAATATAATCTGTTACACCCAAACCATTCTAGATTTAGAGCAAACCATTCCTGCCACACTACTCTTGTAAAAATGACAGATAGATGGTTGTTTAATATGAATGAAAAGGAATTTACAGGTATACTCTTTACTGATTTTGCTAAAGCCTTTGATATGATAGACCACAGACTTATACTACGAAAGCTTGCAGTCTACAACTATCTCCTAGTACCCTCACACTTATTTTGTCATTCTTATCTGAGAGACAGCAAAAGGTATATCTAAAGAACACTTCCTCAAGTCTTCGTCTTAACAAGTTTGGTGTTCCACAAGGATCAGTATTTGGTCCCTTGTTGTTTCTCCTGTATATAAATGACCTGCTTTTGAGTATAACTATACAAAATGAATTATTTGCAGATGATACAACTCTTTATACTAGCCACAAAACCCCTCTCCATGTATGTCAAAGTTTACAACAGAATATAAACATAATTGTCAACTGGACACAAATGAACCACGTGGCCCTTCATCCAGGTAAACCACAATTGATGCTGTTATCAACAAGACAAAAAACGTCAAAATCTTATCGACGCTGTTTAACCTTAACTTGGGAAAAGCGAGGGCTTTGACCACTGAGCTATCCTGTCCCCTAACTTTTGTAATGTCCTAAAAACTTCACAACCAGGCACATGGTTGGCTTGGATGTTGCTGTGAAAATTAAAATATTAACTGCATAATGCACTTGTTGAGTTGAATTCAGATTGACAAATCTGCGATAGAATTAGAGTGAGGCCTGTATAAGTTGCCAGCTCAATGCTATAAAAGATTTCTTGTCAGACATGTTAAATTTGCCAGCGAGATAGATTTAAAATATCGTCGGTTTTTTGTGCATGGTTTAACTCTAAGAAAGTTCAATTATGAATATGCAGAATTTGTCTGTCCATGCTATGAAATATTAGGTGTGAGATGTGTATGAATTATGTAGGCAATATCATAAATATTCAGTGTCAGAGAAATAAATAATTCATGTACACAATGCTATGCAATATTCAGTGCCAGACATGAATAATTACGTTCTTATCTTGATTCGTATGCCTCACTCTTTGTGTGTGTGTGTGTGTGTGTGTGTGTGTGTGTGTGTGTGTGTGTGTGAGAGAGAGAGAGAGAGAGAGAGAAGAGAGAGAGAGAGAGAGAGAGAGAGAGAGAGAGAGAGAGAGAGAGAGAGAGAGAGGAGTGAGTGGAGTGAGAGTGAGTCCAAAACAAGCACACACACACTTACACACAAAAACAAAGCAGGACAGAGGAAACAAAGCAGAGCGGAGGAGATGATCAGATCAGCCCACACTGCTTATGGGAGGGGGGTGGGGGGGGGGTGGGGATGGGACAGGACAGGACAGACAACCCCTACTGTCTCTGAGCACTGCCTTCAGTGCTTAATGCCCCTGATCCCCCCATCCATCACCCACCCTAGTGGCTTACCCTTGTACAGCTTTTCTTTAGTTGTTTCTGGGTTGGTTGTTTATCAATTCATTTTTATCTATCTATCTATCTATCTATCTAATCTATCTATCTATCTATCTATCTATCTATCTATCTATCTATCTATCTATCTATCTGTCTGTCTGTCTGTCTGTCTGTCTGTCTGTCTTTTCATTCATTAGAAATAGATTTTAGTTATATCATGTCATTTATTTTACTTTATTGTACCATATTCTACTGTATTATATCATATTGTCTTATATTAACGTTCTAATATATAGTATAGTTTAGTGTAATGTGTAGTGTAGTATATCAAATCACATCATATTCGTGGCGTGGTGTGATATTGTATTACATTAATTACATCATGCTTTGTCATCATATCATATGATATTGTATTTATTAAATTGTGTCTGGTGTATCATATAATTTATTATATTACACTATGATACATTGTATCATATTATATACATCCTATTCAATTATATATAATCTATTCTATTACATCACTCTATATTATATTATGTTATATTATATCATATCTCACCGTCATCGTCATCTAATTATTGTGATGATGATATTGATGATGCTCGTCATCATCATCGTTATTGCTGTCATCATTTACTATATCAGTATGAAAATAAGAGTGGAAATAACTTTGAAACGAGTGGACATTAAGCAAATGAGAAGAAGCTGGAAGAAGATTACACTTTATTTTATTTATTTTAATTTCGTTTCATTTCACTGAATTTCAGTGTCTTTTGGACAAAAACAAAAACCAAACCAAAAAACAACAACACACACATTATATTCCTCCTGGTTTCTCCGGAGGTTTTGTGCATTAAAAACGTTAGGATCAATGCTCTTATACACCACCACTAATGCAGATCATTTTTCTACCATCCCTTTTCCTTCTCTGTCTCTGTCTGTCTGTCTCTGTCTCTGTCTCTCTCAGTCCTTCGGGTTGAGACTATAAACCGAGGTCCCGTTGGCGAACGCACGCAGAACATCTTGCGCACACGTTAAAACTACGTTGAGCTTTTTGGAAGAGTAGGCCTTTGTGTGCCGGTGGGAACGGATGACACAATTGACAAAACTGCATACACACGGGGACTGGATGAAAAAAGCACGTCCTCGAAATGAAAGAAATAAAAGGATTAAAAAATCTCTCTGTGTAGCTGTCGTTGATGATGCCATTGTTTGTTGTTTTTTCTCTTGGCGTTTCTCTTCTTTCCTTTTTCCTCGAAACGGCCATGTTTCTGGAAGAGATTTTGCTTTATTGTAATGAGAAGGAATAAGATAAGACAGGGGATTATGGTGGGCTTGGCTGGCCCAGAGAGAGAGAGAGAGAGAGAGAGAGAGAGAGAGAGAGAGAGAGAGAGAGAGAGGAGGGGGAGCAGGCGTACGGACGGACAAACAGAAAGGCACAAAGATAGTAACAGAAGAGACCCCATAGACAGAAACTCTGTGTGTGTGTGTGTGTGTGTGAATTTTATTTTATTTTTTTATTTTGTTCTTTTATTACGAGGACAATGGAATAAGCACTCATGTGCGTTTTTACATCCACACCCCATGTGTATGCAGTTTTGTCAATTTTTTTCATCCGTTCCCACCGGCACACAATGGCCTACTCTTCCGAAAATCGGAACAGGTTTTAACGTGTGCGCAAGATGTTCTGCATGCGTTTGCACACGGCACCTCGGTTTATAGTCTCATCCGAAGAAAGCGAGAGCGAGAGAAGAGAGGGGGGGAGTATGCATGTCTGTGTGTGTGTGCGTGTGACAAAGAGAGAGAGAGAGAGAGAGAGAGAGAGAGAGAGAGAGAGAGAGAGAGAGAGAGAGAGAGAGAGAGAGAGAGAGAGACAAGCAGAGCTCTTTTTTTTTTTGACAGGCAACTCAACAAACCAGTTGATTGCAGAAAACACAGTTCTCCCGATAATCTTCTTGTGGGTATTTTTCCGATGCGAAAACCTATACATACAAAGTCAGACATAGTTACTTCATCATTACAGACTCATCAGACACCTGATTCAGCGTGTGAGGCCTGAAGACATTACAGTGTCGTGATGATGCAGCCAGGACAATGCTGAGCATCCTCTTCCTCCTTCTTCTCACCTGGTCAATGACAGACAGACTATCGATTCATGGATCAGTGATCTGGCTGGTTCCTGAAAGAAAGCATTAGCGGACTGTCAGTGTCGTCTGCTGTGTCTGGAGGGGGGGGAGGGAGGGGGGTGGTGGTGATGGGCTTTATGACCAGTGTGCATGCGTTGAAGACATTGGAAGGGATTTTCTTTTGACCAAGTTATGAACGTCTTTGTCTGTATCTGTCTGTCTGTTTCTGTCTGTGCCTGTCTGTCTGTCTGTCTCTCTCTCTCCCTCCCTCCCCTCTCCAGAGGACGTGAAATAGATGAAGCAAAGGGTTTTAGAGAAGAAGCCACCAAAGAAAACAGGCAATTATGGCAAACACTTCTAGAGGAAGAATACAATGTGTGTGTGTGTGCGTGCGCGCACGCGCGCACGGGATAAAAACAAGCTCTGTATGGTGTATACAAAGAAGCAACAAATCGAGAGGAAAAAGAAACCACAAAGAAAATACTCTCAGACAAGACACAGATGCAGCCAAAACAACTCCAAGGAAAAAAACACGTCACAATACTGGAGAAAGTTCAACCAGACAGGAAGAGCAAAACCGTCTGAAAAATCTGACCACAAAATAAGGTGGGTGAGGGAAACACCTTGCTCTGCAGCGAGGACAAGGGACCTAAAGGAAGGGGGGGGGGGGGGGGGGGGTGGGCCCACTAACAGGGAGGGATGCCCACACAGGCAGACAGGAGGAGGAGAGGACTAGCAAGTGGATGCTAATGCTGGCTGTCGGCTACCAGACAGACGCCGTGAATGAATATCTCGTCTGCTGCCCAGGTCACCCAGTACACCCGACACTGAAGTTTTCATCGTGGTTTTTGCGCATGCAAATGAAGTCTATGAAGACTCGGTCATTAGTGTGATGCTCAAAACTTGTGCGTATTTAGTGATAGATCTGTCGAAGTATTGTGCACGTGAATAACATATCATCGGATGAGACTATGAACCGAGGTCCCGTGTGCGAACGCGCGCAGAACATCTTCCGCGCTCGTTAAAACCCGTTCTGCTTTTCGGAAGAGTAGGCCATCGTGTGGCGGTGGGGAGTGATGACAAAATTCACCAAACTGTATACACACGGGGACTGAGTGCTCATTGCATTAGCTCGAAATGAAATAATGATAAAATAATGATAACTGTGGCATTGAGTTTTTCGTAGTATGGGTTGATGACTACTTTCCTGGAATTGATTCTTCCACAGGCATGTCTAGAAAGAGTATATCATGGTACCGTACTTATAAATAATAATAATAATAATATATGGAATGTATATAGCGCTAAATCTTGTAAAACAAACAAATCGAAGCGCTTACTCACAAATCACAAGTTTGACACTAAAGTTTTTTTCATACTTCAAAGCAGGCAAGGTATACATGCTTGGCATTGAATCTGTGAACGTAGTGGGCAGGCAGAGGTTTTCTTACTTTTGTTACACAAGCAGTTCAGAGAGGACGAGGTGACAGCCCTGATATGGCCTCTGTGGTCGGCGGGGCTTTAAACATCAGGACTGGAATGGATCGGAGAGAGGAAAGGCGTTGTGTGAAGACAGAAGACATTTTAAAAGTATCGCTTCTGCAGTGAGGAAAAGAAATGTTCACTTTGTTCACGTTTTCTGTGATTTTTATATTCAGTAGATTGTGATGTCTTCTGTGATTTTAATATTCGGTAGATTGTGAAGTTTTTGTGTGATTTTAATATTCAATAGATTGTGATGTTTTCTATGATTTTAATATTCAGTGGATTGTGAAAGTTTTCTATGATTTTAATATTCAGTGGATTGTGAAGGTTTTCTATGATTTTAATATTCAGTGGATTGTGAAGGTTTTCTATGATTTTAATATTCAGTGGATTGTGAAGGTTTTCTATGATTTTAATATTCAATAGCCTGTCTTGAACGCTGTTGTTGAGAGAGAGAGGAGAGAGAGAGAGAGAGAGAGAGAGAGAGAAGAGAGAGAGAGAGAGAGAGAGAGAGAGAGAGAATTGAACTGAATGAAACTGTGCTGAAGTGAACCAGTTCTGTTTCCAGCAGGAGCTGGAATAAACCTGACAAAAGCTTGTTTTTACACCAGCTCTCTAGAACCTAGGCAGAAATATTGATAAAATCACATTAATAACAGAGGAGAGGGGACTCTCCTCCCCCACCCCCAAACACACACACACACATACACACACACACACCCCACACACAAACATACTCACAAACACACTCACGTACACACACACACACACACACACACACACACACACACACACACACACACACACACACACACACACACACACACACACACGCGCGCGTACACTCACTTTTTCGTAAGAGTAAGCCATTGTGTGCCAGTGGGAACAGATCACAGAATTCACAAATCCGCATACACACTGGGACTGGTTGTAAAAAAAGCACATGAGTGCTTATTTCATTATCCTCGATATAAAAGAATAAAATAAAATAAAACTCGCACAGACATTATTCTGTTCGTTATATTCAAAGATGTCTCCACATTAGTATTTTAAAGTTTAACAGTAGAAAGTAAATATGAGAGAGAGCGACAGACAGAGACAGACAGACAGAGAGAGCAAAAGCAGTATGTAGCCAGTGTCTTGATACCGGTAGCCTAGTTAACGACTCCGACTGACGATCGTGATAGAGCCGGTCATTGCAGAGCAGCAGTAGTGACGTGACGTTGCTTCCTCAGCCTGACTCTGAAGTGGCCTGCAGTCAGAGAGACAGCGCAGGCCTCTGGTACTTCAGCGGACGTCCTTTTGTGCAACAGGATTTGTGTACATTCTTTGCTGTTCTGCCCGGTTTAATTTCACCCCCCCCCCTATCAACAGAACTCTCTCTCCTTCCTCTCTCTCTCTCTCCCTCCCTCCCCCTCTTTCGCTCTCTCTCCATCCCTCCCCTCTCTCTCTCCTTCCCCTCTCTCTCTCCCTCCCTCCCTCCTCTCTCTCCCTCCCCTCCCTCCTCTCTCTATCTTTCTCTCCAGTTCGTGGCAAGAAAGAACGAAGTCAGTGAATTGAGAAGGAAGAAGGCAAGGGGTGGGGAGGGGGGGGGGGGGTGAGAATTCCTTATTGCCCTGTCATTCAACGGTTTTGACAATCAGACAAGCCGATAGAGAGAAGGAAAGGAAGGAAGGAAGTAAGATAAATGATGAAGCCACAATGTTGATTCTCTCTCTCTCTCCCTTTGTTTTTCTCTCATCGAAAATCGTTTTAGTTCTGTCATTGAAATGTTTTGAGAAGAGTTAAACTGTCGGAAGGAACGAAGGACAAAAAAGGAAAGAAAGTGATAAATTTATTTTCCAAGTGTATTTCTTCTTTTTGTTTCTGTCTTCGTAAACTCTTCTTCCGTCGTTGAAATGTTCTAAATCTTCAAACAGTCAGAAGCAAAGAAAGAAAGAAGGACGGACTAACTTCCAAGTTTATTTTCTTTGTTTCTCCTTCCGAAATCATCCTTGTTATTGAAATATTTCGAAAAGTCAGTCAAAAGGATACAGATAGACAGACAGACAGACAGACAGAGACACACACACACACACACACACACTACACACACACAAACACACACACACACACACACACACACACACACACATTGCACAGAGAGAGAGAGAGAGAGAGAGGAAGAGAGAGAGAGAGAGAGAGAGAGAGAGAGAGAGGCAGACATACATGCATACACGGGGACTGGATGTGACAAAGCACAAGAGTGCTTATTCCATTACCCTCGAAAAAAAGAAAAGAATGAATGAATAAAGGGAGAGAGACAGAGGCAGAGATAGACAGAAAGAACTCGAACTTGATCATTTTATTGAAGGTAATTGGATAAGCCAGAGGCTTCTTTACACCAGACCCCATGGGAAGAAGGGAAAGAAACACAGATAAATTCATGAATCCATTTATATACATTATTTATGAATTAACACAAGAAAGCGAGACATTTAACTTTAAAGTTTATTGTCTTCGGTTGTTGTTGTTTTTTTCTCCCCAAATCGTCATTTTTTTTCTTTCATTCAAATGTCTCGAAAAGTCAAAATATTGGAAGGAAAGAAAGAACAAAAAATAAAATAAAAAGGATTTAGCCTCCAAGTTGATTTTTACCCCTTTTGTTTCTCTCTTTCAAAATCATTTTCTATGATTTAAACGTTTTGAACAAATAACCAGAAGGAAAGACAGACAGGAGGAAAAAGGATTTAACTCCCAACTTTATTTTCTCTCTTTCGTTTCTCTCTTTCAAAAGAACTTGCCTCTATTTTCCCCTGTGGACTTTTCATCCAGGAGTTTTGGCAGGCAGGCAGGCAGACAGGCATAACACTATCGATTCTGATTCATCTCCAAATGGATTGACCTGATTGTTGAGGAGAGGGGAAGGGAAGGGAGATGAACGGATGAGAGAGAGGTGGGATGTGAGGGAGAGAAGGGAGGGAGGGAGACGGGGAGAGAGAGAGGGAGGGAGAGGGGAGAGAGGGAGGAGGGAGGGAGACGGGGAGAGAGAGAGGGGGGGAGACGGGGAGAGAGAGAGGGAGGAAGGGAGGGAAGACGGAGGAGAGAGGGGGATGGAGGGAGGGATAGGGGAGGGAGGAAGGGAGGGAGACGGAGAGAGAGAGAGGGGGGGGGGGAGGGGGGGAGGAGAGAGAGAGAGGGGGGAGGGAGGGAGACGGAGAGAGAGTGGGGAGGGAGGGAGGGAGAGAGAGAGAGTGAGGAGGGAGGAGAGAGAGAGGAGAGAGAGAGGGGGGGGGGTGGGAGACGGAGAGAGAGGGGGAGGGAGAGAGAGAGGTAGAGAGAACTGAACTTAACTCGAAGTCCAATAAATTTATTCACAAATGCTTAGTATTTTGGTGGAGGAAACATAAGCAACAGGAACAACAGAAAAATGAGAGAGAGAGAGAGAGAGAGAGAGAGAGAGAGAGAGAGAGAGAGAGAGAGAGAGAGAGAGAGGAGAGAGAGAGAGAAGAAGAGAGAGAGAGACTGGCAGGCAGCAGGCAGACAGGCTGTGGAGAAAGGGAAGGAGAGCGGGAGGTGAAGAGTCAGGAACCTACCAACTGGGCCTATCTATGCCTGATGCCAGGCGCCATTCGAGTTCAGTTCAGTTCACGTCATGTTAGTGTCGGAGCCACCACAGGGATCACCACAGGGTGGCAGTGTGTTGAGTGCACTGCAGTGATAATGCACTCTGGACAGGGGACACACACACACACACACACACACACACACACACACACACACACAAGTAACACACACACACACAGAGTAACACACACATACACAGAGTAACACACACATACACTTTAAATTGTATGGTTTAATATTTTCAGTTTTTTTGTTTTTGTTTTTATTTCCATGTATGCATATATTATTGTCTTCTCTTGTTTGATTTGTATGGTTTATCATTGATTAGGTTTTTATTCTATGTCTGCACATAT
This sequence comes from Rapana venosa, assembly GCA_028751875.1. Classification (NCBI taxonomy): domain Eukaryota; kingdom Metazoa; phylum Mollusca; class Gastropoda; order Neogastropoda; family Muricidae; genus Rapana; species Rapana venosa. The sequence continues at coordinate 36,175,461 of CM054160.1, read as the reverse complement.
ATCTTTTTTTTTCTCTCGTTTTTTTCTTTAGATAGATGGCTTGATGAAAAAAAAGCAAATGCACTGCTTATTCAATGTACCATCTGTCTGAAAATAAAAGTTTGACTTTGACGCACACCGACAGAGTCACACACACACACAGTATCACACCCATACAGTAACACACACACAGTATCACACACACAGTCACACACACACACACACACACACACACACACACACACACACACACACACACACACACACCACACACACACACACACACACACACATATGTTTGTTCCAAAACTGGTAGATGCCGTGGTGTCAATTATCGATTATTAGGACCAAAAAAAAAAAAAAAAGAAATCCAGAGGACACAAAGGTCTTGACCTCCTTGTAGAAGGAAATATTTTCTCCCCCTAGTACTCCTTTCCAAGGGAAGACGTCACTACGTACATAACGTTCCATATCTCATCTCATCTCATCTGCTCCCATAACCCACTCCGGGGTCATACGGGCACTGCAGTGACGAACGTTGCACCAGTTGGCTCCATTTGCGGCGGTTGTGGGCAAGTGCCTGGGTTGTGGAGAAGCTCTTCCCGGTCCATTCAGTGATGTTGTCTGCCCATTTCTTCTTCAGCCTGCCTCACCTTCTCTTCCCCTGCACTGTTCCTTGCAGTATGGTCTTGGAGAGCCCATCTGATCTTCCATCTGAGCTTCCTTTTCTTGACTGTGGTCAGCAGGTCTTCGTAGTGCTTTACTTGTTGGGTGATGGTTTGTCGGACTTCTTCGTTGGTAATGTGGTCCGTGTATGAAATACCAAGGAGTCTTCTGAGGCATCTCATCTCCAAAGTCTGGATCCTCCTTTGTTGATCTGCATTCAATGTCCAGGATTCACATGCATACAGGTATGTGGAGATGACCAGTGCATGCAGTAGCTTGACCTTTGTCCTGAGAGAGATGTTTCGGTCTTTCCAGATGGTCTTGAGCTTCGCTTCGCTGATATTGTTTATGCAGCTCTTGCGAGGATTTCGGTCTTTAAACCGTCATCAGTAATAATAGCTCCAAGGTACTTGAAGTGATCTACAACCTCAAGTACTTTTCCACTGATATATGATACGCCACATTATACCAATAACACACCACACACACACACACACACACACACACACACACACACACACACACACACACACACACACACACACACACACACACACACACTGGAAAGCAGAGCCACTTTGGCTGCGTGGTTAGTATCACAGAGTAGACTATTGGCCAGGAGGTTAAAGTTTGATCCCCACTTGTGGCATAATCATGTTGGTGAATATTTTCAAGCTCCGACTGGTTTCTGGCGGTAGTGGAGAGAGTGCTATGGTCCCTGTGGGGAGACTGGATTACAGTTAGATGTCACCCAGTTTAGTCCTACAATGTTGTATGTGTTGCTTACATTACTTGAGCTTTGCATATTCCTGGGCTAAGGTGACGCTGTGGGGATGTTATGAACAGAAACCTAGAGACCAGTCCTGTCATGGGGTTTAGGATCTGACTGGAGTTCCACAGTATCACCGTCTGTGGTTTTGATCCTCTCTGAATAGAGGCACACTTCTCAGTCACAGTGGTGTCTTGTTCTTCTTCTTCATCTTCATCTTCTTCTTCTTCATCATCATCTTCTTCTTCTTCATCTTCATCTTCTTCTTCTTCATCATCATCTTCTTCTTCTTCTTCATCATCATCTTCTTCATCATCATCTCATCATCATTCTCTTCTTCTTCTCTTCTTCTTCTTCTCTAACTCTTTCTTCTTCTTCTCTTCATCTTCTCCCTCTTCATCACTCATCATCATTCTTCTTCTTTCTCTTCATCTTTCTTCTTCTTCTTCTTCTTCTTCTTCTTCTTCCACTCAAACAGCAACTATTGTCTGTCATCTGAGCAAATATGCGTTGCGCTGACGTTAAGCACCTGATAAGTCAGGCCCAGCGCATCCGACTTTGGCGTGGGAGAGAATTGCTATCTTGTCAGTCTTTCTGCGAAAAAAGAGGCACGAGAATGGATCAAGGAGGCAGAAAGTAGACTTTTTTGGAGGTATTAGGAAGAAAAGGCACAAGGCATGAACAAAGAAAGGGATAGAAAAGAGGGATTTCCTAGCACAGGATTTCCAGAAGGTGGGGATGCTGTTTGTACTGACATGACCCCGGCATCCCCACGGAGAAAGTTGTGTCTTCAATGTATTCTCCGTTTCGTTTTTTTGTTTTTTTTTTGGGGGGGGGGGGGGGTCAGTTTCATGATGACTTTCTGGGGAGGGGTGGGGGACTGACGTTAAAGAGATAAGGCGACAGCCACCACTTTCGTGAGTGCACCTCACTAAGTCTGGCTCCAGAACTGGAAGCCTACCACTCAGCGACCTGATGCATATCCATCAGAACAAGCTTCACTGACCTCCAAGTGACCAGGCAGCGATACAAGGCCCTTAAACAATGATGGCTCTCTGAGGAGTACTGCCCCTTGGAGTGTGGCTGACATTGATAGCTCCCGCATGGGCCCTGCCTCGTACTAGAGTAGGGGTGGAGGAAGTCTGGGGATTGATGGCTGGAGGGAGTGAGATCGGGGTGAGGGGCAGGGGAGAACCAGCTATAAACAAAGGACACAAGAAAATAAAATCTAAAATGTGGTAGGGAAATCTCCTAAACAAGGATTAGGTAATAAGGAAGTCTCTTGAAACGATGTTGTAATGCCCCGTTTAAAACTGACTAAGCAGACACGTCACCCAAGCTCACGTGAACTCATTAGATGCGTCACACACTTTGAAACTGACGCAACAGATGTCTTATACACGCACACATTTGACACAACAGATCCGTCACTGAAAACTGACTTAACTAAGTGAACAGATGCTTCTTTTATGTGCCACCCACCGTTCAGTCATGCCCAGGTCTTGCGTACTTCTGCTGTGTCTGTCTAGTGTATTGTGCTGCATTCTATTGTGCTGCATTGTATTGTGCTGCATTGTATTGCATTGTATTGCCTTGTGTTTTTTTAATTATTATATTCTAAACTGCTTTCAGTCGCAACAAATTTATTCTGCGTGAAATTCGGGCTGTTCTCGGGTAGAGCGCGTCTCCACACGAGTAGAGCTAGCGACACCCATTGTTTCCTTTGTGATACGTGTGCATTTTATTTTCCCGTGAGAGTGGGGTTTTTTCCTACATCATTGTGCTGGGACAGCTGTCTTGCTGCCGTGGGTTCTTTTACATACGCTAAATGTGTGTCTCAACCGAAAGACTAGCACCTATACCACCACTCAAGGCCTTGTACGTAGGGGGAAAAAGTTTATGATCCAACTAGGATTGAACCCACGACCTCTCACTTCTAAATAAATGGGTGCGTTACCTCCAGACCACCGATCCATCTTGGGGAAGAGGAGAGGGAGATCGGTAGAGATGGGGGGTGGGTGGGGATTGAGTGGAGGTGGGTAAAAAGGGTTGGCAGTTTGGTAATGAGAAACGCTGAAACTATTAACGTGTTTTTGTTTTGTTTTGTTTAGTTTTTAATCCTTTTTCTGGTTTAGAATCTAAATTTTTAACTTCGGGCCCACGAAATGAAATCGAGGTTTCCATGGTTTTTTTTTCTTCTTCTCTCTTTCCTGGAGGAGGTGTCAGAGGGAGCGGAGTGATCCATAAAGGAGACACCAGCCTGGCTTACCCAGGGCTCTGCCAGCTGCGTCACCCAAAGCGGAGTGCAGGGAGGGTGTGGTGCATGGGTCACGTCAGCCCTGCCGCCAGGTCACAACAGGCTCCCTCCCATCCCCCTCCCCCCCTCTCCCATGGCAAATGCATGGGTTTGTAGGTGTGTGTGCAAGATGTCATGTACCTGGTGAGGGATGTGGTCAGCCAGGTTCAGCCTGCTCAAAAGAGAGAGAGAGAGAGAGGAGAGAGAGATAGAGAGAAGGGAGAGAGAGAGGAGAGAGAGAGAGAGAGGCACAGTCTGAATGATTCAGTGCATTGCCTCAATAGCTGGACAGAGAGAGAGGGGGAGAGAGAGCGGGGAGAGAGAGATAGAGAGAAAGGGAGGGAGAGAGGGAGGGAGGTGGGGGAGAGAGAGGGATGGAGAGATAGAGAGAGAGGGAGGGAGGAGAGAGTAGAGAGAGAGGGAGAGAGAGACAGAGGGAGACAGAGGACGGAGAGAGGGAGAGAGAGAGGGGAGAGTAAAGAGAGGGAGGGAGAGAGAGAGAGGGAGGAGAGGAGAGAGAGAGAGAGAGAGAGAGAGAGAGAGAGAGAGGGTTGTATACCACTTCAGATCACGGCAGATTTCTCTGCCTGAAATAGGGGCTGCTCTCTCCCACCCAGGGATAGCATAAGTATCGCCTCAAGGGCAGCGCCGCTCATTGCTGTTTTTCTTCTGTTCCGGTCTGTGTGAGTGTAGCTGTGTAAGGTGTTAAGCGTGCTGCATCTAGCGCACACGTTAAATCCTGTTCCGCTTTTCGTAAGAGTAGGCCATTGTGTGCCGGTGGGAACAGATGACAGAATTTACAAAACAGCATACACACGGGGACTTGATGTAAAAAAGCACATAAGTGCTTATTCCATTATCCTCGATATAAAAGAATAAAAGAAGAGAAAAGAAAGAAAGGTTACAGCCTTTATATCCAGAACACTACCTGGGGACTGGGGATAGGATAAACCTCCATACTGATGCCAGGAAACAGTTCTTTCAACCAAGCGACTGAAGTGCCAGTGGAATCGAACCTACTCAGTTCAGGTCAAGTGTCAAACATTCTAACCACTGAGTTGTTCTGATCCCTCCACCTCTTACCCCTTTCTCATCCCCTTGCTAAGAAATATGCAAAACTGTCATAGATGAAAGATTACATGATTGGTCCGTTGAGATTTCACAATAGAGGCATTGCCTGTGTTCTCTTTCAATGGCGCTAGCGCTGTTTGTATGTGCAAGGAAGATATTTCTGTGCAAAAGAATTTTTTTTAAATAAAGAAATACACTTTAAACTAGTATTGCTTTTCCCGTTCATATGATCGTTGGAATAAGGAGATGGATTTAACATTGATGAATCAAAAACAAATGTCCACAGTATTAATTGTCGCACCAGTGGTAGTTTTTCTGATGTAGACATAGCAGTCGTCTTTAGCTTTCAGACCTGGCAAGGTTATGATAAGAGGCTTCCTGCGCGGACATTTTGTCCTCTTTAAATTTGAGCGCAAACGTGTGTGTCAGAGACAAAAACAGCACAGAATTAGGAGCTTAAGCAACGGAACGATTTGACTGCCTTTTTTTTAAAAAAAAAAAGAAAGAAAAAAATAAAGAACTATAATTTGATTCTAGATTTTTCCTAGCCAGGATGAGAGAGAGAGAGAATGTAATCCAGCTGTGGATGAATGGCCGCGGCCACAAGCTTTGTCAGTTAGTGATGCCAGCTAAACGACGAGTCCCACATTCACATGTTGATGATGTGTTTTTACAATGTTATGTTGATATTGTCTGCTGCCGTGACAAGCTCTTAGCATAGCAACCTACTCTCTTTGGTAAAGGCGAATAAAAACCCTCTGAAATCTGAGTATGGCTGGTGATGTGACGAGGTACTCTAAAAACAGTCATACACGCAAACGTCCCATCCTGCGAGTACTTAAGATGGTCTCACAGTGGTTCATTAGTGGCACGAGTAAGAGTGGATGTTCTGCATCACCTTCAGGGCGTTAAGCTGCGAAATGCCCACCACCACAACAACCACAGCAGCAGCAGCAGCAACAAAAACAACAACAAAAACCACCACAACAACAGATAAATCTGGATTATTCCCCTATAACGTTGTGTGATGTCATGGTCTATTCTTCCGCCATGAGTGTTGAATATAATCTCCAAAGGGTACTGCGCACTTTGATTTACGAGAGATTACACACACACACACACACACACACACACACACACACACACAGAGTTTGCTAACACACGTATTGATTTATCGATCTGATCAGACCTGTGAGAACATCAACGTCCCGCCTCCCCCCCCCCCCTCTCTCTCTCTCTCTGTGTCTGTCTCTCTCTCTCTCTCTATCTATCTGTCTGTCTCTATCTCTCTCTCTCTGTCTCTCTCTCTCTATCTATCTATCTGTCTGTGTCTGTCTCTCTCTCTTTATCTATCTACCTACCTACCTTTCTCTCTCTCTATCTCTTCTATCTATCTATCTGTCTGTCTATCTCTCTCTATCTCTGTCTGTCTCTGTCTCTCTCTCTCTTTCTTTATCTATCTATCTATCTACCTCTATCTATCTATCTCTCTATCTCTATCTATCTATCTATCTACCCCCCCCCTCCCCTCTCTCTCTCTCTCTCTTCCCTTGTTCTGGGTGTGGGGGTGAAGGTAGAGTGCTCTATCGAGGCGTGTCTCGGCCATTGTGTCAGCTTTCCTCCCCTGATCAGCTGGGGACACACACTTGGGATGGCGCTACGAGTTGTTTGATGGCAGCTGTAGAGCCAGTGACCAGGGACAGGGGGCAGTGGGGTGTGTGTGTGTGTGTGTGTTTAGCAATTTGCCTGGGGATGTGCAGTCAGTAAAAGGTGTTTAGAGGGACGTTTTTTGTTGTTTCACTCCATGTTTTATTTGCTTTGGAGTGTGGAGTCAGTAAAAAGTCTCCGGGAACGATTTTGTGTGTGCTTCATTTTATTTGTCAAAGGTTGTGGAATTAGATTAAAAGAAAGTCTTAGGGGATTTATTTTGCTACACGTTCTATTTGTTTGGGGATGTAGAGTAAATAAATAGTCTTCGGGGACGAGTCATGTTACTTCATTCTTTTTATTTTCTAAGGTTGTGGAATCAATAAAAAGTCAATGTGGAATTTTTTGTTGCATGATTTTAATTGCTTGAAGTTGTTTACCCAAGAAAAAATACCGGGGGTACTTTTTGGTGGGGGTGATGTATTAATTGCCTGAGGGCAACGTAGCCTAGTGGTTTGGTTGTGGAACTCCTGATGTGATGGTAACTGAGGAAAGCGGGTTCCAGTCTCCACTGAGGTGCCTGATCAAGGGGAGTTAACAGTGGAACCCACTGCACATCACAGACAGTTCTACAGATGAGGCTTCAAGCCCAGGCTGCAGGTGCAAACGCACGCAGAACATGATGTCAACATTAGCATTTCCTTGTTTTGTCCATTTAATGAGCACTCTAAGAAAGTTCCACAGTCAGCCCAATACTCTTATACAGGAAAGGCTTTGATGGTTAGAACCACTCCCATTCTGACCATAGTTTTGTTGATCGTGATTGATTTTTTTCTTGTTGAAATTTACAGTTACTTGTTTGATCCGAGTAGAGTACCTATTAAGGAAGCTACACAGTCAGCTCACTTTAGTCAAGTCAAGTCAAAATTTTTATTTCCAGATGCTACATTGAATAAGCAATGCATTTGCTTGTTTTTTCATCAAGCCATCTATCTAAGAACAAATTTCTTAATGATAATACAACATTATTGCAACCTTTACCAATAAATTGTACCAGTAAACAGAGGAAAACCGATAAAATAATACATACTATACACGCTTTATGCAAGGCGAAGTTTGATGTATAGAAAACCAGAGCGGTTCTGGCCACTGCTCCTCGTGCATCTGTTCACGGTGACGGAAAATGGGAGCTGGATTAGCTCAGTACAGAGAGCTCTACAATTGGCGGTTTTCATCTTAGATGGAAAAGTGTACCAGCTATGACCCACGTTAAAGGTGGCATGAACATACATAACATACTTAAGGTTTCACTGGCGCCTGAGGTCTTGCAGTTAAGGGAAGCGTCTGTGGTGTGGCCAGAGCAGAGTAGTGTACTGGGAATAGTCTGCGTCCTACTGTATGCCCCCCACCCCCCACCCCACCCCTCTGAAAGTACGTGACTACCTAACTCATTTCCTTGTCCTCCCTCTCTCAGTATGCTTCGTTAAGGGATTCTTCTGGCTCTGCTTGTTCTTGTTCTCGTTTTTTCTTGTTGTTGTTGTGTTGTTTGTTGTTGTTTTGTTCTTCTTCTTCTTCTTCTTCTTCTTCTTCTTCTTCTTCTTCTTCTTCTTCTTCTTCTCCTTCTTCTTCGTTTCTCGTCGTCGTCGTCGTTGTCGTCGGACGCTCAGACAGCAGCTATTACTGTTGACTGTCATATAAGCGAAAATGCGTTGTGCTGCCATTAAGCGCCTGACAGATCTGGCCCGGCGCATCCCACTTCGGCACGGGGAGAGAATTGTTATCTTTTAGGGGTGACTGT
>CM054160.1:36082235-36162235 GCA_028751875.1 Rapana venosa | reverse complement strand
ACAACAGCAACATCAAAAACAACAACAAGAAAAGTAATCTCCAGTTAAGAGAGAAATGTTATCCCAGGTCAAAATCTGTGTCGGTCATGGCTGTCTGCTAAGTGGTGGATCGGTGGTCTAGAGGTAACGCGCCTGTCTAGAAAGCGAAAAGTCCGGGTCGGAAGTGTGCGGTGGTTCGAATCCCGTTTGGACCGGAAACTTTTTCCCCATCCATTAGACCATGAGTGGTGGTCTGGGCGCTAGTCTTTCGGATGAGCCGATAAACCGAGGTCCCGTGTGTTACGCATAATTATTTAGCGCACGTTAAAGAACCCACGGCAACAAAGAGAGTTGTCCCTGGCAAAATTCTGTATAAAAAAGCCACGCTGGTAGGGAAACAAATACAGTTGCAGACAGGAAAAAGAAAAAAAATGGGTGGCACTGCTCTTGTGGCGACGCGCTCTCCCCGGGGAGAGTAGCCCGTATTTCACGCAGAGAAATCTGCCGTGACTTAAAGTGGTATAAATAAAATAAATAAAGTGCCATGCCTACACTGAACTCACATTAGTCTGCTTTGAAATGTCGTGTTGAGCTTGTCTTCAGCCGTGACAAGCCCTTAACATGGCAACCTGCGCTCTTCTTTGAAGGAGAAAAATCCTCAAAAGTCGGAGTAAAAGGTAAAGGTAAAGGAGTCCCATAACCTATAAGGTCGTAGGGAAGCAAGGCGTCAGAGACCTCACTTCTCTAGGGCCAGCATATTGAGGGCGGCGCCCATCTCCTCTCTCTCGCTGCTTTACCTTCCCTGACCCTAAAGAGGGCAGGTACCCATTTACAGCTGGGGGACCTGGGGGAACTGTACTGAAGCCAAGGCGCGGCGCAAACGGTCACCCATCCAACTGGTAACCACGCTCGACGCTGCTTAACTTGGCTGGGGGAAAGCCAGTGCTCCGACCACTGAGCTATCCCGTGAATTGTTACACGCAAACTCCTAGTTCAGTGTGTGCTTACATGTTGCAGTGGTTCCCAGTTGTGGTGAGTGAGACAGAGTGAACTTTCTGGGTGACCTTTATGCTGTTTAGCTGGGGAACGCACAGTAACAATAGCTACAGTGCCAACAGCAAAGACAACAAAACCATCAACAAAACCACCACCATCAACAGCACAAACAACAACGGCAGCAGCAACAACAGCAGCAACTGTAACGATGACAGCAATAACACCACCACCAACACCAACAACAACACAAACAACAACAACGACATCAGCAACGACAACGACAACAGCAGCAACGATGACAGCAATACACACCACCACCACACACCAACAACAACAACTCCAACAAAAACAACACACCACCACCTATCCCCACCCCACAACAACCACCATACCAACCACCATCATCCCCCCACCAACTACCATCACCACCCCCACCACATCCTCCACCACCACTAACCCAACCACCACCACCATCACCTCCACCGCCACAACCACCATCACCACCAACCACCCTCCATCCCACCAACCACCACCACCATCTCCCCCCCACAACCACCACCATACCCCCCACCACCCCTCCATCCCCCACCATACCCCCATCACCACACCAACCACCACCATCCCCCCACCATCCCCCAACACCTCCCATCCCCCACCAACCACCCAACCACCCCCACCAACCACCCCCATCCCCCACCATCCCCCCAACCCCCACCCACCACACCAATCCCTCACCAACCAACACCAACCAACCAACCAACCAACCAACCACCATAATAACAAATTTCCCCCCTCTGTGTTGTGTGTGCAGCGGCAGTGTGTGTGATGGGACAGCAACAGCAACAGCAGAATCAACAACAGCAGCATCAACAGGGGCAGCAGGGGCAGGGTCAGGGTCAGGGTCAGGTGGGTCAGGTGCGGCTTCACGGGCCCAGCGACACGGCCATGCAGGTGAACGGGGAGGCGGAGCTGCTGTGCCAGGTGTACGTCACCGACAGGAACGGCTCTGAGCGCAGCCCCGTCACCCAGCCCTTCAACGTCACCTGGTACTTCAAGCCCCAGTACTCCAACAACTCCAGGGTCAGTTACAGAGCGGGGGTGGGGGGTGGGGGGGAGTGGGGGAGTTGGAGGGAGGAGGGCATGTTGGGGGGTGGGGGGGTGGGGTGCGTTATGTGATGTACTCCAGGGTGAGAAGGGTTTTGGGGGTGGGTGGGATAGGGTGTGGGGTGGGTCTCTGTTGGGGCTGGGTTGTGTGATGTACTCCCAATGTCTCCATGGTGAGAAAAGAGGTAGGTGGGATGGGGTGGGATGGGTGTGTTGGGGGTGGCGTTGTGTGATGTACTCATGTACTCCAATGTCTCCAGGATGAGAAGGGTTGTGGATGGGTGGGATGGGGTGTGGTGTGGGGTGGGTGTCTGTTGGGGTTGCGTTGTGTGATGTACTCCCAATGTCTCCAGGGTGAGTACGGGGTAGGTGGGATGGGGGTGGGGTGGAGAGGGGTGGGTGGGATGGGGTGTGGTGTGTGTGGTGAGGGTGTGGGGTGGCGTTGTGTGATGTACTCCTGTACTCCAATGCCTCCAGGGTGAGAAAGGTTGTGGAGGTGGGTGGGATGGAGGGTGTGGTGTGATGAGGGTGTGGGGTGGGTCTCTGTTGGGGTGGCGTTGTGTGATATACTCCAATGTCTCCAGGGTGAGGAAAGGGATGGAGTGGAGAGGGGTGGGTGGGTGAGGTGGGGTGCGTTGTGTGGTGTACTCCAATTCCTCCAGGGTTAGGCGTTGTTGGGGTGGGGTGGGGTAAGCTGGGGTGGGGGGTGGGGGGTCTGGGGGTGGGTTGTGAGGAGAGAGGTGGTTGGTGTTGTTTTTTTTTGGGGGGGGGGGGATGAATGTTGTGTGGTGTATTTTGTTGTGATGTGTTGTATTGTAACTTTTCATTTTTTCTTAATCCTTTTATTTCGAGGAAAATAGAATATATTTTAATTTTTTTTAATTTCATTCTTTTATTTTGAGAATTATGGAAAAAGCGTTATTTTGAGGATAATGCAAAAAGCGTTCATCTGCTTTGTTTTCCTTTTACATCCAGTCCACGTGTGTATGCGGTTTTGTAAATTTTGTCATCCGTTCCCACTGGCACACAATGGCCTACTATTCCGAAAAAAGGAGCTGGTTTTAACTTACAGTGTGGTGTTGTGTTATATTGTTGTGTGGTGGGGTGGGGTGTAGGTTTGGGGAATATTGTACTATGTTGTGGTGTGTTGTGTTGTGTGTTGTTGTGTTGTAATATTTTGTGTTGTGGTGGGGGTAGAGTGTTGAGTATTGCACTGTAGTGCAAAGTACTGCATTGTACTTTGCTCTCTTGTTGTTGTTGTTGACTTCAATTTTACGTCTGTTCACTTCTAGTGATATTAGACGAGGGGGAACAATGGAGGGGTGGATGTCTTATTAACATAAAAAATAGATAAATATAAAAACATTACCCCCCTCAAAACACCAACCATGCTTTTACAAAAAAAATCACATAAAGAAACTTGGCAATGCAACAGGAATTATAAAAACATAAAAAGATGTCATTAACGATAATGCATCTATAACAAATGTCCTAAGGGACTGCGATAAAGGCCTTTCACAATTTCAAATGCCAGTTTTAAATTATTGAATATGCTGGTAAGGGAATTTGCAGAAAAACGGGGCATGAAAGGTTTTACACTCTGGCAGTCAAAAAGTATATGAGTATTGGTGATATTCTCACCACATAGACATTTACCATTTTTGCTGAATTTGGTTATGAATGCATTTAGTTTCATTCTATAAAATAAAGCAGTAATTCTTCTTGACGTAAAAACATTTTTGCTCTCTTGTGCTCTGTTGTACAGTGCTGTTTTGTGTTTTAATGTATTGTGTTGTATTGTATTGTATCATACAGCTCTGTAATGTAAGCCACTTGTTGTCAGGCAGATTGCATGATGTGAAATGAAGGCTGCTCTTCCCAGGAAGAGCTTGTTGCCACAAGGGCAGCACCAACCCTACTCCCACCCCCCCCCCCCTTCCAAAAAAAAAATCATCTAAACAGCATGCTAACAAAAGAGACTAGACAGCTTGTCAAAACAGACCTCCCCTCCCCCATCCCCATGTAAAAAAACAAACTAGACATTTAGTTTTGTCAAAACTACACCCTCTATCCAAAACAAAAAGAAAGCAAAAAAACAAAACAAAGACTAGACAACTTGTCCAAACAGCATCCTTAACAAAGCAAAAAGAAAAAAAAGAGAAAGAAAAACACGCTCCCTGTTGGGTTCAGTTGAAAAGTGTGTGTGTGTGTGTGTGTGTGTGTGTTGTGTGTGTGTGTGGTGTGTGGTGTGATGTGTGTGTGTGTGTGTGTTGTGTGTGTGTGTGTGTTAGTTGTCAGGTGAGTGTGTGAGGTGTGTGTGTGTGTGAAATCAAGTCAGGGAGAGAAAGAGTGTATGCGTGTGTGTGTGTGTGTGTGCGTACGTGTGTGTGTGCGTACGTGTGTGAGTGTTAGAGAGAGAGTGTGTGTGTTATTGTGTGTGTGTTAGAGAGAGAGAGAGAGTGTTAGTGTGTATGTAACCATGTGTCTGTATGTTAGAGAGAGAGAGAGTGTGTGTGTGTAACCATGTGTGTGTGTGTACGTGCGTACGCACGCCTCTGTGCGTTTATGTGCGTGCGTGCGTGCGTCCATACATCCATGCGTGTGTGTAAACTAAGTGAGACAGAGAATCCCTACCCGTGTTAGTGATTATAGGTCCATTAACTTGCTGACCTGTAGTTTTCCTGTCAGGTTTCGGTCACAGGGTCGTCTGCCTCAGTCCCCCACAGCACAGCACAGCACAGCACAGCACAGCACAGGGCTAGGTAGTGGTGCCGGGGACATGGCTGTAGACTAGCAGTGTCTCTTGTCATTCCTACAGGACTGCTTTTGTTTAATGTGTTTAGCGCTTGTGACGGCATGTGCAGCAAACGCATTTTTGTGTGTTTGATGTTGTTATTGTTGCTGTTGTTGTTGTTCCTCCTCTTCTTCTTTTCTTCTTCTTGTTCTTCTTGTTCTTCTCCTTCTTCTTCTTTTTGTTGTTTACGTTTTCTTTTGGTTTTTGCTTTCTTTGTTTTTAATTACTTCAAGTTTGTTTTTCTTTTTGGGCAGAATTGTAAAAAGGCCTTTATTGTGCCTAATTCTTTACCCATTAAAGATTCAATCAATCAATCAATCTTCTTCTTCTTCTTCTTCTTCTTCTTCTTCGTCATCATCGTCATCATCATCATCATCATCATCTTCATCATCATCTTCTTCTTCTTCTTCTTCTCCTCCTCCTTCTTTTCTTCTTCTTCTTCTTCGTCTTCTTCTTCTTCTTCTTCTTCTTCTTCTTCTTCTTCTTCTTCTTCTTCTATATTTATTTATTTTTAGCTGCTTTCAATATTTCGTTGTTTTATGCGTGCTGTTGTAGAAGATGTGCTAAAAGCGCCATTTAACATTCTGGTTCTTGATCTGGTTCTTCTTTTTCGACTTCCTCATCTTTTCCTTCTGTGATCTTTTCGTCTTCTTGTGTTTGTTCTCTCCTTGGCTTCTTTCTGTCTTTTTTCTTGAGCATTTTCCCTTTTTGTTTGCCTTAAAACGCTTCCACTACATCAGTTTTTATTATTCATTGAGGAAGGTTTTTGTAAGATGTTTGTTTTTTCCAATCCTCGGCTAGAGCTCGAAGGTTTTCGAGTGTTGAGATATTGTGCTTGCGACCCTCTGCTCACCTTTAAGGTAGCCGCATTCTGGTTTCGGAAATGATGTCTAAACATGACACCAGTATGCATCCATTTTAAAAATACGCAACTGTCATTCGTTCCTTCCGGCACACAATTGCGAGAAGGTAGAACGGGTTGTAACGTGTGCGCAAGATGTACACGGGGCTATGGTTCAGAGTCTTTTCTCGAGGACTTTCAGGGGAGTGGAGTCAGTACTGATGTTAACCCCTAGGGAAAAAAATCCCCATCGAACGGGCGTCTCGGTGGTGGCTCGAACCCAGGCCGTCAGATCGCGAGCTCAAGGCTCTAACCACTGGACTACCCTGCCTCCCTCAGGATGTTATCTAACCAGTCTCTTGGTTTAAACAATTTTTTAAATCATACATCTACACACCTACAACAGAGCAACAACAAGCTGGAAGCTTATAATGTGTACAACAGCAGCGAAAGGTTCAGTCTTTACATTTGGCAGCTGGTAGACACCAGTAAGTGGGGACAGGATAGCTCAGTGGTCAGAGCACTCGCTTTCCCCAAGGCAAGGTTAAGCAGCATAAAGCGTGGTTACTACTTGGATGGGTGACCGTTTGCCGCTTTGGCTTCAGTACAGTTCCCCAGTTCACCCAGCTGTAAATGGGTACTTTCCCTTCTGTAGGGTCAAGGAAGGTTAAGCAGCGAGGGAGAGGAGATGGGCGCTTCCCTCAATATGCTGGCCCCTGGAGAAGTGAGGTCTCTGACACCTCGCTCTGCAACGAACGCGTAGGTTATGCGACACATTGACCATTTTTTAGACACCGATTTGTTCAAACTGTAAAAGTAAAAAAGAAGGTGGCAGGATGGTTAAGACGTTCCCCTGCCTAATAAGTAAACCGCGAGGTTCTGGGTTCGATTCCCAGCCTCGCCCTTTCTTCCAAGTTTGACGAAAAAATCGAACGAATGTCAAACTCTTCCAGATGAGACTATAAAGCGAGGTCTCGTGTGCAAACGCACACAGAACATCTCGCGCACACGTTAAAACCTGTTCCGCTTTTCGGAAGAGTAGGCCAATATTTGCCGGTGGGAACGGGTGAGACAATTTACAAAACTGCACACACACGGGGACTGAATATAAAAAAGCACATGGGTGCTAATTCCATTATCCTCTAAATAAAAGAACAATAAATTTTTGAAAAAGAGGAAAAGATTGCGCACTCGTTAAAAACCTGTTCCACCTTTCGGAAGAGTAGGCCATTGTGGCGGCGGGAACGGATAACAAAATTTACAAAACCACATACACACGAGGACTGGATATATATAAAAAAATCACACAAGTGCTTTATTCCATCATCCTCGCAAAAATAAAAAAAGAAAGAAACAGAAACAATAAACAACACACACATACACACACCTTCACACACACACACTCACACACACACACACTCACACACACACAACACACCTTCACACTCATACACACCTTCCTTCACACACACACACACACACACACCCCTTCACACACACAACACAACTCACACACACACACACACACACACACACACACACACACACACACACACACACACACACACAAGAGTAAGTGGGTTTTTTTTTATTCTATGTCTGCATATACATCGTCTTTTGTTCTCGCCTTTTCTTTTTCTTTAGATAGATGGCTTGATGAAAAAAAAAAAGCAAATGCACTGCTTATTCAATGTAGGTAAAGGGTAAAGGTAAAGGAGTCCCATAACCTATAAGGTCGTAGGGGAGCGAGGCGTCAGAGACCTCACTTCTCTAGGGCCAGCATATTAAGGGCGGCGCCCATCTCCTCTCCCTCGCTGCTTTCCCTTCCCTGACCCTAAAGAGGGCAGGTACCCATTTACAACTGGGGGAACTGGGGGAACTGTACTGAAGCCAAGGTGCGCAAACGGTCACCCATCCAACTGGTAACCACGCTCGACGCTGCTTAACTTGGCTGGGGGAAAAGCGAGTGCTCCGACCACTGAGCTATCCCGTCCCCTTAGATAGATGGCTTGATGAAAAAAAAGCAAATGCACTGCTTATTCAATGTACCATCAGAAAATGAAAACTTTGACTTTGACTTTGACACACAGTCTCCTCTCTTACGCAACGGTCAGGTGGTGCTGACCTTCATCAGCGAGAAGGGCAGCAACTACACGCTGTCCACCAACGCCAGCAAGTACCAGAGCACGCAGAAGTCGGCGGTGGGGCTGCGGATCATGCACGGCAACCTGACGGACGCCGGCCTCTACACCTGCCATCTGGATGCTCCGGGACAGACCTCGGATGGCTACGGGGCCCACGTCATGGTCATCGGTAAATTTGAAATATGTTCTTTATTATATTGGAGGAAAGTTGCAATGCGCGTAAATGATTGGAGTGCAAGCGCTTCGATTTGTTTGTTTTACAAGATTCGGCGCTATATAAATTCCATATATTATTATTATTATTATTTCATCGGTAAGCGGCTGGCTGGTTTGTCAGTGACTGGTGGTGTGGTAGGTGGTTGGTGGTAGGTTGTTGTTGGTGGTTTGTGGTGGTGGTGGTGGTGGTTGGTGGTTGTGGTGGTGGTTTGTGGTGGTTGGTGGGTTGTGGTGGTGGTTGGTTGTGGTGGTTGGTGGGTTGTGGTGGTGGTGGTGGTGGTTTGTGGTGATGGTGGTAGTAGGTGGTGGTGGTTTGTGGTGGTGGTTTGTGGTGGTGGTTTGTAGTGGTGGTAATGGTGGTGGAAGGTGGTGGTGGTTTGTGGTGGTGGTAGGTAGTGATAGTAGGTGGTCGTTGTTTGTGGTGGTGGTGGTTGAAGGTGGTGATGGTAGTAGTTTGTGGTGGTGGTGGTGGTTTGTGGTGGTGGTGGTGGTTTGTGGTGGTGGTGGTGGTTTGTGGTGGTGGTGGTAGGTGGTTTGTGGTGGTGGTGGTAGGTGGTTTGTGGTGGTGGTTTATTTATTTTAATTTTATTTTTATCTTACTTTATTCTTTTATATCGAGGATAATGGAATAAGCACTTATGTGATTTTTTTACATCTAGTCCCCGTGTGCATGCGGTTTTGTAAATTGTCATCTGTTCTGTTTGTGGTGGTGGTGGTGGTGATGGAAGGTGGTGGTGGTCATGATGATCACAGTGATGATGATGATCAGCGTCATCATGATCATGATCGTGATAACCATGAAGAAGAGGAGGAGGAGGAATATAAAGGAGGATGAGGAGGAGAAGGAAGAGGAAGAAGAAGACGAAGAAGAACAACAACAACAGCATCAACAACAACAACAACAACACGAAAAAGGAGGAGGAGGGAGCGTATAACAAGAACAAGAAGTAGGCGAAAAAAATGAGACAGAAGAACAACAACATCAACAGTTTCAACAACAACAACAACAACAACACGAAAAAGAAGGAGGAGTAGGGGGAGAATAACAAGAACAAGAAGAACAAGAAGTAGGCGAACAAAGTAAGACACTTTTGTAAACAATTATTTTGACGATGATGAGAAAAAAAGTTCGGCAGTTTTGTAAATAACTGTTTTTAATGATGATGATGAGTTTGATGATGATATAAAAAGGCTAAGGCTGTTTTGCGAATAATGGTATGGACGATGATGAATGAACATTTGACGACCAGACCACCATCGTGAAGAAGCTGGGCTACCCTTTCTTTGTGTGTCTGCTTCCCTATGACAGTGGCTTTTGTTTTTATAAACATCATTTTGCCAGGAGCCACGCTTTTGTTGCTGTTGGTTTCTTTATGTGCACTAAATGTATCTTGTACACGGGACTCCGGTTTATCGTGTGATTCGAAAGACTAGTACGCAGACCACCGTTCATGGTCCAGGGGATAGGGGTAAAGTTTGTGATTAAGTCAGATGGAGATCCAACTCATGGTCTCTTGCGTTCTTGATGTGTGCATCCCCTTTAGACTGCTGATCCACTGTGATGATTCCACTGTGATGATGATGATGATGATGATGATGATGATGATGGCGGTGATGGTTATGATGATGGTGAAGGTGATCAATTTGATGATAATAATAATGTTTTTGATGATGATGATGATGATGATGATGATGATGAGGACGACGACGACGACGACGTTTTTGACAATGAGGATGATGATTAATGTGATGATACTAATGGTGATGACGACGACGACGACGATGATGACGACGACGACGACGTTTTTGACAATGAGGATGATGATGATGATGATGAATGTGATGATACTAATGATGATGATGATGATGACGATGACAACGACGATGACGACGACGACGACGATGATGATGATGAAGAAGATATTAACAGTATTACTCTTAATGGTATTGCCTTTATCAGAAGGAAAATCGATTCCAATGTAGTCCCATCACGAACCAGGCTAATAACCTTTTCTTTCTCAGCCTACACTACTTGCAGTAGGGCCCTGTGGACATTCTGCTGTGTGGACGTCTATTATCCTGTCAAAGTGAGGTCTTTAGAGAAAACCGTTTGCCAGAAAATTGCAAATTTGTGTCATTTGAAATCGCCGCACACACACACGCACACACATACGCATACACACTCACCACATACACGCATGCGCGCGCACAAATTCACATACACCATGTATGCAAGCACGCGCGCACACACACACATACACACACACAGACACACTATCTCTCTCACTGGATGTAAAAAAAAAAAAAGCACATAAGTGCTTACTCCATCCTCCTCCATATAAAAGAATAAATCTTACCGAATTAAAATCCCCTCTCTCTCGCGCACTCCCATACACTTACGCACACATTCCCTTACACTTACTCACTCTCTCTCTCTCTCACTCACCACACACACACACACACCACACCACCAGCACGCGCGCGCCCATACACTTACACACACACTCACACTCCCTTACTTTTACTCTCTCTCACACACACACACACACACAACACAACACACAACACACACACACACACACACACACACACACACACACACACACACACACACACACACACACACACACACACACACACACACACACACACACACACACACAGAGGAGCCAGTGTTGTTTGTGAACTAAGCAACGGTCAGATGTTTTTCCTGAAGATATTGACGACAAGAAAGGCACTCTCCGTCCCTGATCGCTGTGTTATAGTTTCACAGAGAAAACACATTTCTCTACATTTCATTATTCTCCGAGAATTTGAGAATTTCTGTTTAAAAAATTCAGAAATGCTCTCGGCAGTGTATATATCTTTTCATTCTCTCTCTCTCTCATTGTCGTCTCGTGTTTCAAATCAGTCGTCGTTTGAAGTTGAAAGTGTGTGTGTGTGCGTGTGTGTGTGTGTGTGTGTGTGTGTGTGAATGCGCGTACGCGTGCCTGTGTGCGTATGCACAAGGAAGGGAATGGAGAGTGGAATATATGATTTTTGACAGGAAAGAACTCTAAAAAATAACACCTGTACCCTTGTTTTAATCTTTTTCTGAGAACATGCACGCAGGCACAAACGCGCGCTGCGCGTGCGCGCGCGTGCACACACACACACATACACACACGCACACACACGCACCACACAACACACACACACACACACACACACACACACACACACACACACACACACACACACACACACACACACACACACACACACACTTTCTCTTAATTTTGAATGCTAAAATTGACCCTCCTTGGAAAGCTTGTGGTGACGAAAGTTTCTTTCTGTTTTTCCTTCTTTCTGTCATTATCTGTCTGTTTTATTCATCAATGCATCGTTTATACATCTGGTTTGTTTTTTTAATCGAAAGTGTGTCAGTTGCAACGGTGAGATTTTTGCGCATAGGCAAAGATGTAGCCATTGGTGAATCTCGGAGTTCTAGCCGAATGTTGCAGACTTTAAAAAATCTGAAAATTACCAAAACATTTTTCCGACTTCTGCTCTATTGAAGTTACTACATGACTCGCAAGCTAATACATGTATGTAGCCTTTAACGAGAACACAGACGCAGAGCATCACACATCATCTTCACTTCACATGAGTCAGCTCTTCACCCTTCTCTCTCTGTCTCTGTCTCTGTCTCTGTCTGTCTCTCTTTCTCTCTCTCTCTCTCTCTCTCTCTCTCTCTTCTCTCTCTCTCTCTCTCTCTCTCTCTCTCTCTCTCTCTCTCTCTCTCTCTCTCTCTCTCTCTCTCTCTCTCTCTCTCTCTCTCTCTCTCTCTCTCTCTCTCTCTCCTTGGGGGGACGGAATAGCCTAGTGGTTAGAACATTGCGCTCGCAATCTCACAATCCGAGTTCGATTCCCGTTCAAGGGGATATTTTCCCCTGGAGTGCAGACTCCACTCTCCCCAAAAGTCCTTCGTATGAGACTATAAACCGAGGCCCCGTGTGCGAACGCACGCATAACATCTTGCGCACACGTTAAAATCCTGTTCCGCTTTTCGTAAGAGTAGAGCCATTGTGTGCCGGTGGGAACAGATGACAGAATTTACAAAACCGCATACACACGGGGACTAGATGTAAAAAAGCACATGAGTGCTTATTCCATTATCCGCGATATAAAAGAATAAACAAAATTTTAATCTCTCTCTCTCTCTCTCTCTCTCTCTCTCTCTCTCTCTCTCTCTCTCTCTCTCTCTCTCTCCTCTCCTCTCTCTCTCTTTTGCCTGGCAGACACCCCGCGCTGCTTCAACGAGAACAAGGACGTGGACTTCCAGCAGAACATCACGCTGCACTGCAGCATCAGCTACCGCGGCTACATCAAGCCCTCGGTGTACTGGCGCATGGGCCGCATGAAGATGAACTCCAGCAGGGAGGAGGTGAACAGCACCTTCCTCAACGAGACGCTGAGGCTGAGGGCCAGCGAGCACATGAACGGCTACCTCTACCACTGCCACGTGGAGTACGTGGGCCTCTTGCAGATCGAGTGCCCCTCCTACCCCCTGCTGACTGTCTACAGTGAGTAGAGTGGTGTTGGGTGTGTGTGGGGTGGTTGTGGGTGTGGTGTGGGTTTGGTGGGGTTTGGTGTGGGGTGGTGCGGTGTGGGTGTGTGGGGTGGAGTGGAGAGAGAAAGAGAGATAGAGATCGTGGGAGAGGGAGAGGAGAGAGAGAGAGAGAGAGAGAGGAAGAGAGAGAGAGAGAGAGAGAGAGAGAGATCAAGATGAGAGAGAGAGGGAAGAGAGAGAGAGAGAGAGAGAGAGAGAGAGAGAGAGAGAGACGATAGAGAGAGAGAGGAAGAGAGAAGAGAGAGAGAGAGAGAGAGAGAGAGAGAGAGAGAGAGAGAGATCGATAGATAGAGAGAGAGGGGGACACAGAGAGAGAGACACAGAGAGAGAGAGAGACAGAGAGAGAGAGAGAACGAATACCTCTCCTACCCCCCTGCTGACTTGTCTACAATGAGTATAGTATAGTATAGTATAGTATAGTTTAGTACAGTATAGTATTGCTTGATGTGGTTTGGTATAGAGTGTGTGTATGTGCGTGTGTTTCGGAGGGGTGTGTGTGGGGAGTGTTGTGTGTGCTCGCGCGCGGGCGCGCGTGGTGCGTGCGTGCGTTGCGTGTGTGTGTGTGTGTGTGTGTGTGTGTGTGAAAGTGAGTGTGAGAGAGAGAGAGAGAGAGAGAGAGAGAGAGAGAGAGAGGAGAGAGGAGAGAGAGAGAGAGAGAGAGAGAGAGAGAGAGAGGAGAGAGAGAGAGAGAGAGAGAGAGAGAGAAGAGCTGACTGATGTGAAGTGAAGATGATGATGTTCTGCGTCGTGTTCTCGTTAAAGGTTACACACCTGTATTAGTTGTGTTGTATGCAGTATTTATTGTATTATGTTGTGCACTACTTTCAAACACAGAAGATTTCTCAGTGTGAAATTCAGGCTGCTCTCCTTGGGTAGAATGCATCACCACACAAGAAGCATAAAATTCCTGTCTGCGTGTATATGTGTTTCCCTATCAGAGTGGCTTTTTCTTCACAATTCTGCCAGAGACAATTCTGTTGTTACCAGGGGTGCTGTTATGTGCACTACATGCATGTAGGACACAGGATCTTGGTTTATCATCTCATCCTGAAGACTAGCACCCAGACCATCACTCGAGGTGTAGTAGATGCTAACACAATGTCCAACAACGTTGGTGGTACAGACGGGATCTTTTCCACACGCGTATGCATGTGCGCACACATAAAAATAATTGCAGCCAGATGAGCTCATGTTTTCTCTTAATTTCTTATTGCAGAATATACAATATTTTGTCATTACATTAATTCATCATCGTCAGCATACAGTCTGCACTTTTTCCAAAACGAAGCAGAAAGAATAATCAAATTTTTGAATTGATGAATATATTTCTTAAACTTTCTCAAGATGGAAAGAACTCATTTATCTTCTGTTGAAACATGTGCATAGCTGAATATAATCTTTCAACAGAAACCCTGCTTTCTTCCCCGTGAGGATGCCGGGGGTCTGTCAGTATAAACAGCATCTCCACGTGGAAATTCTGTGCTACGAATTCCCTCTTTTCTATCCCTCTCTTTGTTTCAACCTTTTTTTTTCTCTTCTTGTCTTCGTCTTGTCTGTTTTCTGCCTTCTATGTCCATTCAGGGGACGGGATAGCTCAGTGGTCGGAGCACTCGCTTTCCCCCAGCCAAGTTAAGCAGCGTCGAGCGTGGTTACCAGTTGGATGGGTGACCGTTTGCGCGCCTTGGCTTCAGTACAGTTCCCCCAGTTCACCCAGCTGTAAATGGGTACCTGCCCTCTTTAGGGTCAGGGAAGGTAAACAGTGAGGGAGAGGAGATGGGCGCCGCCCTCAATATGCTGGCCCTAGAGAAGTGAGGTCTCTGACGCCTCGCTCCCCTACGACCTTATAGGTTATGGGACTCCTTTACCTTTACCTTTTTTTATGTCCATTCTCCTGCCTTTTTTCAATAAAGATTTCCAATAAGAATTCTCTCCCACGCCGAAGTCGGATGCGCAGGGCCTGACTTGCCAGGCGCTTAACGGCAGTGCAACGCACTTTTGCTCCTGTGACAGACAGCAGTAGTCGCTGTCTGAACGTTCGACGAAGAAGAAACCTTGGTTTTTCAAGTCCAGTGGAAAACACCTATCCTGTCTTACTGCTGGTTGTGCTGAGATGTCACAGGGATGAAGATTGTGCTGAAACTGTCAGTGGTGGACCTTGGCCACAGTTGGATGTCTGTGTGTTACCCATACCACCGGCCATGGTTAATATCACTCTTGGCCTATCTTCAAGATGTCTTTTTCCAGTATTGTTTTCCCGATTTTTTTTCCATTCAAAAAGCATCATGCATTTGCAGCACACAAACTGAAAGTGCTGCCCTATAATGTTAACATTTGAGACAAATGAAGCGGGAACATCAGCATGATAATTATTATATAGCTGATGGTTTAGGGTTTTGTCAGGTTGCGTGGTACTGCACTAGGATACACAAGACATTTGATTTATTTATTCTTTTTATTTCTTTAGTTCTTCTATTTCGACGATAATAGAATAAGCACTCATGTGTTTTTACGTCCAATCCCCGTATGTATCGTATGTATGCAGTTTTGTAAATTTTGTAATCCGTTCCCACCGCGTACCGGCACACAATGGCCTACTCTACCGAAAAGCGGTACCGGGTTTTAACGTGCGCTTTCGCACACGGGACCTCGGTTTTTAATCTCAACCGAATGACTTTCAGGGGAAGTGGAGTCGGCACTGATGGTAACTCCAGAGGAAAAATCTTCTTGAACGAGATTCAAACCCGGGTGATCAGATGACAAATGCATCACTGTAACCACCAGGCTGTCCCGTCCCTCCGACAGAGGTCTGCAGTGGGTGGAGAACGCCTAGGTGCTCCAGTGCAGAGCATCTTGCGCACTCGTTAAAACCCGTTCTGCTTTTCGGAAGAGTAGGCCGCCATTGTGTGCCGGTGGGAACGGATGACAACATTTACAAAACTGCATACACATAATGAAAAAAAGCACATGAATGCTTATTCCATTATCCTCGAAATAAAAGAGTAAAATAGATTAAAAAAATTTAAAAAGATAGTGCTAAGGCTGCTTTGGTAAAGTGTGGTTTTTGTTTTGGTTTGGGAGTTGTCTTGGCTAGAGCTCCTAGATTTACCAGCGGTGATATTGTGCACAGGTGAACATTTACCCACTTTCGACCTCATGGCTGATGTCTAAACCAGAAACCAGTGTACATGCGGTTTTCAAATTAATGTTGTCATCCATTCCTACCAGCATGTAATGGCCTACTCTTCCAGAAAAGGCAGAACGGGTTTTAACATGTACGCAAAATGTTATGCATGTACATCGGACTTTGGTTTACCACTTCACCTCACCGCAGTCCTCTGCTCTCTGTAGCAAGTCGTTCCACTTAAGGCCAGTCCACTCTCTGATAATGTCTTCCCATCGTTTTCTCTGTCTGCCTCTTCGTCTCCCTCCTTGTACTGTTCCTTGTAGGACAGTCTTGGCGTATAGTTTCAGAAAAAAATCCCCTCGAATGGGTTTCTCTGTGGAGGCTTGAACCCGTGCTTTCAGATCGTAAGCTCAGCGTTCTAACCACCAGGCTACCCTACTCCTCACACACAGACACACACACACACACAACACACACACGCACAGACACACACGCACACGCACAGACACACACACACACACGCACGCACACGCACAGACAGACAGACACACACACACACACACACACACACACACACACACACAACACACACACACACACACACATTCTGTTCCGCTTTTAGAAAGAGCAGGCCATTATGTGCCGGTGGGAACAGATGACAAAACTTATAAAACCATATACACATGGGGACTGGATGTAAAAAAAGCACAAGAGTGCTTCCTCCATTACCCTCTATATACAGAATAAATAAGATAAAATAAATAAAAATAATAATACACACACTCGCGCGCGCGCGCGCGCGCACACACACACACACACACACACACACACACACACACACCACACACACAACACACACACACCCACACACCACTCCTCTACTCCCTCTCAACTTGTTCAAACACCTCATTCTTGCTTTTCCTCCTCCTACTACTACCACCTTCTACTACCACCTCAACCTCCTCAACCTCCCTCCCACAGAACCGCCCCAGATCACCTCCCTGCACGTGACACCCGTAGCCTCGAGGGAGCACACCCGCATTCCGCTGGGGGCCTCCATCCGCCTGCGCTGCATGGCCACAGGGTACCCGTACCCGACCTACAGCTTCCACTTTCGGCCCTGGAGCAACCCCAGCAGTCGGCGGGAGCTGAGCACAGCGGAGCTGGAGGAAGCGCGCAGCTCGTACAGCATCGCCTCCTTCCAGAGGGAGGACCAGGGCACCTACATCTGCCTGGCCATGAACGAGATCAAGGACCGCTCCTACTACGACACCAAGAACGTCACCCTGCTGCTGCAAGGTCGGTTTGTGGGTTTTGGTTAGTGGGGTTGGGTTGGTTTTTGGTTTGGTTGTGGGTTTGGTTTGGGTTGTGGGTTTGGTTTGGTGGGTTTGGTTGTGGGTTGGGTTGGTTGGTTTGGTTGTTGGTTTGGTTTGGTTGGGTTGGTTTGGTTTGGTTTGGGGGTTTGGTTTGGGTTGGTTGGTGGTTTGGTTTGGTTTGGTTTTGGTTGGTGGGTTTGGTTTGGTTTTGGTTTGGTTTGTTGGTGGTTTGGTTTTGGTGGGTTTTGGTTTGGTTTGTTGGGTTTTGGTTTGGGTTTGGGTTTGGTTTGGTTTGGGTTGGTTGGGTTTGGTTTGGTTTGGTTGGGTTGGATTGGGTTTGGTTTGGTTTGTTTGTTGGTTTGGTGGGTTTGTTTGGTTTGACTGGTTTGGTGGGTTTGGTTTGGTGGTGGGTTGTTTTTTTTTTGAGGGGGGGGGTTGGAGGGTGGGAGAGAGGGAGGAAGGGGAGGATGGAGGAGAGAGGAGGAGGGAGGGGGAGGAGGAGGAGGGGGAGAGGGGGAGAGGGAGGGAGAGAGACAGGGAGGGAGAGAGAGAGACAGAGAGAGAGTGAGTGTGTGAGTGTGTGTGTGTGTGTGTGTGTGTGTGTGTGTGTGTGTAACGATGCTAGTGTGCTTGTTTGTCTGTGTGCACTTTAACATTTACTTTTGCCGGTAAATATATCTTAATCTAATTTTTTTTAATATATTTAAGCATAAGTTAATGCATGGATGCTTAGGCATATTTTATGTTATATATGCATATTCATGAGTCTATTTACATATAACGCTTGCATCTCTAAATGCATATTTATCTTTTGGGGTTTTTGTACCCATGCTAAGTAGACAAATTTATCAGTCTCCTTGAATAATGATTTGGCTTTCTGGATGCAAATTTATCTGTAGTTGTTTTTAAAGCCTATGCCATGTAGAGAAATCTAGGGGACAGGATAGCTCAGTGGTCAGGGCACATGCTCACCCCAAGCTTAAGTTAAGCAGCCTTGAGCGTGGTCACCTCACAGATGGGTGACTGTTCGTGCGCCTTGGCTTCATTACAGTCCCCCAGTTCACCCAGCTGTAAATGGGTACCTGCCTCTTTAGGGTCAGGGAAGGTAAAGCAGCGAGGGAGAGGAGATGGGCGCCGCCCTCAAGATGCTGGCCCCTGGAGAAGCTGAGGTCTTGCATTGTAGACCACTATCAGTGACGGTAGATTTCTCTGCGTGAAGTTCAGGTTTCCTCTGTTGTGTGTGTGTGTGTGTGTGTGTGTGTGTGTGTGTGTGTGTGTGTGTGTGTGTGTGTGTGTGTGTGTGCGTGCGTGTGTCTGAGTGTGTGTGTGTGTGAGTGTGTCAGTGTATCTGTGTGTCTGTGTCTGCGTGTATTGTTCCTTTATGAGAGTGTCCTTTTTGTGCAAAATTTGTGCCATGAACAGCTCTGTCATTGCAACGGGTTTTATGTGCGCTAAATGTGTGTCGCATGCAGGATCCCAGTTTCTCTGAAATACTAGAACCCAGACCAACACTCTCAACATCTAGTGGATGGGAGAAAAGTTTGGGTTTTAGACAGGGATTGAACCCACGGAATCTCAGTTTCTAGGCAGGTGCGTTACCAGCAGACCACTGATCCACCTTAAAAAACACTATATCTATTTGCCTGATGCTCTGGCTGGTTGAATGTACACTTGTCTGTTGCTGTCGTGACTGTGCTGTGTCAGTAAAATCTTCCCCTAAATCATTACCATTTTTCTTTTCTTTTTTTTCAGCAACTGTTAACTGTTAGGAAGGAATGTGGCAGGATGGTTAAAGCGTTTGCCTGCCAACAAGTAAACCGTGAGGTTCTAGGTTCGATTCCCAGCCTTGCCTTTCTTCCCAGTTTGACAAAAAAAAATCGAACTGAATGTCAAAGTCCTTCGGATGAGGCTATAAACCGAGGCCCCGTGTGCGAACGCATGCAGAACATCTTGCGCACACGTTAAATCCTGTTCCGCTGTTCGAAAGAGCAGGCCATTGTGTGCCGGTGGGAACAGATGACAAAATTTAAAAAACCGCATACACACGCATACAAAAATTAATTTAAAAAAAGAAAAGAAAAAAAGAAATGTCACCTGAGCGTTTTGATTTGTTGCTTTACAAGATTCAGCGCTATATAAATTCCATACATTATCATTATTATTATTATTATTATTAAACAAGGTTGGAAGCAGCGTTGTGGTGTGTTTCAGAAGTGCCCTACACCCAGCCCTACCCCATGGGGGGAGCAGGCCAGACCTGGGACCCCAGGCCCGCCAGTGACCAGCCCAAGGGCAGGGACTCGGGGAACTCCAGTATGTCCTCCTCCTCTTCTTCACTACCCTGCTTCTGCCGCCCACTCTTCTTCGTTATCATTGATTCGCAAGCTTACTGTGGTTCTAGATTTTTTTTTTTTATCACTGTGTAAATTATTCACAACTGTTTTTCCTCGTATCGTTTTCTCAAGTTTTCACAAATCTTTTGTTGGTCTTCTTGTCACTTTGTAAACCATTCACACATTGGTTTTTTTATCACTTTCTCAGGTTTTCAGAAATCTTCTTTTGGTTGGTCTTTTTGTCACTTTATAAACCATTCACACATTGTGTTTTATATCACTTTCTCAAGTTTTCACAAACTTCTCTGAGTTCAGTGTGTGATCGTTCTTCTGCACATGTATTTTGAACAGACAGATTCTTTCTTAGCTTCCAACTGTGGTGGTGTTGTCGAACCATGACACTAAGTGTGCATGCATTAAAAAAAATTGTTATCCGGGTTGACTGGTAAGAAATAGCCTACTGTTTTGAAAGCCAGAACGGGTCTTACCCATATACGCAAGATGCTCTGCATGCATTTGCACACATGACCTCGGTTTATAGTCTTATCCCAAGGACTTTCGTGGGATTTTATTTGCAACACCCGGCTCTGGGGTCTTCACTCAGTACCACAAGCCTTGCTGGCAGGTTGGGGATGTTTCTTTCTATTGTATTTTTCTTCATACCCAAAGATGGGTTTGGACAAAAAAGCATTTATGTTTGAACACATAGGTAATGTTCTCACCTTTTAGTACTGCTTTAACGGTTGTTTGCTGACAGCGTTGAAGTTACCGTACTGAGCTGAAAAAGAGAATGATTGAGAGAGAGAGAGAGAGAGGAGAAAGGGAGAGAGAGAGAGAGAGAGAGAGAGAGAGAGAGAGAGAGAGAGAGAGAGAGAGAGAGAGGAGAGAGAGAGAGAGAATGCAATCGTAGATTTTAACAAAAAACCAGCAGAATTTACTTTGTAAATTTATATAGAACTGAAATTCGACCAATGTCAAGCTGTAACATGCCCTTTAGATAAAGTTTTTGGGAGTAGCAGACTAGACAGGCTGTAACAGACTAGGGTTGTACACGTGATACATAAATTGCGCTGTAACTAGAGACGTTTCAATTCTTAGGCTGAATTTTTTGTTCATTAAAAGGAAAATCGAAAGGGATCAAAAGATACGTTACAACAAACAATGCAGCGTAACAAATTGTTTTTCTTTCTTTCTTTTTAAAGAAAATATCGCAGGTAATTTAATAAATTAAAAAAAAAACAACCTAATATATCACTACTTTGTGTTGTTGCTTGATTTGCATTTTGCTATGAACTTTTTTCCTTTATTTTTTTATATTTCTGTATGTATGACAATGTACATTTTCTGTTCAGTCATCTCTTTTGGTTTGTGATGTCTGTTCAATGCGCGGTGGCTTCTCTGAGGCGTTGTTCTTCTTCTTCTTGTGGTGGCGCTGGTGTGTGTGTGTGTGTGTGTGTGGACTGGCTGTGTCGATGGCGCTTGAAGTGGCCGAGGGTGTGTTGTGGGTTTCAGGAACCAGGTCTTCTTACTATCGCACTAAGTCTGAGGGCTCTATCTGTGAGTGCTCTGTCTTCTCTCTTTGGCATGCTCTCTCTCCCCCCCCCCCCCCCCCCCCCTCTCTCTCTCTCTATGGCATGCTCTGTCTCTCTCTCTCTCTCTGTCTGTCTGTCTCCTCTCTCTCTCTCTCTCTCTCTCTCTCTTTGGCATTCTCATTCTCTCTATGTCTCTCTCTGTCTCTGTCTCTCTCTCTCTGGCATTTCTCTGTCTCTCTCACTCTCTGTCTCTCTCTCTTTTCTCTCTCTCTCTCTTTCTTCTCTCTCTCTTTCTCTCTCTCCCTCCCTCCCTCTCTCTCTTTGGCATGCTATCCCGATCACTTGCAGCCAGTTCAGTGTCCTAACACACATAGTTGTTCTTTCTGCATGCTGGGTCAAGTGTTAGCCACCTCTGTGACTAAAACTAACAAGTTTCAGTTTTTCTCCTAGAAGCTGTAGCTGGTCTGTCCAGAGACACTTGCTTCTTTCTGTCTCTCTTCTTATTTTTTATTTCTCCTTGCTCCTCCCCTAGAGCTGCAAGGTTCATCAGTGTCGACATTTTGCACTTGGGACCGGTTTTGCCCGCCATTAAGGTAGCCGCATTCCAGCTTCGGGCATGATGTCTGAACACGACGCCATTATGGTCACCATATTCCGTACTTTGGGGATGAGGTTTAAACATGACGCCATTATGGTCACCGTATTCCGTACTTTGGGGATGAGGTTTAAACATGACGCCATTATGGTCACCGTATTCCGTACTTTGGGGATGAGGTTTAAACATGACGCCATTATGGTCACCGTATTCCGTACTTTGGGGATGAGGTTTAAACATGACGCCATTATGGTCACCGTATTCCGTACTTTGGGGATGAGGTTTAAACATGACGCCATTATGGTCACCGTATTCCGTACTTTGGGGATGAGGTTTAAACATGACGCCATTATGGTCACCGTATTCCGTACTTTGGGGATGAGGTTTAAACATGACGCCATTATGGTCACCGATATTCCGTACTTTGGGGATGAGGTTTAAACATGACGCCATTATGGTCACCGTATTCCGTTTTTTTTCTACTTTGGGGATGAGGTTTAAACATGACGCCATTATGGTCACCGTATTCCGTACTTTGGGGATGAGGTTTAAACATGACGCCATTATGGTCACCGTATTCCGTACTTTGGGGATGAGGTTTAAACATGACGCCATTATGGTCACCGTATTCCGTACTTTGGGGATGAGGTTTAAACATGACGCCATTATGGTCACCGTATTCCGTACTTTGGGGATGAGGTTTAAACATGACGCCATTATGGTCACCATATTCCGTACTTTGGGGATGAGGTTTAAACATGACGCCATTATGGTCACCATATTCCGTACTTTGGGGATGAGGTTTAAACATGACGCCATTATGGTCACCATATTCCGTACTTTGGGGATGAGGTTTAAACATGACGCCATTATGGTCACCATATTCCGTACTTTGGGGATGAGGTTTAAACATGACGCCATTATGGTCACCATATTCCGTACTTTGGGGATGAGGTTTAAACATGACGCCATTATGGTCACCATATTCCGTACTTTGGGGATGAGGTTTAAACATGACGCCATTATGGTCACCATATTCCGTACTTTGGGGATGAGGTTTAAACATGACGCCATTATGGTCACCATATTCCGTACTTTGGGGATGAGGTTTAAACATGACGCCATTATGGTCACCATATTCCGTACTTTGGGGATGAGGTTTAAACATGACGCCATTATGGTCACCATATTCCGTACTTTGGGGATGAGGTTTAAACATGACGCCATTATGGTCACCATATTCCGTACTTTGGGGATGAGGTTTAAACATGACGCCATTATGGTCACCATATTCCGTACTTTGGGGATGAGGTTTAAACATGACGCCATTATGGTCACCATATTCCGTACTTTGGGGATGAGGTTTAAACATGACGCCATTATGGTCACCATATTCCGTACTTTGGGATGAGGTTTAAACATGACGCCATTATGGTCACCATATTCCGTACTTTGGGGATGAGGTTTAAACATGACGCCATTATGGTCACCATATTCCGTACTTTGGGGATGAGGTTTAAACATGACGCCATTATGGTCACCATATTCCGTACTTTGGGGATGAGGTTTAAACATGACGCCATTATGGTCACCATATTCCGTACTTTGGGGATGAGGTTTAAACATGACGCCATTATGGTCACCATATTCCGTACTTTGGGGATGAGGTTTAAACATGACGCCATTATGGTCACCATATTCCGTACTTTGGGGATGAGGTTTAAACATGACGCCATTATGGTCACCATATTCCGTACTTTGGGGATGAGGTTTAAACATGACGCCATTATGGTCACCATATTCCGTACTTTGGGGATGAGGTTTAAACATGACGCCATTATGGTCACCATATTCCGTACTTTGGGGATGAGGTTTAAACATGACGCCATTATGGTCACCATATTCCGTACTTTGGGGATGAGGTTTAAACATGACGCCATTATGGTCACCATATTCCGTACTTTGGGGATGAGGTTTAAACATGACGCCATTATGGTCACCATATTCCGTACTTTGGGGATGAGGTTTAAACATGACGCCATTATGGTCACCATATTCCGTACTTTGGGGATGAGGTTTAAACATGACGCCATTATGGTCACCATATTCCGTACTTTGGGGATGAGGTTTAAACATGACGCCATTATGGTCACCATATTCCGTACTTTGGGGATGAGGTTTAAACATGACGCCATTATGGTCACCATATTCCGTACTTTGGGGATGAGGTTTAAACATGACGCCATTATGGTCACCATATTCCGTACTTTGGGGATGAGGTTTAAACATGACGCCATTATGGTCACCATATTCCGTACTTTGGGGATGAGGTTTAAAC
Source organism: Rapana venosa (assembly GCA_028751875.1). Classification (NCBI taxonomy): domain Eukaryota; kingdom Metazoa; phylum Mollusca; class Gastropoda; order Neogastropoda; family Muricidae; genus Rapana; species Rapana venosa. The sequence goes on along the minus strand of CM054160.1, from coordinate 36,138,311 downwards.
ATGACGCCATTATGGTCACCATATTCCGTACTTTGGGGATGAGGTTTAAACATGACGCCATTATGGTCACCATATTCCGTACTTTGGGGATGAGGTTTAAACATGACGCCATTATGGTCACCATATTCCGTACTTTGGGGATGAGGTTTAAACATGACGCCATTATGGTCACCATATTCCGTACTTTGGGGATGAGGTTTAAACACGACGCCATTATGGTCACCATATTCCGTACTTTGGGGATGAGGTTTAAACACGACGCCATTATGGTCACCATATTCCGTACTTTGGGGATGAGGTTTAAACACGACGCCATTATGGTCACCATATTCCGTACTTTGGGGATGAGGTTTAAACATGACGCCATTATGGTCACCATATTCCGTACTTTGGGGATGAGGTTTAAACACGACGCCATTATGGTCACCATATTCCGTACTTTGGGGATGAATATGTACGTGCAGTCTTGTAAAATAATTTTGTTATCCATTCTTCCTGGCACACATGGCCTACTTTTCCAAAGCTGGAACAGGTAGTGTGCAAGATGTTCTCCATGCGTTTGCACATAGGACCTTAATTTATAGTCTCATCTGAAGGACTTTCGTTTGGGGGAGTGGAGTCGGCACTGATGCTAACCCCAGGAGAAAAATCCCCTGGAACGGGCGCCCCGGTGGTGGCTTGAACCCGGGCCATCAGATTGCGAGTGCAGCGTTCTGACCACTAGGCCAACTCACGTCCTCCTCCTCCCCCTGTCTCTGATGAGTAGCTCTGGCACGAAGTTTTGGGCCCAGTTTTGAAATCTTTGTCAAGTGTAGTAGTGGGTATGGTTCTGATCCGGAGATTTTGAAAGTCTGCTGCTTGAGTTGCTGATACAAGATTTTGAACTTGACAAGAATGATTTATCATCATCATTGTTATCTTATCGTCATCATCATCATCATAAAGTAATGATTATCCACGTCACAATCATCCTCATCTTTGATATGACGTGAGCATTGCTTCTGAGGTCCTTAATAGATTGAATCTCATTTCTCTAAAGACAGACAATACAATTCAAGGGCTGCTTCACCCCCTCCCGCCCCAAAGTCATCATCATCATCATCATCATCATCATTATCGTCGTCGTCGTCATCATCATCATCATCATTCATCTCATTATCCCTGATACGTATGATCATGTTCTAGTACATCTTAGAATTTTTTAACCTCACCTTTCTAAAGATAAACAATATACTTCAGTGCCTCCCCCCCTCCCCGCTATGATAATTTAAGACATTTCTATGGAAATTGTAAGTTTATGGTAGTTTATAATACTATTCTGTAGTCCCCCCCCTCCCCACCCTCTCCCCTTTATGCATTTAATAATTTCAGATATTTATGGAGGTTGAAGGTTTAGAGCAGAGCAGTGTGTCTATTTCTCACTAACCAGTATAGTTTTCTTCTAGGCATGTTTGTTTAAAGTAAAGCAAAATCGTCTGCACAATGTATCTACATGATGTAGTTCCCTGTCAAGTATGTGTGTACGAATCCAAATTCATCTAGACCATGAAATGGATGTGTACATTTTTGTTTCTCCTTGATGTGTACATGTAGATTTAACCTGACCTGTACATAATTTCATCCTAACCATGTATGGGTCTAGATAATCTCATTGTTATAGAATCTGTGCAATGTATACTTTCCTCTTTAGCAGGTATGTTTCAGTGTAAACTAACCTGTACACTTTAACTGTCGTTTTCTTCATGGCATGTGTGTTTGGATGCTCTTCTCTGGGAGAGCACGCCACCATAAGAGTGGTACAGCGAATTATTTTCCTATATGTATATTTGTTTCCTTTTGAGGGTGTGGGTTTTTTTCTACAGAATTTCTCCAGGGACAACTCTCTACTTGATTCATTGATTGAGCTATTCATTGGTTCTCACACGCGCGCTAAATGTTTTAAGCATTGATCGTAACTCTATCCCTCTGTCTATCCTTTTAGTGGAGACTCTGTGTGTGTGTGTGTGTGTGTGTGTGTGTGTGTGTGTGTGTGTGTGTGTGTGTTTGTGTGTTTGAGTGTGTCTGTGTGTGCGTGCGTGTATGCGTGCGCGCACGCGCGCGCGCGCGTGTGTGTGAGTGAAACCTGTCCATCTTCTTAGAAGTGTGTGCTAGTTATGGCCAGCAGCATTTATTTGTTCATTTAGTCATTTCTTCCTTAATTCATTTATTCATTCATTTATATGTATACTTCTTTATTCTTCTATCGAAATCATCAACATTTTACCAAACACGGGACTAGATGTTAAAAGCAGAAGTGCTTGAGTAATTAATTTCGTTAACCTTGAAGTAAAACGAATGTGAATGAATAAATTAATATATTCAATTATTCATTGATTTACTAATTTTATCTCCAAAGTCTGAATATGCTGCCTTAATTTGACGACGGGCAAAAATGATTGCATTCACAGAAATGTCACCATTTGGCAAACCTCATAGCTATCGCCGACGAATAACAAAAAGGATTCATTAATTCATTTCTTTCCCTGTTGATTGATCGATTAGTTCATTTAATTATTCATTCATTTATTCATTCATTTATTCATCCATTTAATTCATTTATTTATCTACCTTTTTATTTTGTCATATATTTTAAAGGAGTAATTTCTTTATCCGTTTAATGATTAATTGACTGATTAATTCGTTCATTTATTCATTTATTTATTCATCCATTTAAATCATTCATTTATCTACATTTTTTTTATCTATTCATCTATTTTAAAGGAGTAATTTCTTTATCCGTTTAATGATTGATTGATTGATTCATTCATTTATTCATCCATTTAATTCATTTATTTATCTACATTTTTATTCATTCATCTATTTCGTTGCTTGTCGTAGTCTCCAGCTCCATTGTAAAATAGCTGTAGCAGAACTTCCAGCCAGCATGAGAATGAAGATAGAAGTCCTCAGTACTGTGTGGTCAGTGTGACAGCTAGCCACCGGTCAGTTTAGACCTTAGGCAAACCAGCCAGCATGAGAATGAAGATAGAAGTCCTCAGTGCTGTGTGGTCAGTGTGACAGCTAGCCACTGGTCACTTTAGACCTTAGGCAAACCAGCTAGCATGCTACAGTCATTCATGTTGGTGTAGTTCATTAATATAACATATCAGTTAACGTAGTTTATTAAAATACATCTGGCCTTTCTGTGTACTTGGTTGAGTAAAATACGATAGACGTGCATGTTTGTCTACTCTAACTCGCATGTGTGTGTATTTAGTGTGAAGAACTAATATACGTGTAGAACTTGTTGATTGTGGTGACATAGGGATGTACATGTTATATGTAAATATATAGATATGATAGATAGATAGATATAGATATATGTATAGATATATAGATATGCATATAAAACATGTATAAGCACACTTATATAATTTATGTATATATGCAGACATGCATGTACACATATGAATCTTTAAACACACGCCAATGCAGGCATACGTCTGTCCACATATTATGCTTACATACATGTGCACAAATACATGCATGCACGCACACGTACGCACACACACACTGCACGCTCTGTCTCTTTCTGTCTGTCTGTCTCTCTCTGTCTCTGTCTCTCTCTTTAGCAAAGCTGCACTATTAAAAAAAAAAGGCATGGTTTTCATCTTGCAGTTTCTCTGTATGCCATTGCTGTAAAATCCTCTACCTCTCACTTTAAAAAGGAAATAATAAGAAGAAGAAATAATAGCTGTTAATATTACAGTACTATGACCAATAATAAAGTTTCACTGTCATGCAGAAATGGCGTGGTAACTGTATTTGAATTTATGTTAATGCCATTTTGGAAACAATGCATTGTTTTGATAATTGCAATACTTGGCCAGTAGTTAAGTTTGACTACAATACAGACATGGTATAGTTATTTTATTTTTATTTTTATTTTTATTTTATTCTTTTATATCGAGGATAATGGAAAAAGCACATATGTGCTTTTTTACATCCAGTCCCCGTGTGTATGCGGTTTTGTAAATTCTGTCATCCGTTCCCACCGGCACACAATGGCCTACTCTTCCGAAAAGCGGAACAGGATTTTAACGTGTGCGCAAGATGTTCTGCGTGCGTTCGCACACGGGGCCTCGGTTTAGAGTCTCATCCGAAGGACTGTTGGGGAGAGTGGTTACTGTGTGTCAGCTTGCCCTGCGCGCTATGTAGTAAAATCTGTACGTCTGCTTCACTTGAAAATGCATAAACTTCTACTTGACCAAAGGATGAAGTTAAACTGCCATTAACAAGATGACTTGGTGACTGTATATTTCAGTTTCTCCTGAGGACATTAATATGAAAGTCTACACAGTCATCTGCCTCACTCGAGAAGTGCACTGTTGTGATAATGGCAAAACTGCCAGTAGTGAAGTTTTACTGTCGTAAGGAACTAAAACAATGACTGTCTCAGTTTTTCAGCGGTAAAATCTACACATTTGCCAAACAAAATTGTTGTGACAATTGCAAAATTTGGCCAACACGAAGTTTTACCGTCATAACGCGCTTTGATTTGTTTTTTGCAAGATATAGCGCTATATAAATTACATGTATGATGATGATGATGATGATGATGATGATGATGATGATAATGATGATAAACTAAGAAATAGAATGCTGAAAACGACATATAGTAATTATCACAAGATAGTGGTGAATGTTAACGACTGTATGGAGAGGTATTGGTGACTGTGTTATAGTTTTCATCGTTATAATCTACACACTTGCTTTAATCACAAGAGATTGTTGACTATAGTCAGAGTATTGTAGTGAATGTTAACGACTGTAAGGAGAGGTATTGATGGCTGTATTTGAGTTTTTTAGCGTTAAAATCTACACACTTGCTGTACCAATAAAAGGTATAGTTGTGATAATGACAATACAACAGTGAAAGTAAGAAGAGGTATTGATGGTTATGTCTCAGTTTTTCCTTGTTAAGAACTACACATGTGCTCTACTCAAGAAATATGTGGTTGTAATAATCCCAATCCAACAGTGAATGTTGTAAATGTTGACGAGGTATTGATGACTGTGTCTCCGTTTTTCCTGGTTAAAATCTACACATCCGCTGTACTCCAAAAAGAAACTGTTGTGATGACAATAATAATAATAATAATAATAACATATTATTATTATTATTATTATAATATATGGAATTCATAAAGCGCTGAATCTTGTAAAAAACAAATCGAAGCGTTTAAAGGTAATTATTAATTAATTAATTAATTATAGTAATGATAATAACAACACAATAGTAAAAGTTAACAGCCATAAGGAGATGAATTGGTGATTGTGTTTCAGCTTTTCCTTGTTGAAATCTACACACTTGCTTTACTCACAAATAAAAGATTGTTGCGACAATCACATATAATGATTTAAGTGAACGGCTATAAGGAGATGAATTGGTGATTGTGTTTCAGTTTCCCCCTATGCCATAGGAGCAGTGATCAGCGCTGCAGTGGCTGTCATCCTCATCATCGTCTTCATCATCATGGCCATGCGAATGAAGGTGATGAAGACGTTTGTACTGACTGTGATGATGATGGTTATGATAATAACAATAATGGGGATGATAATAACAATGATAGTCATAGCAGTAGTAATTAAAATAATGTGGCCATGCGAATGAAGGTGATGAAGATGTTTGTACTGACTGTGATGATGATGGTTATGATGATAACAATAATGGTGATGATGATAACAATGATAGTCATAGCAGTAGTAGTTAAAATAATGTAACTTTTAAAGCATGCTACTGCTGTAAACTAAGCTCGTAAGGCACAAAAACCGTGCATGCATGCAGACACTCACACGCATGCTCGCATGCGCGCGCACACAATCACACATGCACGTGCGCGCGCACGCACACACACACACACACATCAACATATTACCACCACCGCTGCCCCTGCTGTCAACCATTACCACCACCATTGTCACTGTCATCAACATCATAATCATCGTCGTAATCATCATCATTACCATCACTACCATTACCGCTACTGCAACAATTATCACCACCACCACTGTCACAATCATAGAAAGTGTCACCTTTGCCATCATCTTCATAATAATCGTAATCATAATCATCGTTATCATCATCATCGCCATCATCATCATCACCACCATCATCGTGATCATCATCACCATCATCATCACCACCACCACGTCGTCGTCGTCATCATAATCATCGTCATCATTCTCATTATCACCACGTCGTCGTCATCATCATCATTATCATCATCACCACCACTAAAAGAAGCAGGTGTGTGTTGTGTGTGTGTTGTGTTGTGTGTGTGTGTGTATGTGTATGTGTCGGTGTTGTGTGTCGTGTGTGTGTGTTGTTGTGTGATGTGTATGTGTGTGTGTCTGTGTGTGTGTGTGTGTCTGTGTGTGTGTGTGTGTAGTGTGTGTGTGTGTGTGTGTGTGTGTTGTGTGTCTGTGTGTGTGTGATGTGTGTGTGTGGTCTGTGTGTGGTTGTTACGTGTGTGTGTTGTGTGTGTTGTTGTGTGTGTGTGTGTGTGTGTGTGTGTGTGTGTGTGTGATGTGTGTGTGTGTGTGATGTGTGTTGTGTGTGTGATGTGTGTGTGTGTTGTGTGTGTGTGTGTTGTGTGTGTGTGTGTGTGTGTGTGTGTGTGTGTGTGTGTGTGTGTGTGTGTGTCTGTGTGTGTGTGTGTGTGTGTGTGTGTTGTGTGTGGTGTGTGTCTGTGTGTGTGTGATGTGTGTGTGTGTGTGTGTGTGTGTTGTGTATGTGTGTGTGTTATATACTGTGGGCAGAAGCGGGACAGGAAGATGCGCGAGAAGCTGGCCAGAGCTCATGACGAGACGCTGGATGACCAGGAGGTGGAGCTGCTGGACGAGACAGTGCAGCCTAACGGCCACTACATGGTATGGCCCTGCACGGTCCCACTGTCTGCTGTCAGCTTTGTCATATACCTGTTGTCTCAATTCTTCTTTCTCGCCTCCAAAATACGTTTGGTATTAATGGCACAGCCCTCACCTGGTTTACCTCATACCTCACAGACAGATTCCAGAAAGTTATTGTGAAACAAAATTCAATCAAAATCTGTCAAAATGGAATGTGGAGTCCCACAGGGATCAGTCCTGGGCCCCGTTCTCTTTACTCTCTACACTGCTCCACTCTCACATATAATAAACAACCACCATATTGATCATCATTTCTATGCCGATGACACTCAGCTTCAGTGCAGTGATACTGTTGAAAACTTGCCTTCCCTCCTGACAAATATGTCCTACTGCCTTCAAGACATTCAAAACTGGATGACTCAGAACAAGTTACAACTTAATGCCGATAAAACCGAAGCCATGCTCATAGGGACCCAACATAAAACTTTCCTCCATCACAACAACATCAATAGAATTCGGCAGTGCGTCAGTTCCTTTGTCCAACTCTGTGAAGTATCTAGGTGTAGTTCTTGACAACACACTCTCTATGAAAAAAAAATTATCACCCAGACCTGCCAGTCTTGCTACTATCAACTACGGCGCATAAGCGCGATTCGCAAGTATCTGTCCACTGATGCAACTTCCAAGCTCGTCACATCTCTCATTCTTTCACGTTTAGACTACTGTAATTCTCTTTTGGCTGGCCTACCAGCATCATCCATCCACTCTCTTCAACGTATACAAAACTCTGCAGCTCGACTGGTCCTAAGAAAGAAAAAATCCGAACACATCACTCCTCTTCTGCGATCTCTTCACTGGCTGCCAGTCTCACAAAGACTGAAGTATAAGATCAGTACCCTCTGTTTCAAATGTCTCCACAAATCTGCACCATCTTCTCTTTGTAACTGTCTTCACCTGTACACTCCATCCCGTTCCCTTCGTTCAGCCGCAGATACTTTGTGCGTCTTCACCTGTACACTCCATCCCGTTCCCTTCGTTCAGCCGCAGATACTTTGTGCTTTCGAACACCCAGATTCAAACAAACCACTGTTGGCTGTCGATCTTTTTCTGTTTCTGGTCCGTCCACGTGGAATGACCTCCCTCTTTCACTTCGCCAAAAACCTTCACTTGATACCTTCAAATCCAGCCTCAAAACACACTTATTTCCTACCTGACACTTTCCCCTCATATCCGTCTCTACTTTTCAACAGCATCCTTCATCTCCTAAGTGTGTGTGGTGGGTGTGTGTGTGTGTGTGTGTGTGTGTGTGTGTGTGTGTACATACACGTGCATAAATTTGAAATATGTTCTTTATTATATTTGAAGAAAGTTGCATGCGCGTAAATGATTTGAGTGCAAGCGCTTCGATTTGTTTGTTTTACAAGATTCGGCGCTATATAAATTCCATATATTATTATTATTATATTGTCATGGGCGTTATCTGTGATTCAGTAGCAGCCCAATTTTAGTTTCCCGTACACTTCTGTGCCTGTGGTGAACTTGTGTCGAAGCCTTCAGGGTTGAAGGTTCACGGGGGAAGGACGTTAGAGGGACGTTGTGGAGGTCGCCACCTCAGGTGGGTGTCTCATTCAGTACGGCTCCATGACAAAACTATGAATAAGGAGATTTGTGTAGTTGAAAGGATATTCACGCTTGGTGATAATGCGAGGCTTTGTAGGTGGTACCCTGCACGTGTTAGCGCAGAGCAGGCACCATCAAAAACACCACCGAAGTAACCGAGTAGCAGCGCAGGGTCCCTCTGGCTGGTTGCCCCACAGCAGCCTAACATATTGATAAACTCCCTTTGGGTTCTAACCCTGAGGATGTGACATGAGGAGTCTGGCTGGGGCTGGGGCAGAGAGATTCTGACGAGCGGCGTGTGGACAGCGGGACAGGAAGGTCACAGGAGAGGAGGCGGCAAAAGAAAAAAAAGTGTTATCATGAGTTGGGGATGGGTAGAGCTCAGTGTCAGAGCACTCGCTTTATGGGTGACCGTTTGCGCGCCTTGGCTTCAGTACAGTCCCCCAGTTCACCCAACTGTAAGTAGGTACCTGCGTTTTTAGGGACATGGAAGGTAAAGCAGCGAAGGAGAGGAGATGGGCGCCGCCCTCAATATGCTGGCCCCTGGAGAAGTGAGGTCTCTGACGCCTCGCTCCCCTACGACCTTATAGGTTATGGAACTCCTTTACCTTTACCCGTTTGTTATGTGTAAAACATCACATCAGCCACCTGGTAATCAGGCAGTATGGTAGTGAAGTCTCAGTTGCATTTTGCATGTATTAGTGTCATCCACACCACAAGCCACGAGGAACTTCCTCTTCTTCCTTTTTTGTCATGTTTCTCCCAGGGGAGGTTTGACATTGGGTGAGCCTTCTCCATCTCTCTCTGTTTTGAGCTTCCTCCTTATTTATGCCCCTTTCTCTAAGATCATCTGCAACACAGGCAGCCCAGGTCTTGCTAGGCCTTCCATTTGGTCTCTTTCCATCCACTACGAAGTTCATTGCTCTTTTTAATGACGTGGTGGTCTGCTTTCCGTTGAACGTGCCCAAACCAGCGCAGTCTATTGCTACTAGCTACAGACTTCAGATCATCAACTTTGCACATTCTCCATAGTTCTTCATTCGTGATCCTGTCTTCCCATTTGATCTTTGTCATGTAACGTAGCATTCGGTTTTCACAGCTCTTCAACAAACGTTCAACAGTTTTTGTGACAACTCACGTCTCCGAGCCATACAGGAGAACAGGTCTGATGCAGCAGGCCTTGTATATCAGACAGCGTCTCTTCAGATCATGAGGAATCAATGTTGTTGTTTTTCAGCCGGCAGAGTACTCTCGCCTGAAGATGAGCTGGGAGATTCCCCGCAAAGACGTGCGGCTGCTGGAGCAGGTAGGGCGGGGCGCCTTCAGCGAGGTGTGGAGGGGCAGGATGCGGCGTACCCCGGGCACCAACGACATCGTCCGCATCATCGTCAAGAAACTGGACAGTCAGTGTTTCTGTGTAGATGTGGTGTTGTTGGTGTGTGTGTGTGTGTGATGGTGTGGTTGGTTGTTAGTGTGTTGCGTGAGTGGGGTGGGTGGGGGGAGGGGAGAGAAAGAGAGAGAGAGAGAGAGAGAGAGAGAGAGAGAGAGAGAGAGAGAGAGAGAGAGAGAGAGAGAGAGAGAGGTGTGGTGTGTGTGTGTGTGTGTGTGTGGTGTTGTGTGTGTGTTTTCTTTCTTTTTTATTTCGAGGATAATGGAATAATCCGTCAATATTTGGGTTTTTTACATCCAATCTCCGTGTGTATGCTGTTTTGAAATTTTTGGCGTCCATTCCCACAGGCACGCAATGGCCTACTCTTGCAATGAGTGGAACAGGTTTCAATGTGTGCGCAAGATGTTCTATGTGCATTCGCACTTGGGACCTTAATTTATAGTCCCATCCGCAGGACTTTTGATGAAATCAGCTCCGATATTAAGTCCAGGGCGAAAAATTCCCTTGAACGAGATTCGAACCCGGGTCAGCATGTATGTGTATGTGTGCATACCTGTAATTGTGCATGTATGTGTGCGTGTGTATGTAAGTAGTAGTCGGAGTAGTCGTTGTTGTAGTAGTCGTAGTAGTCGTTGTGGTAGTAGTAGAAGTAGTAGTGTGTGTGTAAGTGTGTGAGTCTGTTTAGTTGTAGTGTGTGCATACATGTGTGTGTGTGTCTGTAAGGTAGTAGTAGTCTTCAATTCTTCAATGTTACATCTCTGTGTGGAAGCATCTGTTCATTATCGATAAATGTAAATATACGTCCATACGTCCATACATACATGTACACATGTGTATATATGTTGTGTGTGTGTCTGTAAGGTAGTACTAGTCTTCAGCTTTAGTAGTCTTCAATTCTTCAATGTCACATCCCTGTGTGGAAGCATGTGTTCATTATTGATAAATGTAAATATACGTCCATACATCCATGTACACATGTGTATATATGTTGTGTGTGTGACAGACGAGGCGACAGAGCAGGAGCGTCACTTCTTCACCACGCAGCTGGAGGTGATGAAGATGATGCCTGCCCACCCCAACATCCTGCGTCTGGTGGGCAGCTACACCACCAACGGTATCTATCTTTTAATTTATTATTTATCTATTTATTGATTGATTGATTTATTTATTTATACTACTGTAGGGGCGGGATAGCTCAGTGGTCGGAGCACTCGCTTTCCCCCAGCCAAGTTAAGCAGCGTCGAGCGTGGTTACCAGTTGGATGGGTGACCGTTTGCGCGCCTTGGCTTCAGTACAGTTCACCCAGCTGTAAATGGGTACCTGCCCTCTTTAGGGTCAGGGAAGGTAAAGCAGCGAGGGAGAGGAGATGGGTGCCGCCCTCAATATGCTGGCCCCTAGAGAAGTGAGGTCTCTGACGCCTCGCTCCCCTACGACCTTATAGGTTATCGGACTCCTTTACCTTTACCTTTTTTTTTATACTACTGTAGGTTACGAGATTTCAGGATCACGAATGAAGAACTGTGGAGAATGTGCAAAGTTAATGATCTGAAGTCTGTAGCTAGTAGCAATAGATTGTTTGGGCACGTTCAACAGAAACCAGACCACCACATCATTAAAAGAGCAATGAACTTTGTAGTGGATGGAAAGAGACCAAAGGGAAGACCTAGCAAAACCTGTGCTGCCTGTATTGCAGATGATCTTAGAGAAAGGGGCATAAATAAGGAGGAAGCTCAAAACAGAGAGAGATGGAGAAGGCTCATCAATGTCAAACCTCCCCTGGGAGAAACATGACAAAAAAGGAAGAAGAAGAATAAGAAGGTCACGAGATTTCTCTGCGTGAAATTCGGGCTGCTCTCCCCGGGGAGGGAGCGTCGCCACAAGAGCAGTGCCACCCATTTTGTTTTTCTTGGTTTGCAACTGTATTTGTTTCCCTATCAGGGTGGCTTTTTTCTAAGAATTTTGCCAGGGACAACTCTCTTGTTGCCGTGGGTTCTTTTACATGCGCTGAATAATTTTGTATAACACACGGGACCTCGGTTTATCGTCTCATTCGAAAGACTAGCGCCCAGACCACCACTCATGGTCTAATGGTTGGGGGAAAAGTTTCGGGCCCAAACGAACCACCGCACACTTCCGACCCGGACCTTTCGCTTTCTAGACAGGCGCGTTACCTCTAGACCACCGATCTACTGTGTGTGTGTGTGTGTGTGTGTGTGTGTGTGTGTTGTGTTGTGTTGTGTTGTGTGTTCTGGTGTGTGTTGTGTGTGGTGGTTGTGTGTGTGTGTGTTGTGGTTTTCGTGTGTGGTGTGTGTGTGGTGTGTGTGTGTGTGTGTGTGTGTGTGTGTGTGTGTTCGTGTGTGTGTGTTGTGTGTGTGTTGTGTGTTTGTGTGTGTGTGTGTTCTTGGTGTGTGTTTTCTGTGTGTGTGTTTTGTGTGTGTGTGTGTGTTTCTGTGTGTGTGTGTGTGTGTGTTTCGTGTGTGTGTGTGTGTTTCTCTTGTGTGTGTGTGGTGTTCTGTGTGTGTGTGTGTGTGTGTGTGTGTGTGTGTGTGTGTGTGTGTGTTGTGTGTGTGTGTGTGATTGTGTGTGTGTTCGTGTGTGTTTTGTGTGTGTTTCTTTGTGTGTGTTTCTCTCTGTATGTGTTTCTGTGTGTGTGTGTGTTTCTGTGTGTGTGTGTGTGTGTGTTTCTGTGTGTGTGTGTGTGTGTGTGTGTGTCTGCCTCTGTGTGTGTGTGTTGTGTCTGCCTCTGTGTGTGTGTTGTGTGTCTGTGTCTGCCTCTGTGTGTGTGTGTGTGTGTCCTGTGTGTGTCTGTGTATGTCTGTGAGTGTGTGTTTTGGGGGGGGGGGGGTAGTCGACGGCAAGACGAAAGGAGGGTTAGGGGGTGTATGTAGGTAGTTGGAGGGTGGTGGTGTGTGTACGTGTATGTGCGTGCGTATTTCAAGTAATTACATCGTAGTTAATACGAATCATTCCATCCATTTTTGTCCGCTAATGATTTGAAGTTTCACTTTAAAATGGATGACTTAGAAGAAACTTTAACCCACACCCACCAGATCATAAATTCCAAACTTCTGACCACTAAGCTAACTGCTCCATACTGACCACCATCTCCCTCTGCCGCTTTGGGGGGACAGTATCGACAGCCTGGTGGTCAGAGTGATGTATTCGGGATCTGCTGACCCGGGTTCGAATCTTGTTCAAGAGGATTTTTTCTCTAGAGTTAACACCAGTACCGACTCCACTCCCTCTAAAAGTCCGGATGAGACTAAAAACCGAGGTCCCGTGCGCGAATTCAACTCTTGCACACACGTTAAACCCCGTTCCACTTTTCAGAAGAGTATTTTATATTGTATACTATTTTAAGTCACGAGATTTCTCTGCGTGAAATTCGGGCTGCTCTTCCCGGGGAGAGCGCGTCGCCACAAGAGCAGCGCCACCCTTTTTTTCTTTTTTGTTTGTCTGCAACTGTATTTTTTTCCCTATCAGAGTGGGCTTTTTCTAAGAATTTTGCCAGGGACAACTCTCTTGTTGCCGTGGGTTCTTTTACGTGCGCTGAAAATTTTGTGTAACACACGGGACCTCGGTTTATCGTCTCATCCGAAAGACTAGCGCCCAGACCACCACTCATGGTCTGACGGATGGGGGAAAAGTTTCGGGCCCAAACGGGTAGGCCATAGAGTGCCGGTGGCGGGAACGGATGACGACATGTTCAAAACTGCAGACACACAGGGAAGTGGCTGTAAAGAAAAGAAGCACACACACGAGCGCTTATTCCTTCAACCTCGAAATTAAAATAAAAAGTGATAGATAGATAAAAGAGTGAAGCAAGCAGACAGATACCCTGTGTGTGTGTGTGTGTGTGTGTGTGTGTGTGTGTGTGTGTGTGTGTGTGTGTGCGTGTGTGCGTGCGTGTGTGCGCGCGCGCGTGCGTGCGTGTGTGTGTGTGTGCCTCAGAGCCGTGGCTGCTGATGCTGGAGGTGGCCCAGGAGGGGACGCTGCTGGAGCATCTTCAGAGGCATCGTCCGGGGCAGCAGGAGATCGTCATGGGGCGAGGCGGGGACGAGCCCGTCTTCATGCGCAAGCAGACCCTCACCGCCCAGAAGCTGCTCTGCCTGGTCGCCCAGGTGGCCAGCGGCTTGGAACACCTGCAGAAATTCAAGGTGAGTGGTGTTTAACACCTGCAGAAAGTCAAGGTGAGTGGTGTTTAACACCTGCAGAAATTCAAGGTGAGTGGTGTTTAACACCTGCAGAAATTCAAGGTGAGTGGAGTTTAACACCTGCAGAAATTCAAGGTGAGTGGTGTTTAACACCTGCAGAAATTCAAGGTGAGTGGTGTTTAACACCTGCAGAAATTCAAGGTGAGTGGTGTTTAACACCTGCAGAAATTCGAGGTGAGTGGAGTGGAGTGGAGTTTTCACACCTGCAGAAATTCGAGGTGAATGCAGTTTCACACCTGCAGAAATTCAAGGTGAGTGGAGTGGAGTGGAGTTGTCACACCTGCAGAAATTCAAGGTGAGTGGAGTGGAGTGGAGTGGAGTTTAACGCCTGCAGAAATTCGAGGTGAGTGGAGTGGAATTTTTACACCTGCAGAAAGTCAAGGTGAACACCTGCATCAATTCAAGGTGAGTTCTAACATTTGACTGACCCTTCATGGTCTGACCTTCTTAAACTGACTTGCTACAGTTGCAGGAGAGTTTTCTCTTCCCTGTAGACCCTGCAGTGTCAGGACATTAGAATGCTCCACCGGCATGCTGTCTGACTGAGCTGTGTACCAGCAGCTTGGAAGACTGGCAACACTGCAGTTCCTAGTATAGATTGTGGCCTACCAGGTGCCGCCTGCTGTGGAAATGTATTAGCTTGTGAGAGAAACGACTGTGGAAACCAGGGTCTTGCACTGAGGCCCCTGCAGGTTTGAAACAAACAAGCCAGTACTGGTTTGCCCTGCTCAGAATTGCTTGGTTTTCTTCTCTCTCTCTCTCTCTCTCTCTCTCTCTCTCTCTCTCTCTTCTCTCTCTCTCTCTCGTCTCTCTCTCTCTCTCTCTCTCTCTCTCTCTCTCTCTCTCTCTCTCTCTCTCTCTCTCTTCTCTCTCTCTCTCTGTCTGTGTGAGTGTTAGGCTTTTGATGCTGTTGCTAGTCACCACTTGTCACTTTCTGTAGAAGTAAAGCCTGAAGTATCTATTATCTATCTATCTCTCTGTCTCTCTCTCTCTCTCTCTCTCTCTCTCTCTCTCTCTCTCTCTCTCTCTATATATATATATATATATATATATATATATATATACATATATATAAAATCATGTCTATGTGTGTGTGTTTCAGCTGATCTACTATCGCCTGCAGTGCAGCCGTGTGCTGGTGGGGAAGGGCGGGGTGTGTAAGCTGTACAGCTTTGGATTCCCTCAGGAGATGGCCAACAGGAATGCCTATCAACAGGTAGGTGCACAGTGGGGGCAGAGAGAGAGAGAGAGAGGGGGGGGGGAGGAACTCTGAAATGATTTATTGTAGGCTACTTAGGTGTTTGGCCACAAAACAATTCAAAGGGAAGACAAAATATGAAGAAAATGATGTATGACTTCACGAAATCTTTGATAAGACCTTGCCACACACAGAGAGAGAGAGAGAGGAGAGAGAGAGAGAGAGAGAGAGAGAGAGAGAGAGAGAGAGAGAGAGAGTGCATGGTACATGCATACGCATGAGCATTAAAAGAAATATAAATTATACCATCTTTTCCCAGATATTCTAAATTTTATGAAGAAAACTCTGTTGTTAGTAGGATTATCAGAAAAAGTCAACTGTATTGTGCACTCCAGATCTGAGACCTTTTGGGCTTTTAAAAAAAAATTTAAGTAATATTTTGCAAAATCAAGAAATCCTAAGTATTTGAGGTCTTTTAAGTTTCTAAAAGCATTCATGATTTTGTTTTGATATAATCATTTGAGAATAATACTGTATAATGTTAATATACCAGTTATAAATGTTGTCACTAACATGTTTCATGTCTGCACATGAATGTTGTTGTGCGAAATGTGTAGTATATTTGTCCACCTTTTTTTTCACAAGGTGCAATGACCGTTTGGGGGACATGCAGGATTTCATGAAACATTATTGTAACATTGTTATTTGCATTATCCAAAACACTTTCAAAACTGCAGATGACAGAAATATAAGTGCAGTCACCGTTTTCAACAGAGAATCACAAGTTTATCTTTGTTTATAAATTTTGCTCAGTTTCAACATCTTTTATTTGTTGTAAATGTCAAAATGTGAACATCAATCTTAAATACATAGTTTTTTCAGGTAGAACATTTTCAGTCAAAATTAACTTTGTGACATTCATATAAATTTCAACTCATCACAGATTCATACCGTTTACATGAGATTTACAAAGTTATCATTTATTTATAAATTTATTTATTTCAAACATCTTTTACTGGATGACAGAAAATGGAATCAGCACTTAATATAGTTTTTTCATCCAAGTCAGCACCTTTGTATTCGTTTAAATGTCAAATGTGAATCATCTTCAGATAGTCAGTTTTTATTGGTCCATTTGAGATTCTAAAGATAAATTTGTTGACACTGAGTAACGTAGTGTTTTGTGTGTGTGTGTGTGTGTGTTGTGTTGTGATGTTGTTTGTTGTGTCTGTGTGTGTGTCGTGTGTGTGCTGTTGTGTGTTGTTGTTGCGTGTGCGCGTGTGTGTTGCTGTTTTGTAGTGTCATCCTCCCAGTGTAGTTGTGTTGTGTGAGTCTCTGGTGTGAGTGTGTAAAGTGTGTTGACATGACGTGCGTGTGTCAGTGCTGGTGCGTGCTGCGTGTGTGTGTGGTTTCCTGTGTGTGTCGTGTGTCTGTGTGTGCGTGTGTGTTGTGTGCGTGTGTGTGTTGTGTTGTTGTTGTTGTGGTGGTCAGTCTCGCCCAGTACGTTGTGGAGTCTCTGTGCAGTGTGTACAGCGTGAAGCAAGTCGGGTCACTGGCTCCTCATGTGGGAGTCTTCCACTTGGTCATGCATGATACTTCTGCCTGTTGTTGTTGTTGTTGTTTGTTGTTGTTGTTTTCGTTGTTGGTTTTGTCCAGCTGTAAAGGTTTCTGGAGAAAATGTAGGCTAAGAGATGGGTTTTTTAGAAAAAAATGTTTTTACAGTGAAACAGAAACAAAGTGGTAATGGTTGACTAGTTTGGTATTGTAGATAACATTAAATTTTATATTCAGCACAATGGGAAAACCATACTGCGATATAACATTTTATGTTCAGGATAATGGGAAAAACCTATTGTGATGTAAAATTTTATGTTCAGGATAATGGGAAAAGCCTACTGTGATATAAAATTTTATGTTCAGGATAATGGGGAAAATCTACTGTGATATAAAATTTTATGTTCAGGATAATGGGGAAAATCTACTGTGATATAAAATTTTATGTTCAGGATAATGGGGAAAATCTACTGTGGTGTGAACTTTCGTGATTAAAGTAAGACTTAAGACAGAGGCTTAACGGTGTTTATGATGGGATATACACATACTGATATGTGTGAAAGGATAATCCTACCTGGTATATAATAATAATAATAATAATAATAATATATATATATGTATGGGTTTTATATAGCGCTGGTATATGCTGTGTTTGACTTTGCAGTGTTTATAACAAATGGAAGATTGGGTTTGAGTTACCACTGAGGTGTCAGTTCACAGTGTGCACTTTTCCCCATGGAGTTAACCTCACTTTTCATTGGATTTCCCCGCAGTGAATGAAGGGAGAAGTCAAGACATCACTACAACGGAAGATGATTTGAGGAGATGAAAGAGTAGAGATGTTGGCTTTGCCAACACTGTGTCATAAAGAGTGAAGTGTTTCATGTGATGTGCTTCATAGGAAGAAGCAACGTTGGAGGATGTTGTGGCTGACATGCAGCCATAGGACGCTGGCTGTTACTCTAATGTGTGCGGATGTGGACATAGTTGTAGGTATGAGGGGGTGGCTGTATTTGTCTCCCTTGTGCAAGGAGTACAAGCGCAGGGCTGTGTTTCTAATGAGGGAGGAACAAAAACCACTGTTTCCTTGGTGATAGTTCAGACTTCTCCTAGCCTACACTTTGCCTATGCAGTGAATTGTAGAATTTATAGGTAAAAAAGGTAAAGGTGTTTTCATAGCCTATGCGGCATTTGGGAAGCGAGATATCAGAGACCTCAGCTTCTCCAGGGGCCAGCATATTGAGGGCGGCGCCCATCTCCTCTCCCTCGCTGCTTTACCTTCCCTGACCCTAAAGAAGGCCGGTAGCCATTTACAGCTGGGTGAACTGGGGGACTTTACTGAAGCCAAGGTGTACAAACGGTCACCCATCCACTTAGTAGCCACACTCAGTGCTGCTTAAACACCTTAGCTAGTGGAGAGCGAGTGCTGTGAGCACCGAGCTACCCTGTCCTGTCCTGTAGACTTTCTGCGGCCTGTTTGTAGAGGCCACATTCGCCTCTGCTCTGAACATGCTTCTTAGCTTGGAGGACGCTGCAGACAAGGGAGGTAATCTTTCTCGGCTCTGTGACCCAGGTTTGACCCCCTGGCCCCACCTGACCCCCCAGGAGGTGTTGGAGAGTGTGCACACCGGCAAGAGAATGAGCCCCCCGCCCCACTGCAGCAAGGCGCTGTGAGTACCGATGGATGAATGAGGGAGTGTGTGAGTGTATGATTTATTTATTTATTATTTATTTTTGCTGCCTCATTTTCCGTGATGTCCCCCGTCCTGCTGTTCCCACGCCGCTCATTCCACTCTCCCCGCCACAGCCATACCCAGATTTGCTATGCCTCATCCCCAGGGTTGTAAGTCCACAGGGAGCCCATCAATATCAGGCCTCCGTGGATCCACCAGCCAGAGGGGCCCTGCACTGCTGCTGGGTCACTTTCAGTGGTGCCTGTTCTGAGCTAACATATGCAGGACACCACCTACTAAGCCCCCTACTAACAACAGTATTAGCTCAGTCGCGGAGCCAGACTGAGTGAGTTGCCCACCCGAGGTGGCAACCACCACAACGTCCCTCCAACGACCGTCCCCCGTGAACCTCCAACCCCAAAGGCTTTGACACAAACTCACCACAGGCACAGAAGTGTATGGGCAAACCGAATCTGAGGCCACCATGAGACCAGAGCAACTGGGTGGGACCACCGAATCAGGCAATTGTTTTTGTTATTGCATGATGATTAATGACAATGAGGATGACGTAATTATGCTGCTGTGGAAGTGCATATGCTTTGAGACTACTTGGCAGGGTTGTACTCTATGCTTACTATCATAACATATCCCGGCGCCAACAGGGCCCTAGAGATACAGACACCTGCAGTGTTGGTCAGGTAATTTGAGCAACACTCTCACACTCGCATCCATTAAGTGGATGAAGCTCGACTGTGTGGTCCCAGTCTTCCCACTGAGCCCAAAGCACATTCACTCTGGGTAGGAGCCGGCCGGAGTCCGAAAAAATCCCTATGACTCTTATGGGAATCGAACCCGTGACCTTCCAGTCCGAAATCCAAGGCGCTAACCACTGCGCCATGGCGGCTGGTTGAGTGTATGATTTATAGATAGGATAAGAATCTCCACACTCTTCAGCATAGTGGCAGCACTGGGGGGAAAGGAAATTCAGAGCATGCACCCTGTCTCCATCATCACACCCGGGGATCACTGGGTACACACTGGATGAAAGGTGTGCATGTGTGGCTGCTTTAAGTACCTCGCCATACTGGCACAGTCATACTAAGCCATACTAAGATTTGTTTTCATGTCATGAAGAATCCAGGTTGTTGCGCTATGAGATTGCCATGGCTGAAGAGAATGTCAACATAATTTTTGAAAGTATAACAATATCAGGC
The DNA here is from genome assembly GCA_028751875.1 of Rapana venosa. Taxonomy (NCBI): domain Eukaryota; kingdom Metazoa; phylum Mollusca; class Gastropoda; order Neogastropoda; family Muricidae; genus Rapana; species Rapana venosa. The sequence continues at coordinate 36,118,557 of CM054160.1, read as the reverse complement.
TAGGCCTTGGCACATAGCTGACATCAATTACTGACGCAGCTTTGGCAAGGGCTGTGTCCGAGGACATAGGTTGATGCATCTACATAGAAACTGTACGTTTAGTAAAGGTTGGCTCTGGCAAGAGGTGTATGCAAGCTCATGAATAATTATTATTGTCATCATAAGCTTGCATGTAATTCTTATCACAAAATGATTCTTTTCTTTTCCTGATTTGTGATCTCATCTTGGTCAGAATCACCAGATTTTCTCACTATTCTCAACATCATCACCATTGATCATCATCATCATCATCATCATCATCAACATCACAAACTTCATCTTCATCACCACCGTCACCACCATCACCACCATCATCATCACACCACCACCACCATCATCACACCACCACCACCATCATCATCCACCACCATCATCATCATCATCATCACCACCATCACCACCACAACACCACACTCACCCCGCCGACCCTCTGTCCCGCCCAGCTACAACCTGATGACCAAGTGCTGGATGGCTCAGCCAGATGACCGCCCCACCTATGACAGCATCCTGGACACTCTGTCCCGCCTCTTGACCGAGGCTGACCAGCACGTGCAGTTCACCCACCTCCCCGCCTACCTCCACAGTCTGGACGGGGGCGCTGACGGAGACGGGGACGAGATTTCCCACGCCTAGAGCGTTGCCGTGTGCTGTGGTGGAGGCTGAACTGGGGTCACTGAAGCTGGGAACTGTGGAGAGAGAGAGAGTTGGACAGGAGAATGTCTTCAGAGAAGAAGCAACGTTGGGAGGATGTTGTGGCTGACATAGGTCACTGGCTGTTGTGTGTAGGATGAAGTCATCGATGGATGACTTGTTGTTTTGTCAACTGAGTCCAGAAAGAACTGGCGTGTGTTGTCAGTGACATGAGAGAAAAAACATGACAGTTTTAGCCGTTCCTGGTGTACATAACCTTGTCCTCCTCAACCTGTTGACGCTCAACGCTGCACTGTTCCAGCTTTGTTCCTGATTCTGATTCCTGCGTGAGATTTTTCTTCTCTCAGCATTCCAGGTAGAGCTGTCCACCCTCTGATGCTTCTTCTCACACACACACACACACATACGCACGCGCGCGCACGCACGCACACATACGCACGCACACACACACACACTCACACACACACATACACACACTCACAGACACACATGCACTCACTCACAGACACACACACACTCACATCACACACACACACACACACACTCACACACACACACACATACACACTCACACACACACACACACACACACACACACACACACACACACACACACACACACACACACACACACACACACACATGCACTCACTCACAAACACGGAGCAGGCTGAGTTGCCAGCATGGACAAGTCTGTGCAGAGAAACATGTGTCAGGTGGTGGAGGGTGTGATGGATGACTGATGTGGAGCAGAGGTCAGTCAGTGTACGTGAGGGGGGAAGGACAGTGCTGGTCTGCTGTGGAAAGGCTTCTGTTTTTAATTCACTGAAGCACAGGATGGTGTGGAGAAAGGACATGGGAATATCAGTGAAATATAGACGTCTGGAAAAAAGAGAGAGTGTGAATATCAATGAAATAATTATACATATCTGGAAAAAAACCCAGAGGGTCAGTCTTAAGATGTGTATGTAAATAAATAAATTTTCAGAAAGTACAGGAAGGAACATGGCCTATTTTACATTATCTAGTTATGTAAAAAAAATAGTGAATGATTTAATTCAGCATGTGTGCATAGTTAAGTTAAGAGAAGAAAAATGAAGAGAAAAATAAATTCAGGTGAAAACTGAAAATTGAAACTGATGTTCACCAATCCACTTATATAAAGAAATGCATGCTTTAAAAGCAAGATTTCTGTATAATCCTCTTATAAACGAAAAACAATAGCAAAAAAGTGTCTGGAGTAATGAATTTAGCTCCTCTAATAGTCTGATTAACTGAAGAAAGTGAAAGATTGTAGATTCACGCCTTGATAATCACATTTTCCAAGAAAAAAATATGAATAGTGAGATTTAGGCCCGATATCTAAAAAAAAGGGACTTTACCAAAGGAATAAAAGTATCAACATAATCCAGTTCTGTGCAGAAAACCAGGAGATGATAGTGTCAGCAATGTGACCAGCTCTGAGGGCATGATGTGAAATATGTTGGTGTAAACTGACGCTGGAAAAAGAGAAAATGGCTAGTCATTGAAGGAATTGTCTTGAAAATACAGACCACTTCACGATATCTAATAATATGTATTGAAGTTATTACATCTTTTGTAATGAATATGTGACAGTGTGTCCAGAATGTTGTTGATATGTATAAAGTAGGTGTGTGTTGACCATATAATTAATATTTATCATGTTTTCTTTGAGTACCGTACTGGAAAAATATTGGATAAATTTATCTTTGGTCTGTTGCATTTTGTTGTGTGTCATATTTAGGAGAAGATAATTATTTTCAAAATTTTCGATTAATGAACTATTAACAATTATGTACATTTGGAGAAACTGAAATTTTTTCGTCAGGTTTTTTTTTTAAAGGACGATTTTTTCTGATAACTCGAAACAGTAAAAATGTCTTCATTATTTTGGGACCTGCTTGAACCCGAATTTGCTACAAAATCAGTCATAACACCAATATTTTTGATGCAATTTTTCACGTTAAAAAAAGACACTAGAAATCACACTCAATGCCTGGATGTAAAAAAGCACATAAGTGCTTATTCCATTATCCGCGATATAAAAGAAAGAAAGAAAGAAAGAACATCCATCCCCCAGAACCACAAACACGAACACGTGGTTCAAACATTGCAGTCACCAGCATGACAGAAACACAAGTGTTGGAAGACCAGCTTGTTTGTTAACTGTTTATTCCTTTTGTCAGATATAAAGATAGGACAAGGGTGTATGCCTACCTAACAGGCCCACTATCTCTCTCTCTCTCTCTCTCTCTCTCTCTCTCTCTCTCTCTCTCTCTCTCTCTCTCTCTGTCTCTCTCCAAAAATTGTTTATATTTTTTGTATCTTTATAACTGTGTAGAGTACAGCAGTAGTGTTATGCATAAAATGTGTAACACATTCAATTCATGTTTCATTTATTCCCGAAGTCGGAATCCGGCTACCTCCATGATGGGCTAAAACGGTTGTTTACGCAACATCTCACTGTTGGTGAGCTCATCCACATTCAATTTTATACGTGTGCATGTGACATAATAGATGATCACATGTCAAATCAGGATATCACGAATGTTATATGATCACATGTTATGAGCTGTGGTTAGTATATACATTTTATATAGTATATGGTCACATTTGATGTTCAGTTGTGATTTTATGCAGAGTTTGTGAATCTTTTCAGCTCTGATGCATTTACATTACATATAACTGTACCTAGAGGTGCATTATGACCGCATATGCAGGGTTATGTGTGCAATATGATTTCAGTTAAACTCTGTCGTTGTTTAAGATCTCGTCGTATTACTCAGATTACGGTTTTTTGCCTGGCTCAAATCAGATCACTACATTCTTTACTAGTGTTTTCTCAGTTTGATGTGACCCTGTGCTATTTTTTTAATATTAGCTTGATTGATATATAAGTATGTTATTTAGCAATGGTCACATTTGACAATGATCACGGTTGACAGACCTTACCCCTACAAATTCAACACCAAATAAACATGTAAACTACCCCCCCCCCACACACACACACACACACTCACAAAACAGAACAGACATAAAAATTGAAGACCAACGAAAACACAAAACTTCTACAAACAAGCCAAAAGCAAAATGATCAACAAACTACAGACCTGTTTTAAGGTCTTAATAGAAGCCAGTTTTCAACTTGGTTGTGGGGAAGAAATATCTGTAAAAGACCATTATTTTATTTCATGAGTAAGTGTGTGTGTGTGTGTGTGTGTGTGTGTGTGTGTGTGTGTGTGTGTGTGTGTGTGTGTGTGTGTGTGTGTGTGTGTGTTTGCTGTAAAGATGAAATACTTTTTAATTGAGACTCTCTAAGTTACAGAACAGACACAAGTACACTCCATTGAAGAAGACAGACACATGAAGTGAGAAACGACAAAAAGACATGAATACTCGCTAATACTGAAGAAGCGCGAGACTGAGATTAAACACTCGTAGATTGAGGTCAAAGCACTCGTGGATTGAGGTTAAAACACTTGTAGAGTGAGGTTAAAACACTTGTAAGATTGAAGTTAAAATACTCGTCAGATTGAGGTTTTTTAAAAAACTTGCAGATTGAGGTTAAAACACATGTAAGATTGAAGTTAAAACACTTGTAGTTTGAGGTTAAAACACTTTTAAGAGTGAGGTTAAAACACTCGTACTTAGGATTGAGGTTAAAACACTCGTAGATTGAGGTTAAAACACTCGTAGATTGAGGTTAAAAACACTTGTGTGATTGAAGCTAAAACACTTGTAGTTTGAGGTTACAACACTCGTAGAATTGAGGTTAAAACACTCGTAGAATTGAGGTTAAAACACTCGTAGAATTGAGGTTAAAACACTCGTAGAATTGAGGTTAAAACACTTGTGGATTGAGGTTAAAACACTCGTAGAGTAAGGTTAAAACACTTGTAGAGTAAGGTGTTTTTGAGGTTAAAACACTTGTAGATTGAGGTTAAAACACTTGTAGATTGAGGTTAAAACACTTGTAGATTGAGGTTAAAACACTTGTAGATTGAGGTTAAAACACTCGTAAATTGAGGTTAAACCATTCAACGATTAAGGTTACCACACTGACAGTGGAGCTGCTCAGATGTCCATTAATATGCAGAGCCTGGCACAGTTTACATCTGGCATGTCCTGATGTTGCCTCATGAACAGAGAGTCTGAAAAGTGTATAATGTGTATCTGTTCCTTCCTCAGACGATTTATCATCATGGGAACTGGACGTCTGCACTTATACATAAACAAAAGGAGTAAAGGCACTGGCAGGTCTGCACTTAAAGCTGACCTGGGAGATGGTAAAAATCCCCGTCTTTAACTCACTAGACCCCACTGCCGATATTTAAACCCAGGACCTCACGAACGCACTGGATGAAAGTCAAATGCTCTTACCCACTCAAATATCGTGTTTATATAGCAGAGTTAGATAAGGCCAAAAACGGCCTCTGAGGTTTGGGCAAAGCTAGAATTGTGAAAATTCACGACAAAAACAACGATGGCCCAGCCTTGGTGTGCAGTGTGAATGTGTGTCTGGATCATCATATATCAACTGGTGGTTCTTTCTAGTCATAGGTTTCTTCTTGCTTATGCTTAAGGCTGTATCGATGAGTCCTAAGACACTTTGTTTATCCATTGGTATCTGTCTTTCACAAAAAATGATCACTTGCTGGCACAAAATTGCTTTGTTTTGCTCTTTCATTATGTAAGAGAAAGAATATTTTAGTTACTTAAATTCATACATTGATCTCAGATGCAGAAACTTTGGAGAAAATGTAAATGTGATGATATTCACATGTTCTCCAGAAAAAAGTGTGTGGTTGTCTCAAGGTTTTGTTTGGTTCTTTAAAAAACCCAGATCGGTTATGTGTGTGTGTGTGAGTGTGTGTGTGTGTGTGTGTGTGTGTGTGTGTGTGTGTGTGTATGTGAGTGCATGTGTGTGTAAATGTGTGTGTAAATGTGTATGTATGTGTGTGTTGAGGCAGCTTGAATTTATGTAGTTCAAGAAGTTGTTTTGATAAAAACAAGCAGCAGACAATAACTTGGGTTAAAACGGTCGCATACACAAAATCTCACCATTGGTGAACAGCACAGCTCTAGTGGAGGAACAGAAAAGAACCAAAACAAAACCAGCTTTTTTTGTTCACACACACACCACACACACACACACACACACACACACACACACACACACACACACACACACACACACAACACACACACACACACACACTTACTCAGTTTTAAGTACATCTCAAATTCAGCGTAGGGCTTTGGGAAGGGTTGGGAGGTTTCACTCAGATAACTGGAAACGTCCATTTCTCTGCAAGAGACACATATTATAAGTGATGTTTTAAGCCTGTGACATTCACCTTCACCTATCACGTAGTTTGTAAGACCTTTGGGGAACCACTGAGAATTTTGCAACCAGCTTCCTCCACTTTTCGCAGTTCTCTGTTTTCTGCAATTTGTCATTCCACAGATGTGAAGAAGTGTTGTTGTCAGTAGCAGCTAAGGTGTGAACATGAAGGGAGTCAGTGTGAATTGTCCTGAGCCTCTGGAAACTTTTTACTGCTCAAACTGTGGGGAGTAAAACAACAAAATTAATAGAATTTTCCTCTTCTTTATCCCTAACACCATCTTTTCTTTTTTTTGTTTGTTAATTTTTGAATCGACCTTAAATATAAGCTTTTCATGAAGTGATAGTTTATGCTTCCACTCCTTTTGTGTGTGTGTAAAATTGTTGAGCCTTAGTGTCAGTCTTCGGTAAACTGATAGTTTACCCATAACCGCCCCCCCATCCCCCACTCCTTTTTATGTTTTTGTTGTTGTTTTGGGGGATGAAACTGAGCTGAAATGTCAGCTCATAAGTATAAGTTGGCTGCTTATCCCCTGTCTCCTCCCCGCCCCCCACCTCCCCCGTCCCCCCCCTTTTTTTCCCCCCAAACTGAACTAAATGTAAGCCTTAGGTCAGTTAGTGGTTTAACCCTTTCTTGTCACAGGGAGTTTTTCCTCCACAATGTGAGTGCAAAAAAAAAAGTGGATTTGAAATCTTGATGTAGCAAAGATAGAAGAAGTGTACATTTTCTGAAAAGAAAGTAAACGAGCAATACATAGGAATGTGCTATTACGTTGATGTAACAACTTTCATAGCCAGACAAAGACACCGTTGTTTGCAGGGTTGACGCTTGTGAGCACCATTCCAGAACGGCGCACAGGCAAGTATAGGGTTAATATTGAAGTCTGAACTTGACGTTGTTTTATTTCACGAAATGTTTTGAAAAAATTTCATTCATTTTTCCGGAAGAATGAATCCATTCTTGTATACTGAAAAACATTACCATGAAATCGTGTAAAAATGTGTACAATATGATATGTGTTATCTGTGCTTTCATACTGTGCAATATGATTTTATTTTGCTATATGTATGATGGCTTGGAAAGTCTGCGTTTTTAAGGCATTGATGACATTTTTTGTATGTTTGTATCTTTATCTTTAATGAATGGTAAAGATGGTCTCAGTGTGTGTGTGTGTGTGTGTGTGTGTGTGTGTGTGTGTGTGTGTGTGTGTGTGTGTGTGTGTGTGTGTTGTTTTTGCTTGGGTCGATGTGCAATATTTTGTGATTGTCTAGCATTTTAAATATATTTCTATTGGCTTTATTCAAGTAGTAGATATTCGATCTTTTCTTCAGAGGACTTATGTGTCTTGGTGCTGTGCACTGTGCTTCTTTCTCTATACCTTCAGTTTGTATCACAAAGTGACTCTCCTGTTCACACACACACACACACACACACACACACACACACACACACACACACACACACACACACACACACACACACACACACACACACACACACAAACACACCAGATTGAGTTCGTGTATACTATTCAGTATCAGGTGTCAATGTGATTTTTTCTTTTTTTGCTTTTGATTCTTTTTTTTGGTATTTTTGTTTATAAAACTTTTAGGGGAAGGGGTTGTTGTTGTGATAAGTGTTGGTGTTGTTGTTGTTCCTGTTCACTTTTGTTTAATATTGGGACTGTTGTGTAGCGTTCACATGCTTACGGCAAAATACCATTCTTCACATGGAGTCTTTTAAATGATGACCAGATGTGTGTGTCCTCTCTATGCGGTTTTATTTCTGTGTTTGGTTTATTTGGCGAGGGCGCCGCCATCAATATTCTGGCCTCTGGAGAAGCTGAAGTCTCTTACATCTCGCTCCGTAACGACCGCATCGGTTATGGAAACACCTTTCCTTTTATTTGGTTTTCATTTTATTCCATCCCATCTTCTTCTTCTTCATCCTTTCTTTCTTTCTTTTCCCACTTCTCCTCCTCCTGTTTTCATCGCTTCTCTTCTGTTTCTTTGTTGATTCTGTGGCAACCTGCTTCCTTGTTTCTTATTCTCAACATAATTATATATGATACACGCTTCACAAGAGGATGGGCGACTGACGTCATAGATCACGTAGATAGAAAACACTGACGTCATAGATCACGTGTATAGAAAACACTGACGTCATAGATCACGTGTATAGACAACACTGATGTCATAGAATCATGTGGATAGACAACACTGACGTTATAGATCACGTGGATAGACAACACTAACGTCATAGATCACGTGGATAGACAACACTGACGTCATAGATCACGTGGATAGACAACACTGACGTCATAGATCACGTGGATAGACAACACTGACGTCATAGGGAAACAATACAATGTAAAACTTGTCCTGCAATGTTATTGAAAAGATGGGAACAGGGGAGATAATCAGCGGTCCAGAGGTGATACACCCCCCTAGAAAGTTCGAGATGGGGGGGGGGGGGGGGGGTGTCAATCCCCGTTTGGGCCCTCAACTGTTCCCCCATCCACCAGACTGTGAGTGGTGGTCTGGGTGCTTGTCTTTTAGATGCACCACGCAATCAGCGCATGCTAAAGGCTTTTAACACATGGCAAAAGTAGAGTTTTCCCTGGCAGAATTCTGAAGAAAAAAGCCACTCTGATTAGGAAACAAATATGTTCCAACAGGAAAATGGAAACAAAAAATAGTGGGTGGCGCAGCTTTTGGGGGGATACCCTCTCCCCGGGGAGAGCAGCCGCAATTTCATGCAGAGAAATCTGCCGTGACTGAAAATGGTATACAATGCAGGCAGTAGGATGGAGAAACCAAGCCACATTAAGTCATAACCCCCCCCACACACACACACACACACACACACACCTCCCACAATAAAAAGAGAGCCGACACATTTCACCCTCTCTTGATAGTTTCCTCTTTGTGTTGCTTCCTTGTAGTGGAAATAGCTTGTTATTTGTTTTTTGTTGCTTCTTTGTGTGAAAGATTTGTTAATTTGTTAACCATTAAAAAAGAAAACCATACAAGAGATATTGTTGGTGTTTTATCATGTGAAAATGATGAGAAACTCTAGTCATGGATTACGAAGCTCTCAGTGTTGATGTGTTCTTACAAATGAACATTCCTGCCGCTTGTGTGAACAGTTTTCAAGAAGGTTGTCAGGAAAATGTTGAGTATTGATTGATTTTTTCTTTGTGCTTGATTTTCTAGTTGTTTCATTGTTTGAGTGGGAAGAATCTTCCAGGATTTAAAAAAAATAGATATATATCATTGCAGTGTTTCTTTGCTTTCTTTTCTTTTACTCTTTTTTTCTTGTTTGTTTGTTGGTTTTAAATTTGTTTCAGGCCATGAGAAATATTTTGATTGGTGATTGTCTTCTGAAGAAATTCCATTGTTATCATTGAAAGCAATTTAATTCAATTGTTATCATTGAAAGCAATTTTTTTCTGTTGAATTTCCTCATTGTTCTTCGTTTCTTTCATTTAAGTATTGATTTGTGGGAAACCATCTTGGAATGTTATCTTAAAATATTGTTTCTGTTCATGAGAAAGATGTTGATTGGTGATCGTCTTTTGAAAAAATTCCATTGTTATCATTGAAAGCAATTTTTTTTCTGTTGAACTTCGTCATCGTTCTTCGGTCCGTTCGTTTAAGTATTCATTTGTGGGAAACCATTATAGGCATGTAATGTTAAAAATAAACAACCCAATGACATGAAAATGATAGAGAACAACTACCATGGTCAGTATAGGCCTATAGGCAAATGAACAATAATTTCTATGTCTGTAAATGTTATTTTTGTAAAAAAAAAATAATTTTTAAAAAAGTCTTCTGTTGGATATCGTCTTGTTGGGAATGCATCTTTGCCTTCTTCTTTCATTGCTGTGTTGTCCATACATCTTGATGCGAGCAGAACGAACAAACCCCCTCCCACAGACTACACTGCTTTGACGCAGCATTAGCTACTGCCAGTTTTTTGTCGTGTACATCTCTATAAAATTGTTATCAACGTTGGCTACCAGCACAGCTCACTGCACTGCTGGCGTGAACAAGGCGTGCAAGTTGGTGACGAGATTGTTTCAGATTTGCGCACTGTTTCCACAGTACCTCTGCGTAGGTAACAGATGCTTGGCTCTGCAGTGTGGGCGTTTGGGCAGCGAGCGGCTGTCAGTGACATGTTTACTTCAGTGCTGTATTTTTGTGGAGGTGTGATAGAGCTGCTGTATTATTATACGTGACATCTTTGACATTTGTGTATACTTATTCTCAGCAGCTTTTGGCAATGTTGTGCGTGTAGGACTTTGTTTATTACTGTGTTGTTTTAGCCCATCAGTCTTGCTTAGAAAGTAAAGTGTTCATTTATTGGGTAACATGTATGGCTTGGACGTGTGTATGTGTGTGTGTGTGTGGTGTGTGTTTGTGTGTGTGTGTGTGTGTGTGTGTGTGCGTGTATATATATATATGAATATATATATATATAAATATATATATATATAGATATATATATATATATACACACACACACACACCAGAGAGAGAGAGAGAGAGAGAGAGAGAGAGAGAGAGAGAGAGAGAGAGAGAGAGAGAGAGAGAGATTCTCTATGAAAGAACCGTCTTATCAAATACTTTAACAATTGTATAATTTTGGTGGGTTTCGGCGGGTACATTGTTTTCATCTGTCCACGAAACAAATAACATCACGTTGTTGTACCTATCAGTCAGTGCAGAGATTGCAGTCTGTTCACATTTCCCCATTACCTGAGTGCATTGATGATGCCCCTCCACCCCCCGCCCCCACATTTTTTTAAAGAAGCATAAACCAGGTCTCTTTCTGCTTGGGTGAGAATGTCTGAAGGTAAATGGCTCCACCGAAGTCGGAATATGGATACCTTCGTGGTGTGCAAAAACGGTCGCATACATAAAAATCTCACCATTAGTGAACCTTGGAGGAAGGAAAGAAGAAAGGGAAAAAAAGGATCAATGATCTCATGAGTTTTGTCTAATGTTCTGTGGAGAATTGGAATACGCTTTTTAGAGAGCCCGCGTCTTTTCTGTTCAATTGGGTCTTTCCAAACTTGCTCTGTCCTGATCTATCTATCTTCAGTGCTGTGTCCATTCTTATTGGCATCAAGCTCTTTCTGTCTGGTTTGTGTTGATGTTTCTATCATTGTCGTCAGATGAAAGTGAAGGCGTTATGTTGTTATTCTCTCTCTCTCTCTCTCTCTCTCTCTCTCTCTCTCTCTCTCTCTCTCTCTCTCTCTCATCTCCCTCTCATCCCTCTCTCTCTCTCTCTCTCTCTCTCTCTCTCTCTCTCTCTCTCTCTCTCTCTCCTCTCCAAATGAAGTGCATTGGAATAAAGAAAGGCTAGAAGTCGTGCATATAAACATATCTGTCAACAACTGTTGCGTAGGTGTTGTGTACATCTTGGTGTGTGTTTATTGATGTTTATTGCATATTGGCTATTCATTTTCTTAGTGTACGTTGACTTCCGTACTCCTTTTGATTTATATACTCAGTTTTGGTTTTCTATTTTATTGTTATTTTTAAGGGATTGTTTTTGGTTTGTTGTTGTTGGTGTGCGTGTCTTTGAAATCATAACACATTTTTGTCTGTGTTTTTCTTTCTTTGCTTTGTCTTGTGGAGAATAAAGTTTGTTTTGATAGAACCAATAAAAGCTTTTCTTTCTTTCTTTTTGTAATATCGTCCTCTTTCTCTCTGTCTCCTGCTCTCCTGTGCGTGTGTATGAGCGAGCCTCTATGTGTGTGTGTGTGTGTGTGTATGTGCATGTGCCTGAGTGTGTGTGTGTTTGCGCGCGCATGTGCGTGTGCGCGGGTGTATGTGTGTGTGATACGATGTTTTCTGTATGAGTGAAATCAAACCCAGAAAAAAATAATAATAAAAATAATGCTCCAATTAATGAAATCAAGCCCAGAAAGCAATGCTCCAATGAATGAAATGAAACCCAGAAAACAATGCTCCAATGAATGATCTTTTTATGTGTTTTACAAATGAACTTTCCCTGCCGCTTGGGGTAAAACTTTTCAAAAGGGTTGTGGGAAAACTTATATTGATTATTTTTTCTTTGGGGCTTGTTTTTCCCTATTGTTTCTTTTGGTTTGAGGGGGAAGAATTTTCCAGGTTTTAAAAAAAAATAGTTTATATATCATTGCTTTGTTTCTTTGCTTTCTTTTTCCTTTTACTCTTTTTTTTCTTTTTTGGGTTTGGGTTGGGTTTTTAAAATTTGTTTCACCATGAAAATTTTTTGATGGTGATTTCTTCTGAAAAATTCCATTTATCATTGAAAGCAATTTAATTCAATTTTTTATCTTTGAAAAAATTTTTTTTCTTTTAATTTCCCTTTGGTTTTTTCTTTTTTTCCATTAAGTTTTGTTTTTTGGGGGAAAAAACCACTTGGAATGTTTATCTTAAAAATTGTTTCTTTTCATGAGAAAGATTTTAAAGGGGATCTTTTTTTAAAAAAAATTCCATTTTTAAAATAAATTGAAAGCAATTTTTTTTTTTTAATTTCCCAAAACTTTTTTCGGCCTTTCTTTTAAAAGTATTTATTTGTGGGGAAAACCTTTAAGGGCATGAAGGGGTTTTAAAAAAAAAAAACCCAAATTTTCTTTGAAAATGATAAAAAAACACCATTTTCCAGAAAAGGGCCAATGGGAAAATGAACAATAATTTCAAATTCTGAAAAATGTTATTTTTTAAAAAAAAAATAATTTTTAAAAAAGTCTTCTGTTGTTATCGTCTTTTTGGGGAATGCACTTGCCTTTTTCTTTCTTGCTGGTTTCCAACATCTTGATGCACAGAACAACAAACCCCCTCCCCACCCCTCCCTTGCTTTTGACGCAGCTTTAGCTCTCCCAATTTTTTGTGTGTACTTTCCTATAAAATTGTTAAAAACTTTGGCTCCCACCGCTCACTCCCAGCGGGCTAAAACAAGGCGTGCAATTTGGGGACGAGATTTTTTCAATTTGCCCTTTTCCCCCATTTAACCTCTGCATAACAGTTGTTGCTCTGCAGGGGGCTTTTGCAGGGGCTGCGGGAAAACATGTTTATTTCGGGTTGCTGTTTTTTTGTGGGGGTGTGAAAAGAGCTTTTAAAAATTTTTTATACGTACATTTTTGGGACATTTGTTAAACTTATTCTCACCCTTTTTGGGTTTGGGTTTGGGGTGTAGGACTTTGTTTTTACTGGGTTTTTTACCCTTTCATCTTTGCTTGGAAAGTAAATTGCATTTTTTGGGTAACAGAGGTTTACGGTGTATTTTTGTGTTTTTGGGGTTTTTTTTGGTTTGGAGTTTGTGTTTTGTGGTGTATATATATTAAATTTTTATAAATATATTTTTTTTTATATATAAGATATATATAAAATTTTTTTAACACACACACACACACAGAAGAGAAAAAAGGAAAAGAAGAGAAGAAGAGGGGAGAAAAGGAAAAGAAGAGAAGGAGAAGAGAAAATTTCCCTCTTTTAAAAAGAACCGTCTTATCAAATACAAAAACAATTAAAATTTTTGGGGGGTTTTTCGGGGGTACATTGTTTTCATCTTCCACAAAAAAAAATACCATCACTTGTTTCCCTATCATTCAGTGCAGGTTTGAGGTCTGTTCACTTTTCCCCAATTACCTAGGCTTTGATATCCCCCCTCCCCCCGCCCCCCCCCTTTTTTTAAAAGAAGAAAAACCGGGTCTCTTTTTTGGTTTGGGGTGAGAATTCTAAGGTAAATGGCTCCCCCGAAGTGGGATTAGGGGCCCTTTCGTGGGTGAAAAAAAAGGGGCGCATGCATAAAAATCTCCCCCTTAGTAAACCCTTTGGGAGGAAGGAAAAAAAAGGGGAAAAAAAAGGGTTTAAAGATCAGGGTTTTGGGTCTAATTCTGGGAAATTTGGGAAAACCTTTTTGAGACCCCGTCTTTTCTGTTCAATTGGGTTTTTCCAAAACCCTTGCTCTGTCCTGATCTATCTTTTTTCATGCTGTCCATTCTTATTGGCATCAGCTTTTCTTTTGGGTTTGGGGTTGATTTTCTATCTTTGGGTCGTCAAATAAAAGGGGAAGGGCGTTATGTTTTTTTCCCTCTCCTCTTTTCTCCTCTCCTCTCTCTCTCTCTTTCCCCTCCCCTCTTTTCTCTTTTCTCTCTCTCTCTCTCTCTCTCCTCCAAATGAATGTTTTTGGTTTTTAAAAAAGGGGCTAAAAACGGCATATAAACATTCTTCAAAAACTTTAGGTGTTGTGTACATTTTGGGTTTTTTATTGATTTTTAATTGAAAATTTTGGGCTTTTCTTTTTCCTTATGTACGTTACTTCCGTACCCCCTTTTGATTTATAACTTTTTTTTGGGTTTTTTCTTTTTTAAATTTTTTTTTTAAAGGGGATTGTTTTTGGTTTGTTGTTGTTGGTGGCGTGTTTTTGGGAAAATCATAACACTTTTTTTTTGTTTTTTCTTTTTTTGTTTTGGGGTTCTTGTAAATAAAATTTGTTTTGATGGGAACCCAAAAAAAAGCTTTTTTCTTTCTTTTTTTTGAATATTCCCTTTCCTCTTTCTCCGGCTCCCCCGGGCGTGTGATAAGCGGGCCTCAAATGTGTTTTGTGTGTGTTTGTTGTAGGGGCATTGCCTAGTGTTTGTTTTTGCGCGCGCATGGGGCTGTCCCGGGGGTGTATGTTTTTGGGTTTACATTTTTTCCCTGTATGAGTGAAATTCAAACCCAAAAAAAATAAAAATAAAATAATGCCCCAATTAATAAAATTCAACCCCGGGAAAAAATTGCCCCAAATGAATAAATAAAACCCCAAAAAACAATGCCCAATAATGAAATAAAAGCAAAAACAATGTTATAATGAAAAAAAAAGCCCAGAAAACAATGCTCCAATGAATAAAATGAACCCAAAAAAAATTCTCCAAGAATAAAATCAAGTTCAAAAAAAATTTTTACTAATGAATAAAAAGGGAACCCCAAAAACAAGCTCCAAAAAGAAATTAAAACCCCAAAAAAAAAGTTCCCACCAGAAAACAATTTTCCCAAATGAATGAATTAAAAGGGCCAAAAAAAAAGGGCCCCAAAGGGGTTTAAAACCCAACCCAAAAAAACCACGCTACCAAACGGGCCATTTTTTTTCCTAAACTTCTAAAGGGGGGAAAAAGGATACCCCGGGGGTTTTGGGGGGACCTCCCACGACTGACCGGGGCCTCGAACCCCTTAAAGGGGGAAATTTTTCCCCCGGGATTTAAACCATCAGTCCCGGGATTCCACCCCTACCCCCTCTCCCCAAAAAGTCCTTCGAGGAGATTAAAAAACGGGGACACGCGTACGAACGCGCAAAACATCTTGCCCCACTTTTTAAAACCCCTTCCGCTTTTGGGAAAGGGGGGCCTTTGTGAGCCGGGGGGAAGGGATAAACAACTTTTTAAAATTTATGCATCCCACAGGGGGACTGAATGTAAGCAAAAAAGCAAGGAGTGCTTATTTCATTTTCCTCGAAATAAAGAAAAAAATAAATAATAAAAAAAAATAAATAAATAAAAATAAAATAAATAAATAAACCCACCAAGACCCAAGGAACGGCAAAAAAACACACCAACAAAGTAAACCTCTGCCAAAACAAAAAAAACCAACAAAAAACCCCAACCAACAAAAGAACAGCATTTCTTTTTTGGGCCGGGTTTTGGCCCTTTGAAAATCTTTAAAACCCAAAAACACCCATACAAAATTTTTAAAAAAATTTTGGGGAAAATAAATAAAAAAAAGGGAAAGGGGATTTGCCATTTTTCCTAAATGAGAGAGGGGGAGAGAAAGGGGAGAAGAAGAAAGAGAGAAGAAAGGAGAAGAAGAGAGAAAAAGAAGGGAAATGTGGAAAATGGGAAAAAACCCACTGAAACACTACACACACATTTTTTCAATAAAAAGTTGTTTAACCGTTTGGGTTGAAAAACCCCCCCAAAAAAAAAAAAAAAACAACAACAACACAAAAAACCAACAAAAACCCAAAAAAAACCCAACCCCAAAAAAACCACCAAAGATTTTTCACAAGTTTGAAAACTGTTAGCCAATTATTTAAAAAACCCCCAACGAAAAATTTTCATATAAATGAATTTTCAAATTCACAAAAAAAGCGTCGTACCCAAAACATTTGCTTACTTCTCAAATTTCCCTTTGGGGTGTGAAAAATTTCCCACTTTTTGCCGGGGGGTTTTCTTTAACGGGGGGAAAATGAAAAAAAAATTTCGTAATGCAGTTGGTGAGAAAAAAAAAACCGCCCTTTAATCTGATTTTAATAAAGAAACTATGAAACTGAAGACAAACACCACACACACACTCTCACACACACACACACACAAAAACCCACACACACACCCCACACACACCCACACACAAAAAACCACACAACACAAACCAAAACCACACACATTGTTCCCAGGAAAAACCGAATGAAAACCCATTAAAAAACCGCATTAACGGCTTTGGATGAAAAAAAAAACACGAGTTTTTTTTCTTTAAATCCTCGAAAAAAAAGAAAAAAATAGAAAAAAACCCAAACAACAAAATGCCGCGCACGCATGAACGCACACACACAAAATTGCCATAAAACCCCACACCACCATTGTCTTTGTCTCATTATTTTTTATTGTCAATTAACTTTAGCCCGCTGCCAAAAGAATCTTTGAAATGTAATTTAGCAACCTAGGGGGTCACCTTTACATACACCTTTTAGAACCCTTAAACCCAATGCACGAAAAAAATTTAACAAAATTTTTTCATAAGTATCGTTACTCTATTTGCAAATATTTACTGGTTGGCTTTTCCCTGCATTGAAGAAAAAAAATTTCAACCCCTTTACATCGGGGGGTTTTTAAAGTCCCCTGCCCAGAACACAAAACACGTTAAGTTTTAACGGGAAATCAGTCGGGTTGGGCCCGTCAGTCAGTAAAAACATCCTTCCAAAAAAATGATACCACAATCAAAAACAAAACGGGAATAATATGGAATTTTTTCGGGAGGAGCACTTTACAAAATTTTTAAAACACACATTTTTTTTTTGGGGGTTTTTTTCACTTTCCCTTAAAATGAACTAACAATGAAAATACACCCCCGGATGAGGCACCAACCCCAGAAGCATCTTTTTTCTTTTTTCCTTTTTCCTCCTCCCTTCTTTTTTCTTCTTTTTTTTCCCTCCTCCCCTTTTCTTTTCCCACCATAAAGCTTCTTTTTCCCTTCGCCCCCCTCCCCCCCTCTTTTTCCCTTCTTCTTCCCCTCATCTTCTTCTTCTGAAAAAACTATAACTTTGGCCATAAAAGATTTGCCCACATTTTTTGAGAAACTTTTTATTCGATTTTATTTTTCCTCCCATACAAATGCCATTTTAAAGTCTTTATCACTTATATATGGGGGTTCTTTTTTATTTAAAACTTTTTTAAATATAAAAAACCCGCAAATTTTACACAAAGTGTCAGTTTTAAATCGCAAATCCCAGCCCTGGAAAAGTATACAATTTTCAAAAAATTTTTACACAAAAAAAAGGGTTTTCCCCATAGCAACGAGAAGATAAAATTTTTATGCCCCTTTTGATATTTAGCATCAGTTTTAAATTATCCAGGTTTAAAACCATTTTTATTTTTTGCTGCCCATTTTTTTTTGTTTTTGGTTGGGGCGTTCCCGCCTTTTTTCGGGGGGGGGGGTGGGGGGGGAATCACCAAGACAAATTCTGTCTCACTTATCCCGCCGGGGAATCACTGTAAACCTTTAAAGTACCACTAATAAAAGTTATCGGCTTTTTTTTCAAGTACCTCCCCGTATAGGCAGCCAAAAACTTGGGATTCAGGGGGTTTGTTTTCTTCTTTTAAGAAGAGTCCCAAACCTAAGACTTGTCAGGGGATAAAACACTTTTAAAAACATTGCATTTTAAAACACAACAACTTTTTAAATGTAGGCGTCGGCATTTCGCAAAACATCAATAACTAAAGCTTTGCCGGGGCCCAAAATTTTTAAATTTGGAAAATGAAGTGTGGGGTTTAAAGGGTCGTGACTTCGGGGTTTGCCATGGAGGCAATGGAAAATAAATTTCAAGGGGACAGGGTTCTTTCTGAAACCCTAACATTGGATGGAAAAGAAAGAAAAAGCCCGGGAAACGAAAAAACCCAAAAAAACCCACTTCGGAAAAACGGGAAATTGTGGAAAATTCCATCAAAATCTTTTTTCCAAAGAAAAACAAGCACAATACCTACAAGTGGGTTATTCGAGACAAAACTCTGAGCACAAATAATCCCAAACGCAATCTTTATCCAAGCAGGTTTAGACACATAACCCACAAATATTTTCTTTTTCCAACAGTTCGCCCTCCCAAAAGGGGCATACTTTTTTAGGGAAAAAACAACACAAAACAAAAAAAACCGAAAAGCAATAAATATCAGAAAAAAACAAAATTTAACTAAAAAAAAAAACCCCCAAACCGCGGTTTAAAAAAAAACAACAACAAAAAAACTGAAAACAAAAAGAGAAAAAAACCGGGTTAAAAAATAAAAACACCAACACAACCAAATTTTTTTTTTAAAAGGGGGTTTTTTAAAACTTAATCATAAAACATTACACCCAAAAAATAAAAAAAAAAGAAAACGAAAATTGATAATATTTCATGGCAATGTAAATTAAACAAAAAGGGAAAACACAACAAAAAGAAACCCCTAGTAAAACACCCGGGAAAGACAACTTTCTTTAAACAAAAACCCATCCCGTTGTCAAACCTTCGGGGTTGAACAAGAAACAAAAAATCCCCCCCCCCCCCCCCCCCCCCCCAAAGAAAAAAAACCGAAAAAAATTTTTTTTTTATGTGGGGGGGTTTAAAGGGGGATAAAAAGGGAAATTTTTAAAATACAAAAAAAGTTCCATAAAATTGGCATTTTATTTTTGGGTCCCCCCCCCAAAAAGGGGCCCGTGACAGGACCCAAAAACCCAAACTAAGGGGGGGGTGGGGGGTGTGCTTTTACTAAAACATGTTTTGGGTCGAGTTTTTTAAAATTAAAAAAACCGCTATCCACCCGGGACAATTTCAATACTGTTCCCTTATTTAAACGGTTTAAGAATTTGGGAACGAAATTACCGGGCCCTACGCGAAAAAAAAACCCCTTAAATTGTGCCGGGGACTGTAGCGGTGCTTTTGATGGGCCCTTTGCCTCCCCGGGGATCATAACCACAACTGTTTCTTCTTGCACCCATTCCCAACCCCAATTTTTCAGCGCCTTCACCCCCATACCCGGACCAAAAAAAAAGGGACTGCTGAAAAATTTTGCTAGTCTGCAAGGCTGCTTTTAAATTTGCATGCCTGGAAAATGTTTTATAACTTTTTTTCCGATCTAAATGAGCCACTGTTTGTTATTTGTTCCTATTTTTTCTTTTTGGGTTTTTGTTTTTAAATTTCCCAACTAAAAAACCCTTTTTCCCCCAATAACAACCTTGGGTTACAAAGGATGGGAAATTTGTTTTTTTAAAAAGGGAAAAGTATATTTTACCGGGGCAAAAAACAACAAAAAAGGAAGTAAAAAAAAAAAGTAAAAGCCCCTTTTTCACGGGCCCAAAAACTATATAAAAATAATAGGGGAACAAGTTCGGGGAAAAATTTTCGGGGTCTCCAGTAAACAGGGTGGGGGTCCAACATAGGTCAAAGACTTCTGCGGGGGGTGTGTATCAAAACCCCTTTCCAGACCATTTTACACATTTTGTACCCCCTTTAAAAAGGGAAATTTTTCTCAGATAAAATCAATGCCCTGAATTAGGTTTGAGAAAAGCTCACGGGTTGATGAAAAAGTTTATTTGAAAACCTTAAAGGGCAAACAATTTTAAAAAATCCCCCTAAAAAGATGGTATATGGGGAAAAACCGGGAAAATTTTTTTGCGCTACTGAGCTTGCCAGGGGTCCTCAACCCTTTCCCAAAGGGCCTTTAATATACTTTCAGATTCCATTATTTAAAAACTTCAAGGTAATACTTTTTCCAAAAAAACCCAAATCCTTTCGCCCAACGTTTTTGGGACCGTAGCTCTCACATCTTTGTGATGAAAACGTAAAACGATGAAAAATCTCTCTTTTTCCACTACAAAAAAAGACCTTGACCACCCCAATTGGTACAGGCTCAAGGGGTGCCCCAAAGAACCAAACAAATTTTTTTTTTGAAAAATTTATACCCAAACTTGGAAACATCTGTTTCTCATGCCAAATATTTTCGCTGACTTAAGTTACTTTAAATTACAATTGCCCCTTTTCACGTTTCTCGTTAAAAAAAAAATTTTAAAAATTTTTTACATAAACAATCAACTTGTTCCTTGGCGATTAAATTTTTAAAAACCCAACAGCCCACAGGGTTTTTTCCCAAAACAAAATACTTTTTCCCTTTGATTTCCCTCACGGTTTTTCCACAGGGTTCTCCTCTCAACCCCCCTTCTGTACTTTTTTAAAACAAAATGATTCAAAGAAAACTTTTAAAGGGCCCTTTTCTTAAATTTCCCAAGGCGATAGGGTTTTGTTATCTTCTTACCCGGGAAATAAATTTCCTTTGCCACGCCTACGTCCCCGAGTTCAAACACTGGTTGACGGGGCCTATCGGAGCTAAATTTTTCTAAAACAAAACCCCTGCCTATCGCCCTTCAGAAAATCGGGCATACCCTAAAAATTAATATCCAAAATCAAGGGGTTAAAAAGTTTCGAACTATAATACGGGGAACTGTTTTTTGACCTCAATTAAAACGGGAGGGTTAACACTGACGCAATTGTCAAAAACAAAAAACAATGGTTTATTTTTTTGGGAAACTGAATTTTTTTTTGTGGGAACAGAAAGTTTTTTTTTCTACTTTTAAAATTTAATAGAGAGTGTTCAATTTTTTCCCCTTTAAATTTTTTGGGCAAAAAAAAACCTTAGTGTTGAAAACAAAATGGCCCCCTTTAAGGGAAAAATTTAAAATCCGTAAAAATAATGGAAACAAAGAGAAACTCATGTCGTTCTGAAAACCAGCTTGTACGCAAACGACTGGGGCCCTTTTGGCCGATCCCCCCCTTTTTTTGATTCCGAATTTCATTGTTGCCTTCGGGAAGCCGTTTTTAGTGTCCTTTACAAAACAAACAGAAAAAGACATTCTTTTTGCCATAACATTGAATTCTAAAATTTACAATGATATTTAAAACCTTTTTTTCATGTCTTGAATTATTTGCCCTTTTTTTCTTTTTTATTTAGTCAAAATGTGGTTGTAAATAATTTTGGGTTTTTAGTCAATGGTCTTTAAAAAAAATTGGAAATTTATACATTTTGGGTTGTTGAAAGGGGCATGTGCGGGGTAAATAATGTTTCCCTGACTTCTGGTCAATTTTTAAAATTTTTTTTTTTTAAATGGGTTTTCCAAAGGGGGTGTGTGGTTAAAGGGGTGTGTGTGTTTTGTGTGGTGTTCATGCTGCGTTTCGTGCCGTGCGTGTGTGTGTGGTTTTTGGTCGTTTGTCGGGCGTGCTGTGGATAGTGTGTATTTTTTGTACATTTTTATTTAAGTCCCCTGAAAAATTTTTTTTTTTTTTTTAACCAATTTTGAAAAGTACTTTTTTTGGGGCCCGTCAGATTTTTAAAAGGGCCTTCCTGGGGTGATTTAAATGTTTTTGCTTGACGAATTGAGGAAAAAATGTCGGTAACACCTCTTTACAAAAAAAAACTGTTTTTAACCTCCTTTTTTTGCCGGCTTTTTTCCCCCCTTTTCCCTTTTCCCCTGCCCCTTCCCCCCCCCCCCCCCCCCCCCTCAAAATTTCCCCCCCAAAAAAATCCCTTTTCTCACTTCCCCCTTCCCCTTTTCCCCCCTTCCTAAACCTCTTCATATGATTCTGTTGTGTGTGTTGGTGTGTGGTTTTGTTTTGTGTGTGTGTGGTTGTGTTGTGGCGTGCTTTCGGCGCGCGTGAAAAGCCTAGTTTTCGAGGGTGCAAGGGGGCCCGTTAATTTAAAACATCAGGGATCGGGTTGGTTTTTTTTTTTATTTTTAGTGATCAACCTGCCTTCCCCAAGGTTTTCAATCATTATCGCCACCCACAAAACCCCTTTTTTTTTTTTTCCCCCCCCCCCCCCCCCCCGCTATTTCCTATCATCCTCCACCAATTCCGTGTCGAGGGGCTATAGTAAAATGCATATGTTTGTTAAAGGGACATTTTGGGAAGCAAATGAATCAATTTTTTATGTCCAAATGAAGTACACATAAAGTTTTACAAAAATTTATGGGCATAATAATGGGAAAGGGGCCCAAAACTCTACGAAATTGCAAACTCTCTGCTTTTCTATTCAATACCCAAAAATCACGCCCATTTCCCAAAACCCGAAAAGCAATCTATAACTGGGTTTTCCCCCGTACAACCCCAAAGGCCCCAGTATTAAACGAATTTAAAAGCAATCTGTCAGCTGTTCTATCCCCTGTAATCATTAACCCAAAATCATAACAACAAACTGTCAGCTTTTCTATTCATTTTTCAATACTTTGAAACCCCGCTTAAAAACAAAACGCCAAAACAATTTTAAATACAAAAAAGTTTTCCTTTAATTTCTTTTTCAGCTGCTCGTTTAAAAATTGCCTTAAAACCAAATTGGAAAAATACAAATCATTAATCTCGGTTTTAAATAAACAAAAACAAATCGGCCCGAAATTGAAAAACAAATTTTCCCAAAAACCCTCACAGTTCCAGCTTTTATAAATTAAATTTAATTATTTTTTAACCCAACGAAAGTAGCAGTAATTATATCACCCTTTTTAATCATATGGATTTTTTTACACCCAATTTCATCAAAAAACGGGAAAACTATTATTAACCCCAAAATTATTCGAAAATAAAAAAAACTCCAGCGGGTTTTTTTCGAAAATAAAAAATTAAACCAAACTTTCTTCAAAATACTCACAAAACAAATTGTTGGCTATGTTTTCCGCAGCTGTGGGTCGCTGACTGGGCGAATGGTGGGGGGGAGGGGGGGGGCGGTTTTTTAAAAATTGTCGAATGCTCGTTGACCTATCCCACTTGGTTTACGACGTTTGGTATCCCGCAAAACAAAACGGGGGAAATAAATTTTTGGTTTTAAAGGTTTGGGCCCTTTTTTCTTTTCTTTTTCTTGTTTTTCCCAGGGCCCACCTTCATTCGCCGTCTGAAATTTAAAAGCCTTTTTAGCAAAATTTTCCAAAAAATTACAATTATATGCGGTAACAATTTTTTTTTTCCCAAAGTTTATGTTTTTGTATCAATGTTTAAAAAGTTTTTTCATCATTTCCAAAATAAGTCTCCCGCAGGAATTTTAAAAACCCAAACCAGAGTTATTATGTGAGATTGCCTTTTTCTGTTCAATCCCCCGTTTCTCTTTTTTGTAAAGTAAGGTCGTCGGGTTTTACATTTTTGCTTTTTCACACTCCTTTCCCAAAATCCCAATTGTTTGTTTTCCAACATTAAAATAAAATTTTTATTTTTTGGGGTTTTTTTTAATTTTTTTAATTTTTTGCCATTTTTTTTTTGCAACATATATTTTAAAATAGTTTTGGGAAAAGTCTTTTAATGGCAAATTTATACCAACAGTATCTCTTTTACTTAAAAACCCTTTTCTCATTAAGGGCCCCCCCCCCTTTCCCCCCGTCTAATATAAATTTAAGTGAAAAAGACTAAAAAAGAAGGGCACATTCTGCCGGCTGCTTGTTCCCTCGGCCCATTTCCCCTGGGTTTACACCCGTACTATTTTCAACTTTTGCTCTTCTAAAAAAATCCCTCCACAAAAAAGGGGGAGAGAGGGGAAGGGGAAAAAGAGAGAGAGAGAGAGAGGGGAAAAGAGAGGAGATTTACAAATTATGACCCCAAAAAAAACTAATTTACACTGTTATAAGGGCGCATCTAAAAACCTATCATACTACAATCCGATCACTACCTAATCTAAGTCAAAGCACAGAGCCCCAATTTTTTAAATTTTTTTCTTTTTTTAATCGAGGGTAATGAAAAAACACTAACCTAGATTTATTCCAAAATAACAATCACGGGGGCCTTTCCCTAGATCTAATCAAATATTTTCCCACTCTCTGTTCACAGTGGGCCCAAAACATTTCAAACAGAAAACCCCTTTTCCAACCCAAAAGGGCCCAAAACCTTTTAAAAGATGTACAAGTAAATTAAAACCGTCCCTGACCCGGCCCAGGGGGGAGGGACCTTGTTTGGAAAAAAACCAGAACCACGTGTTTTCGGGTTTTGTATTTTTACACTGTACTGATGTTTTCACACGGGGACTATTTCGTATTTCAGGGAAAAACCCTTTTTCCCTCAAGGGGTATTGATATTGTTTCTTGAATGTCTTATTGTTTTATCCAGTTTTTTTCTTTTTTGCCACAAATTTTCCCCTAACGATTTTAAAGTTTTCTTGAAGCACACTGTACCTTTTATCCCTATAAAGGGGGGGGGGGGGGGGGGGGGGGGGGGGGAGGCATTACAAAACCCAGGGGTCGTTTGGGGGGCAAGAAAAGTAAAAGACCCCACTTCTAAGGGCCCTATATTGGGGCCCCCAAACTCCTCTCCCCGCGCTTTACCTTCCTACCCTTTTAAAAAGGGGGGCACCCATTTACACTGGGGTAAATGGGGGACTGACCCAAGGCCACAAACCTCACCCTTTTATGATGACCACTTCAAGCTTTCTAGGGGAATTCTGTGACCCTTTTCTTTTCCCTCTTTTTTTTCTGCCTTTCCTTTTTTTTCCCCGCACCCCCCTTCTTGTCTTCTTCGCCTTCCTGGCCAAGCCCTCCTTTTCCCCAGGGAAAAACTTCAAAATTTATTGTTCTCCCCCCAACCCCGAAGTCAGATTGCTGGGGGGCCCGACTTTTGGGAGGCGCTAAGGGAGCCAGGGGGCAATCCTTTACAGACAACGTCCCTCTTTTCTCTGTTTCCGGGGCCCTCCCCATGGAACGACCTCCCTCCCTTTCCAAATTCGCCAAAGCCTTCATTTAAATTTTTTCAAATCTTGCCTCAAAACCACTTTTTCTTTCTTGAGGCTTCCCCCGTTTAAACGGGTTTCCAAATTTTTTAATTTGCCCTTCACCCCCACCAAACCCCCCCCTAAGTGTTTGTGTATATAAAAAATTTTATAATTTTTTTATCTGATATTTATGGATGGTTTTCATGGGTGAATGAATTTTAAAGCAACGCTTTGATTTTTTTACTTTACAAATTCAGCTTTTTTATAAATTCCATACAAATTTTTATTATTATTTTTAAAAATAACTGCTGGAGGAAATTCCCCGAAAAAAAATACAGGGGGCCCTTTAAATTTGGGGGACCGTAAGCAACAACTTTTGGGGCCTGGCCATACTACTGGGGTTTTAAATGAATAAAAAACAGCTAACCTTTTCTCATGACAGAGATTTTAAAACCCCGGCCACACTAACGGTTTAACCCTAACTGGATCAGAACACCCGCTCTACCTTCTTTCTCCCCTGACAAAAGATTTTTCCCCGGCCCCCACTACAGAGTTTTAAACCCGGGGGCTGCTTTAGGGCAAACTGTGCAGGGAAACCCTTTCCCCCCCAGGTTGTTTGGGGTCCTCATGGGGGGGCAGGGGATGGGTTTTGGGGGTTTTTGGCCCGGAGGGGTTTCAGAATCCTGCCAGCAGGGCCCCAGGCCCCCCAAAAGGGCCACCAGGGGGCCCCCCACCCCCAGCTCAAGCCCACTATCACGTTCTACACAGGGGAAAAAACAACAAAAACACCAACCTTGTTTAAAGGGTATATTCTCTGAATTGGGGTATGGCTTTCCTAACGGGGAGGGACTCAAAAAATCAAACGCAAAAATTTCATTTAGTTGGGAATTTTAACTCAAAACTATGATTCCAAACGGGGGGGGAGCGGTCCCGATGCCAAAATTTTGGGGGTTGGGCCCCCCTTGGGGAAAAGCCACAAAAAACAAAATAACAAAAACAACAACAAAAAAAAAGGGTTTTGTTTTCTATGAAAGTGAAGTAGTTTAAAATTTGGACAAAAAGAGATTTTTTTCTGTCCTCGGGTAGGGCTCCGGGGTTTCCCCCCATGCTGAGTTTTTGTATTCGTGACTGTTTTGGGGCAGAACCCCTTAAGGCAAAAAAAACCTTCCCATTCTACAGAAAACAGCCCCCCGTCAGAGGCTGCCATCTGTCTCTTTCAAAAGGTTCACGAGCTCCCCTTTTTTAAAGGCACAACAGGGGGTCCAAGATTTCTCCAAGGGCTTGCGGGGGGGTGGAAATTTGGCACGGTTTTAAAATTTCCCGGGGAAAAAATTTCCCCTTTGGGAAAGGGGGTGCTCAAAACCCCCGGGCCCTTTAATCCCCGGGGGCACAGTGCTTAGCCACCAGGGGTCACAGGTCACTATTTTTTGTGTGGGGAATTAGGGACACAGAAAACTTCACCATCGCTTGCTGTCTCTTTTTATTTTTAATTTTCCCCTCCACTTTTCTTTTCTTTTATTGGGCCCTCTTCTCTGTCTGTGTCTGTCTCTTAGTCTATCTATCTGCCCGATTTTTTTCTATCGGAAATTTTTAAAAAAAACATGTTTTGCTTTTAAATTTTTAAAAAACCCTCAAAAATCAAGAAATTTTTTTTTCTCTCCCCTCTCTTCTCTTTTTCTCTCCCCCTCTTTCCCCCTCTCTCTCTCTCTCTCTCTCTCCCTCCCTCCCCCCTTTCCTTTCCCCCTTTTCCCCTCTCCTCTCCCTTTAAACTTGCAACCCGGGGTTTGATTCCCGTTTTTAAAAGGATTTTTCCTTGGAGTTAACATCAGTGCAGACCCACCCACAAAAAAACCCCTTTGGGGTGGCACAATACCCAGGTTCCGTGTGCGAACTCCCTGCAAAACCCCTGGCGCATACTTTAAAAACCGTTCCCCTTTTCAAAGTAGGGCCATTGGGGTGGCCCGGGGGGAACGGGTTTTACAAAATTTTTTAAATTTAATGAATTTAAAAGGGGGGTTTGGTGGGGTTTTTTTATTGATTGGGGGTTAAAATTTTTGGAAAAAGGGAAAAAATTTTTTTTTGTTTTTTTAAAAAAGGTTTCCCCCCCTTTCCCCTCCACACCCCCCTAACTCCCCCCCAATTTAAAACCCCAACCCTTAAACCCCCCCCTCAGGACCCGGCGGCCCTTCCCCCAAACCGGCCCCCCAGGGGAGGCCCCCCGGCAAGGGGTTGGGAAGGATCTTGAAACTTGCTGAGGGCCCTTCCCCTTAAAACCCCCCTCCCCCCCCCCCCAAGTTTTCCTTGGCTGGGGGGGCCCAAAGCAATGCAATTACAAAGGTTTATTGGGGGAAGCGAATTTCCCCCTTCACAAGGGGGGAGGGGAGGGGGACTGGGCACCAAAAAACCCCCAAAAATTTAATTTTCTGGGAAATTTTAAAAAAAATTTCAGCCCAATTTTCATCATGTCATGGGTTCCTAAACCCTTTGGGTTTCGAGTTGTTAAAATACTTTCCGGTGTTTTTTTTTTAACCTTGGTTTTCCCCTTTCGGTAAAAATTGGGAAGGGGGAAAGGAAAATTTTCCCCCCACAAAAACGGGACAATCTAAAGTCAAAAATCCCCCAACAAAGGGGGGTGCAAAAAGGAAAAATAGGGCACAATGCTTCTTCTTTTTTTTTTTCCCTGGCTTTTGAAAATTTGCACCGCTAAAGCGAAGGGGGGGAGAGAGGGGAGAGGAAGGGGGGGGGGGAAAGGGGGGGGAGAGAGAGAGAGAGAGGGGGGGGGGAAAAAGGGGGGGGGGGGGTGGAGAGGGGAAGGGCAATAATTTGTCAATTTTAAACAAACAAAAAATTGGGAAAATGAAAAACCTCCCTAACTAAAATAAAAAACGGACAAAAATTTATCTCAAAAACCAAAGCACTTGAAACCTTTATAAAAAATAGACAACAGAGTGAGAGGGGGTGGGGAGAGGGGGAGGGGGAAGAGAGGAGAGAAGAGAGAGAAGAGAAGAAGAAGGGAAAAGAAGAAAGAAGAAAGATGGGGGGGGGGGGGAAAAGATAAATTTTAAAAATCCCTAAAACAATAACCAAAGCAGTACTAAAACACCGGAACTTTAAATTCTCTCCGGTAAACTCTTCAAGTTGTCGCCCACAGGCACCCCACCCCTTTCCCTTTCAGGGGGACCTTTTTTTCCTTTTTTTTTTAAAAAACTTCTGCTACGAATCTGCCTCCAAAACTGAACATCCAACAAAACAATTGGGAAAATTTTCCCATTCCTTTTATCAGGGAAAGGGCAAGCTTTTTTCATGCCCCCAAGAAAAATAAAAACACACACAAAGGTTTTTGGAAAAATTTAAAACCCCAAAAATCCCTTTTTAAAAACGAAACCCTTTACCCCACCAAAAAAACCCCCAAAACACACACTTTCACACCACAAAAAAACACACACACAACCCACACACCACAAAACACACACACCCCACCACACACACAAAACCCCCGTTTAGTTTAAAGTTTTGGGTTATTTTTTAAAATGTTTTGATATCTAAAATAAGGGTGTTCACCTTAATGAAAGTAATGATTAAATGTTTTTGTTTTCCAAGGGGGCCCTTTTGGCCTGCAAAAAATGATTAAAATTATGTTATTTTACCACACCACACCCCACACAAAACCCCACCACACAAACCACACACACACACCCTCCCCCCGCCTCCCCAAACCCTCCACCCCCCCCCCCTCCCCCCTTTTGGGCGGGTCCGCTTTTCAGGGGGGGTGGGCCATGACGGGGAACATGTGGCCAGACACCCGGCCGGGCCCGGATTTATGCTGGGGCCCGGGGCCCTGCCCTTTTCCCGCCCCCCCCTGGCCCCCCGCCAAACGCCAGCAGGTACCCACCACCTCCGCCCGAGGGCAGGAAGAAGTTTGGGGTAGAATTTTGCCCCCCATGGGGCCCAAATTCACTCAGGGCCCAGTTGTTTATCCCTCACCTTAAACCCCGGAGGACAGACAACCGCGTACCTCACGCGGGGCAAGGCTTAAAAAAAACGCTTGACTGGGCCTCACAATTTTGGGGGGCATGCGGGGAAAACAACCTGACCCTAAAGCATCGTCACCATCCCCTGGAAAGGGCAACAAAGCTGACCCTTACCTCCTAGATCGGGGGCCCTCGGGGCCAAAAAGCGCGACCATAGATAATAATAATGAAAGGAAAATTTTTAGAGCGAAAATCTTTCAAAAAAAAAAAGTTAAAAATCTTCAGACAGGGGCACTGGACAACAACGCTGACGGGAAAAGATCCGGGGCATGCTGGCAGAAAACGCGACGTCAAAAAATCAGGGTCATTCCGGAAAAAAACACTGGGCTCCTAATCAGGGTTTTGTGGAACCCAAAGGAAAATGACCTCATTAAACAGGGGCATGCGGACAGACAACGCGGACTCATAGGTCGGGGCACTGGGCAACAACGCCTGACTCATAATTTAGGGGCTGCTGGGGCAGACGAACTGACTCATCATTATTTTTTTTGGACAACAGCCTAGTGTATGAAAGGGAACAGAAAAGGGGCAACAGACAGACGGAAAGATACACGACAACCAAAGAAAAGGTCTCATTTTTGTGTTGAAGTGGTTTGGAAAATGATTTGGGGGTGAGGGGATATTGGCGTGAAAATTTTTTGGGGATAGTGGGGAGAATTTGACGAAGGGAGTGAAAATACAAAATGTGCAGGTGATTTTGATGAAAAGGTTTGTGATGATTTTTTATGATGATTCTTGTGGGGATTGCAGTTGGGGTAAAGGGGGTATGGCACAACAAAAACGATAACAAATGATGACGACAACGTTTCGATAACAATGATTAACGAAAAGGAACTATAAAGCATGATTATGGGCGACAAAGACAAATAGATCGATGAAGTATACGAAAAACGGGGGACTATGATGCGATGATGTTGGGCGACAAAAAATACTATGATAAAAATGAAGACGACAAATGGGTCAGGGTACAATATGGTGACGACAACCGTATGAAAAAAAAATGACTGACGACGAAGCTTTAACCTTTGCAAAATCAATACTAATTGCCAAAAATACTGTAAAAAATTAAACTTCCCAAAAGTCCCTTTACCATTTATAAAATGATTATTGTTCGAAAAATGTGACTCCCGTTGGAACATGCCAAATGGGGTTTCAGACTTCTCTTCCCGTTTGGGCGTCATTTCCGCCGGGGTCATTTCGGGTTTAGGGGGTAAATCAACTTTGCCGAAAAAGGGGGGGGGGTTGCTTGGGTTACCTGGCACCTGGGTTTAAGGGAGAGAACCCTTTAAAAATTGTTTTTTACTTACAAAACCCAAAATTTTTTTTGTCATCTACATCTCCCCAAATCTAAATATCTTTACCCCACACAACGTAGGGTTTAAAGAAGGGTAAAGAAGGGAAAAAAGAGAAAAAGAAAACTAAGTTTTTAAATTTAAGTTCTACTTTCTCGGGTGATAGAAACACGCAAAACTTGCTAATGGTATCGAAAAGACAAGGTTTTTTTCTGGATTCAGCGTTTTTTTAAAAGAAAATTAAAAACATATTTCCCTTTTATTAGATTGTTGAAACTTTTTTGTTTCTAAATGAAAAAAAAACGATTTTAAAAAGGGGGCCCTTTTAAAAACAAAAGACAAATAGATAACAAAGAAAACGGCAGACAGGGGAGACAACAATAAATAGTAAAAAAGAAAAGTTTGATAGATTTAAATTTTTTTATTTTTTTTTAAATTCTTTTTATCCCAGGAAAAAAAAGAAGCCTTAAGGGCTTTTTTTTTACATCCCTCCCCCGTGTGTAGTTGTTTGATAGATAATTTGGAGGGGGTAGGGAGTAAATAAAATTTGAAAGAAAAAATAATAGATAGACAATAAAAAAAATAGGTAGGTAGTAGATAGATAGATAGAAAGATAGATAGATAGTTAGAAAGATAGATAAAATATATAATTGATAGATAGATGATAGATAGATAAAAATGAATAAAAAGGGGGGCAGTTTTACAGGAAAACATAAAACGGAAAAAAAAAATAAAATTTTGATAGAAAACAACAAAAGGGAAAACCCCCGGGGCTGGGAGACAAAGACAGACATGGGCAGACCGACAGCAAGGGGACACACGGGCTTTTCATGATGGCATTGGCTTTTGTAAAAATTTCTCTTGGGGCAAGCCGCGTGGAAATTTTTTTGATGAAAAATGACAAAAAATCAACATCATCAGTCCCTCCCTTTTTGTCTTTCCCAAAGGTTTTTAAAATCAACTGCATCAGTCAGTCTTCTTTTTCCCCTTAAGGGTTTTAAAAACAACATGCTTTATCCGTCCTTTTGTCTCCAAAGGGGGTTTAAAAAAAAACATGCAACAGTCAGTCTTCCCGGGCTCCAAGGTTTAAAAACAACGTGCAAACAGTCAGTCTTCTGTGCTAAAGTTTAAAATCCACATGCAACATCAGTTTCTGGCCTAAAGTTTAAAAACAAAGTGCATCTTTTAGTTTTTCTCCAAGGTTTTTTAAAAACAACCCGGGATCAGCTTCTTGGGCTCCAAAAGTTTTAAAAAAAACTTGCACAGTCATTTCTTGCTCTAAAAGTTTTAAAACCCAAAGTTTCTTAGCAGTCTTCTTGTCTCCAAGGTTTTTAAAAACAATGGGCTTCATCAGTCTTTTTTGGGCTCTAAGGTTTTAAAAATCAAAAGTGCATCATCATCTTCCCTTTTCTCCCAAAGGTTTTTAAAAACACCCTGCATCATCAGTCTTCTTGTCCAAATAAGGGGGTTTTAAAAACAACGTTTCACGGCCCGTCTTTTTGGGCTTTCCCAAAATTTAAAAATTTAAAGTGGGATCAGATCTTTTGTCAAGGGTTTAAAAACAACATGCATCAGTCAGTTTTTTCTGGGCTCCAAGGTTTTTAAAAAAAACATAACTCACAGTCTTTTGGTTTCCCAAAGGGTTTTAAAAACAACGTGGGGTCATTTAGTCTTCTGGTCTCCAAGGGTTTTAAAAACAACGTTTTCATCAGCATCTTTGGTCTCTTTAAATTTAAAATCAACCCTGGGATCAGTCCCTTTCTTTCTTCTAAAGGGTTTTAAAAAAAACATGGGTCATCAGTTTTTTGGGCTCCAAGGGTTTAAAAACAACAAGATCATCATTTTTTTTGGGCTCCCAAGGGTTTTAAAATTTTAAAAGCATCATCATTTTTCTTGTCCTTTCCCAAAGGGTTTAAAAAACAAAAATGCAACAGTCAGTCTTCTTGGGTTCCCCGGTTTAAAAAAACGTGCCTCAGTCCGGCTTCTGGGCCTAAAGTTTAAAAAACAACAAAAAGCATCAGTCAGTCTTTTTGGTCTCTTAAAATTTAAAATCAACGGGCAAAAGTCAGTCTTTTTGGTCTCCAAGGGTTTTAAAAACAACGGGGCCCCATCTTTTGTCCCAAGGTTTTTTAAAAACAACATGAATTTTCATCTTCCCCGTCTCTAATTTTAAAATCAAAATGCATCAATTTAGTTTCTTGTCTCCAAGGTTTTAAAAAAACATGCTCATCATCTTCTTGTCTTAAGGGGTTTTAAAAACAAAGTGCATCAGTCAGTCTTCTTGTCTTTCCCAAAGGGTTTTAAAAACAACGTGCATCAAATCAGTCTTTTTGTCACTAAGGTTTTTTAAACAAGTGGGATCAGTCAGTCTTTTTTCTCTAAGGTTTAAAATTTAACAGGATCATCATCTTCTTGTCTTCAAGGTTAAATCAAAGTGCATCACATCTTTGTCCCCCAAGGTTTAAAATCAACTGCTTTATCTCCCCTAAGGGGTTTAAAAACAACGTCATCATCAGTTTTTGTCTCCCAAGGGGTTTAAAAAACAAAAGTGCATCATTCCCGTCTTCGTCGTAAGGTTTTAAAAAAAATGCACAGTCTCCTCTCTAATTTTTAAAAAAACAAGCATCAGTCTTCCCCCCTAAGGGTTTAAAAACAACATGCATCATCAGTCTTCTTTTCTCCCCAAAGGTTTTTTTTCAACATGCATCTTGGGCTTTTTGGGTTTAAGGTTTAAAATTTTAACATCATCATCAGTCTTTTTGTCTGTTTAAGGGTTTTAAAAACAACATGCATTAGTCATCTTTTGTCTCCAAGGTTTTAAAACAACATTTCCAAACACATCCCCCTTTTCTCCCAAGGGTTAAAAACAACATGCATCAATCCCGGTTTTTTAAAGGGAAAATGCAAACAATCAGGTTTTTAAAATTTAACAAGCCTCATTTGCTGTTCGTATCAGTTTGGGTTTTTTAAAAACCCAAAAGTTTAATTTTTTTTTTTTAAAAAAACCCCTTTAACAATCAAAAAAAACCCGATGATGATCAATAAGGGTTTCTACTTTGGGTTCCCCCCCCCCCCCCCCCCCCCCCCCCCCCCCCCCCCCCCTCTATCAAAAACCCGGTTTTTTGGACAGCTGAAAAAAAAAAGGGATATATTACAATCGGCCGGCCCCTTTTTGACAAAGGGAAGGGCAAACAGGGAAAACAGATAAACACACACAATTAAAAAACAATAACACAAAGGGTGAACATCCCCAAAAAACAGACCAAAAACACAGATAAAAAAACATACAAATACACAGTTTTGACAGAAGGGTAAAAAAGATAAAACAGACCGCAAAAAAAAGGAAAAAAATTTATAGACAAGTAGAGGAAACAGGGAAGGGGGACAAATATACAGATAAAACCCCTACAGAAAAACCCGACACTTAAAAATAAACACACAACAAACAGACCCCAAAATAAACAAAAAGATAAACAGCCAGAAAGACCGTTTGGAGAATAGAAGACTGCCCGATGCACGTTGATTTTAAACCCTTGAGAAAGAAGATAAACAAAAAGATAGACTGATAGGGCGGGCAAGGGTTGGGAAATTTAATGAACCAGAAGGGAAAAGGGGAGCGTGAGGGCACATAATCAGCTCCTGCCCCCTAGATAAAACAAAAGGGAGTTTGACTATTTTTAAAAGACAGTTATACAAAAGCAGACAGTTTTCAGACAGACAACACGTGGCTAATCCCTGAGCCCCCAAAAATTTAAAACGGGGAACAACTGCAGGACACTATCACTGGGCTTTCTCCCAAAAGACCTCAAGGCCAAAAACACATGCACCCTGCGACAGGAACCCCAAAAAACGAAGGGCAGACAGACAGAGGGGCAGACTCAAAGGCAAAAACACTAAAAAGAAATAAGAGAGGGAAAAGGCACAAGATCAGGTACCGTTTTAAAACAAAACGAAAAAGACAGACTACTTTACAGCCCCAGAGAGACCCGGAAACGAAGAGGGCAGAAAGGGGGAAACCGCCAGCAGCCAGCCCAAAACAGAAGCAAACCCCTCACAAACCCCCACCACTCAAAAAGAAGTAGGGGAGGAAAAAGGGGGGGTGGGGCAGCCCTTTGGCCCCGAGGTTCTCCATCCCAAGGCCCTTAAACCACCCCGTCCAGGGGGAAAGAGTCCTATGGCCCAAAAAATCGGATCAGAAACCCCCCCAAAAGTCCCCTTTAGGTCCCCCAACCCCTCCCAGACCTGAAACAAAAGGGCAAAGGGGGCAACCTTTACCTTGTGATTAAAATTTCCCCACCTTTTGGCCCCATCAAGGGACTCACCCTTCAGGGAAGTTATTGCACACCTGGGGAAGCAGACAAAAAAGACCTTCACCTTTAAGGGGATTATTTTTTCGTTTCTTCGAAAGGGCCCGACAAAAACTATTGTCGGCTTTATTTACCGGGAAAAATTTTGCCCTTCCCGGGGTACCCCCCTTTGTTTTTTTTCTTGTTCCTTTTCTTCCCCTTTTACTTTTTTTTGTCTAGGGTTTTTGGGATTTTGGCCCTTCTTCTGCCTTGTTTGTCTAAACTTGCCTGGCATTTTTTCCCGTGCCCAAGCGGGATGCATTGGGGCCCGACTTTTCAGGGTTTTAAAAGCAGGGGCAAAAAACCCAAAAAAAACAAACAAAACCGGGAAAAAAACAAACACTTTTTTCGGGAAAACAAATAAAAAATTAAAACCTTTAATTCGTTCAGCAAAACAAAGTATTACCTTCTCAAGTTCTTGATCCCCCGTCTTGAAATCCCTTTTTCCCTCACATCCCACGTTTCTTGGTCTGGAAATAGCCTCTGCCTTTTATTTAGATTTACTTTTGGAAATTCCTCCTTTTATTTTTGCTTTCTTCTCTACCAAAAAATCCGCAAAATTCGCTCCCGTTTTTTTCAACTCCTTTCCAGCCTCAAAATTCTATCCCCAATTTTCTGGCCTCCTTTTCCTTTCCTTTCAACCCGCGCAGGGAAAAAAATCGAACTAAAAAATGAAAGGAATGACTATAAAAATAAGTGAACTTTTACCCCCATACCTGCTTTTTTTTTTGCACTTTCCTGCCACAACTTTTTCCCCCTATTTCGGAAAAAAATTAAAACTTTTCTCTTTTCCTGGGAAAAGTTTCCCCTTTTCCCCCTAAAAAAAAAGCCTTTGTCCCCAAATCTTATCAAAAAACATGACATCGACCCCCCAAAATTCTGGGAAAACTATAACCCGTTTTTTCCAACCTACCGTTTAAACCTAAAGTCCTTTGAAAAAGTATTCTAAAACAGCTCAAAAAAACCACCTTCTCTCCAACAGTCTCCTTCCTTGGGGGTTTTTAGTCTGCCTATCGCGTCAAACCCCACACTGAAACCAAAACCCCTTTCCCCCACCCTTAAACCCCACTTTCTATCGCTTCGGGCCAGGGGAAAAACTCCCCCCTTCCCTTTCTCTACCGACTTATCTGCAGCCTTCACAATTTGACCACTCTTTTTCGTTTTCTCCCGTTTTTCAAAAAAAAAATTTGGGGTTTTTGGGACACCCTTTCCTGGTTTAGGGTTTATTTACCTTTCTGACCGATTCCCCCAGTCCCAGTAAAAAGATTCAGGGCATACCTCAAGATTGGGAAATTTTTGTTTCCACAGGGATCTGTTCTGGGGCCCTGTTCTTTTACCCTCTACAACCCCCACTGTTCACAAAAAAATTAAAAAGCCCTCAGATCAACCATCATTTTTTTGCAATGACTCTCAGATTTTAACACGACACCCCCCCTGAAAAAACTGCCTTCCCTCTTTACAAAAGGGCCCCCCTGTTTCCAAAATATCCCAAAAATTTGGGTGATACAGAACCCAAAATTTCAGCTAAAGGGAGATAAAAAAAAACCATCTTTTGGGGAACCAAAAAACAAAAACTCTTTTCCCTCACAACACTTCAAAAACGAAATTTGGGAAAGCATCATCCCTTTTTCCCCCTGCTGTGAAA
>CM054160.1:36042235-36077235 GCA_028751875.1 Rapana venosa | reverse complement strand
AATGCTGCTTAACCTTAGCTGGGGAAAAGCGAGTGCTCTGACCACTGAGCTATCCCGTCCACATCTGTGCTCGGGGTGAAGATTGTACAGACAGGTGAGACAGCTGAGGGGTTAAAATGATGCGACTTTTCTTATCTGAAGCTGATTCAGACCTCCGGTGTGCGCGGTAATTTGCAGGTAAATTGTTTGTTTGGTTGGTCGGTTTAGTATTTTTCTTTTTACAGTCAGTAACCCCCCCCCCCCCCCATTCCCCCACTGAAGTGGTACGGGCACGTCACACGAACATCTAGACTTGCCAAGACTGTCTTTCCCTTCGGGAACAGCACAAGGAGGGAGACGAAGAGGCAGACAGAAAAATAACGATGGGAAGACATCAGAGAGTGGACTGGCCTTGCTACAATTTGCTACGGAAAGCTAAAAAAACCGCGAAGGTGTGGAGGAATTCTGGTTGCAAAATTCTCAGTGGCGCCCTAACGGTCCGCAAGAGTACAGTATAGATGAAGGTGAAGGTGATCTGATGTGTAGAAGTGCTGTGATTACACGGCTTGGTGAATGCGCGCCTGCACAAGATCAGCTTTGGCGGCAAAGGATTCCCAAATTCATGTCAGCGTTCTCTTTGTTGCTGAAGGACCAACATGTCAAGAGAACCCACGACAGAAAGTTGAGCATCAAACAGAGCAGGAAAGTACCTCCCGACTGTCCTGGCAACACGTGTAGGGTCAGTTCCCAACCCTTTCCTCAACGTTGGAGTGTGGCTGCCTTAATGCTGGAAAAAATGCTCGCATACGCCCAAAAGCTCACCATTGGTAAACCTGCTGTATCCAAGGAATGGAAAATAATACTCGTGGAGATGTGTTAAAGTGAAACACACACACTTACACACACACACTTACACACACATACACTTACACACACAAAAACACACTTACACACACTCACACACACACACACACACACACACACTTACACCACACACATCATACACACACTACACACACACACACACACACACACACACACACACACCACACACACACAAATTACACACTCACACACACTTACACACACACACCTACACACAAACACACACACAAACACACACAAATACACACACACAAACACACACACTTATACACACACACCTACACACACACACACTTACCCCCCCCCCCCCCCCCCACACAACACACACACCCTCCCCAGCCTACCTGAAGTTGGGTGTAGCGAAGATGAAGACGGTGAAGATGGCCTGAGCTCCCACTGACATGGCCAGGAAGCACATGAGGAAGAACACCTTCCTCTGGTACCTCCCGAAATCCCCCAGAGTCTTCAGGGCCTCGTCAAACGTCACTTTCTCTGACGCCATCTCTGACGTCACTACCTGTGGGGGGGGGGGGGGGGGTGAAGAAGCACTGACATTGATTTGTGAGAATGACTGCAGACAACGGTCAGAACAGGAATTGCAACTACAATTATGGAAGCGTTTCACTCTAACACACACACACACACACACACACACACACACACACACACACACACACACACACACACACACACACACACACACACGGATGACAAAATTTACAACACTGCATACACATGGGGACTGGTTATAAAAAAGTACATGAGTGCCTATTCCATTATCCCTGAAATAAATAAACACAACATGTTTATGTAGTGAAAACATTACCGATACATTCTTTTACACAGTAGAGATTTAAAAACCTTTTTAATTTCCCCTTTCCCAAAATTTCCTTAGCTTATGGCAAATTCCAAAGAATTCCATAAATTAAAAGAAATACTATTGTCATAAGTTGTACTCCTTTTACAGATTCTTAGTATAATGATGTTACTGTGTTTAATTTGCAAGATGTGTTTAATCTTTTGTTTCTTCTTTTTAAAGTTTTTGTTTTTTGTTTGCGGATAATTAGCTATTTTACAACTCACCCACCATCTTCTGACCCCCCCCCCCCAACACACAGCGCGCGTGGTGAATTGAGGCTTGCATGCAAACGTTTAAAAGAAGTTACATATCCTCTAAATAATCCAAGAAATCAAACAAAGAACAAAACATACAGGGACAACAAAGAACAGCAGCAGCAGCCAGCCAACCCCAAAACAACAGCAAACAGCAACAGCAAAACAACGCAAAGCACCATACCCCACTAGGGAAAAAACCTTGCTGTTTAAACCCAAATTGTCTTCTAAACCTGGGGTCAGCGGTCTATGGAAAATTTGAATACAGTTTTGTGTGCCCTCTAATCTGGGTCAGAACGGTCATAGGGAATTGAATGTTTAGACAGTTGTGTTTTTCATTATTTCTCTTATCTTTCTTCCTGCACTTGAATGGTTATCCCACTTCAGTTTGTGTGCAGATCCGATCTTCTGTGGCTTCCAGCTTTTGGGGAATTGTTGAGTTGTTGAGGGTGTCCTTTGTCTACAGTGTGTTTTTGTTTTTGATGTTGATGTTGGGCGTTCTCCAGCCTAACACCCTGGGGGCCCCCGAATGTGCACTTTGACCACTCATATCCACCTTGGAATGCTGTGAGATTGTAAACTGCCACTGATGAAAGTTGTGTGTAGTTAGTACCTCCCCAAATGCCATACTCCGATTTTCAGGGATTTTTCCCCTTTTAAAAGGGGAGTGTCGGTTTTTATGAAAGAATTGTCATGGCTGAAGACGTCTCCAAATACTATTTGACTCGTCAAAACCTTTAAAGGGTTTAGCCCCTTGGATTTTAGCTGGCACAATAAACTGACACAGTTTCAGCCTGCGCTTTGTTGCAATGATTAAGCCGTATTGCCTCCTTTACTTGGGATAGATTGAAAAAAACAAAACAAAAACAACAACAGCAGTGACATAAAGCGGCGGCAGGGCAGCAACGCGCAATAAGAATAACAACGGAAATACTGCTCTTGCTGCTGCTGCTGCTGCTACTTCTATACTACTGCTGTGCTGCTGCTGCTGTGCTGCTTGTGTGCTATGTTTAATACTATACTATATTTACTACTGCTGTGCTGCTGCTGTACTTCTACTACTACTGCTGCTGTGCTGCTGCTGTGCTGCTGCTGCTGCTGCTTGCTCTTCCCTGCTACATACTACTACTACTACTACTGCATGCTGCTGCTGCGGGCTGCTGCTCTTCTACTATATGCTGGCTGCTGCTGCTGCTGTGCTGCTGCTGCTGCTGTTTGCTTACGTTCTACTATACTACTTAATACTACTGCGCTGCTGATGCTGCTGCTGCACTCTACTACTATGTGTGCTGCTGTGCTGGCTGCGTGCTGCTATACTACAATGCTGATAATAAAGAGGAAGAAGAAGGAAAAAAACCAAGTTTTAAAGGAGGAGGAGGGGAGAACATAAACAGCAGTAGGCACAATTACCCCAAACACCCCACCCATACTATACTATTGCTGCTGTGCGCTGCTGTGTGCTGTTTGCTGCTGCTACTTCCTTTACTACTACTGCTACTATACGCTTTGATTGGCGCATTGATTTGTTGCTTTACAGATTCGCGCTATATAATTCCATACATTATTATTATTATTATTATTATGCTGCTGCTGCTGCGATGCTGCTACTACTACTATGCTGCTGCTGCTATCTATTTACTGCTGCTGCTGTGCTACTCTAACTATTTACTGCTACTACTATATCTACTATATACTACTATACTACTAAAATACTACTATTACTTACTATACTGTGCTGTGCTGCTGCTACTGTACTATGTGACTGCTGCTGCTGCTGCCAGTGCAGACATGCCGGTGCTTAAATGTGCATATACACCGAGAAGATTAATTTTTGACGATAAGTGGATCGGTGGTCTAGAGGTAAACGCACCTGGCCTAGAAAGCGGAAAATTCCGGGTCGGAAGAGTGCGGTGGTTTGATACCTTTTGAGCCCGAAACTTTTCCTGCATCCATTAGACCATGGGTGGTGGTCTGAGTGCTAGTCTTTCGGATGAGATAATAAGCAGAGGGCCACTGTGTTACACATGATTAACTAGCGCACTTAAAAGAACCCACGGCAACAAGAGAGTTGTCCCTGGCAAAATTCTGTAGAGAAAAGCCAATTGACAGGGAAAACCAATGTAGTCGCCAGGACGGAATAGAAGGGAAAAAATAATGGGTGGGCTGCTTTGTAGCGATGCGCTCCCCTCTGGAGAGAGCACCCGGAATTTTCAAGCAAGAAATAGCCTTTGACTAAACGTGGTATAGAAAAAAAGAAAAAAAGAAGACAAAGAATTGGAAATTAATGTCAGCGTTCGGGGGTTACGAAACACGATCACACCATCCTACAAACCTACACTCGGAATACGGCTGCCTTCATGGGGCAAAGCGGTGGTTAAGCAACTCCATCATTGGTGAACCTGCCTTCGCGGAACAATCAAAATGCTGTTGCATTAGCTCGATTTGAACCCAAACAAGAAACGGCACCCAATGCCTGTATGGAGTCGATAGCAAATCTTTGCCTTGATGCAGTAGGGACATCGTTGTAACATCGTCAAGTATTATTCGCTTGTGCGCACGTAACGTCACTGTCCCCTGGCACAGAGTCAACACAAGGTATAAGGGTGAATCAATGCAGTGGAACTCTTCTCTTGAAACGTTGTCCGTTGGATTTGGACCGGTAATCCTTTCACTTGTGTGTGCAGATTTCAAGATCTCCAATGTAGCCTGCTTTGGAATGTCGTCTTCATAACAGCCTGTTGCTTAATCAAAGGAGGGGGAATCCCCTGAAGTCGGTCTGGATGCTTTTGAGTACTTAAAACCACATGCACACATACATTTCACATTGTGCTCGTGTATGATGAAACACAGTGCATTTTGGGACCTCAAACCCCCCCCCCCCCCCGGTGTTAAGTGGAAAACGCTCCCACAGCAACAACATCAATAAAAACACAATAACAGCAGCGCAACGCAGGAGTGCAGTTTCTGTAAAGTGTATTGAACTTGTCATTGCCGTGCCCCTCCCCCCCTCCCCATCCATGGGGTGCCGGACCTGTCAGTATAAACCCATCCCCACTTCTGAATTCTTGCTGGAATTCCTCTTTCTACCTCTCTTGTTTCTGCTTGTTCCTTTTTTCTGTTACTCTTTTCTTTTCCCCTTATGGTCCGGTCTCTTGCCTTTTTTCCCGGGGAAAGAAATTTAAGTTTGAAAAAAGTCTCGAGGCAGGAGACTGGGCCCCTTAATGGCTGCATGCAGGCCCGTAGGGTGTGGATAATTATGCCTAGTGCCACGAACCAGCCGGGTTTGGGGGTCAATTCCAAGAGGAAACCAGTGGCGGAACAGGCGGAAGAGGAGAACCTGTCTCTCAACGGCTGTAAAGGCAGGAGGGGAGATGGTCTCGAGGCTAGATGGACTCTGCAGCTCAGTGAAAGCAGATGTGGACAACAACACCAAGTGTTTTCCGGGACGACGCACTATGTGCTAAGTCCTAGAAATCCCCGGACAATGAAAGATCTGGAGAAAGGCATGCACAGCCTTAACGCCTTACGCTTAGAGCTCCAGGGTCCCTCCCACTGCGGCATTAAGGAAATGACACAGCAGACAAGTGGCCAAAAAGGGGCAAGAGAGGGAAAGGAACAACCCTGTCAACCAAATGGAGAAAAAACCTCATCAATCTCTCTTCAGATCACCCACTCAAACCAGACCCTTATCCCAGTTTTCCCGACAAACACGGTGGTCATTTGGGACTACGCACAGGGCACAACAGGCTGAATAAACACCCCCACAGAAAAGAAATTAACCATTTGCTATGTGCCCTGTGGAAGAAAAACAGGATACGGCCCACATCCTAAAGACTGCAGGACCTCCAGACGTAAGGGGGAAAGTGTGGCTAGCCCAGCCTCTGGAGCGAAACTGTACGGACGGGGATGACCTGCAGGCAACTGCTGAATTCCCAGAAGATTGGTCTCACAAAAAACCCAGGCAACGCAAAGAAGAGTGAAAGCAAAAGTCTGGGAGTTTCCCCCACCTGATGTCAAAATTATTGCCGTAGGGGGGGATGCGTGGGCCTGATTGTCAGGCACTTTCGCAGCACAACGGTTTTCGCTCACAGGGCAGAAAAATTGAGTTGCTGTCTGAGCGTTCAGAGAAAAATTTGCAGTGCCAAGAAGAACACGAGCCGGCGATTGCTTCGTCTGTTATTTCATGGTTCATGATCTAGTTTGTGCAAGTATCTATGTAAGTAGTTTCATTCAATGACCGAAGGACACAGGCTAACTGTGGCAAATGATGCACGGAGTATGATCGCCAGGCTTGAAACGCCTTGCTACAAAACGGGAGGAGGGAAGAGAGGGGGGGGGGGGAGTGGGGGCCGGGCCCGAAAGAACATTTTTTTGAGGGAAAAGATAAGCGCTAAAAGTTATTGGCTTTATTTTTCACTTTCTTCTGCCCTTCATTCTCTCGGTTGTGTTTGTTTTGTTTGTTCGGACACTTTGTCTTTAAGCAAAAAGGAAAGCATGAACGTAGCTTAAGGACGAGTCTGGTTGTTTTTTCCCTTTTAACAAGTTTCAACCTTGCACAGTTCTTGCAGTTGGCTTTTTTCCCCCTTCTCGTCAGGATTCTACCCTGCTTTACAGAGTGAAGTGTCGGCAATTCCGCTGTCGTTCAGAAAGTGGATTATCTTTGGGGTCCGTTTCCCTACACCCTTACTTTCCTTCTGTGTTTCTCACCTTGTCCATCAACATTTTTTTTTTGTCACCCTCCCGTGCCCCCCTCCCGCTAACGGTGACTAAGAGGGTAAAAGGGGTGTGCCCGTGGTGCCCCCTTGTCTTCAATATCAGTCTGTGTTTTGCAGTACGGACATCCGGTTAAGTTTTATAAAAGTTGACTCTGGTTGCTTTTTCCCTTTATGCACCCCCTTCTTTTTTTTTTTTCAGCCCCCCCCCCCCCCCCCCCCCCCTTAAACTCACGCCCATCCAAACTCATTTTCGAAAGACGTGAGGTTTTATCGTGTACCTCCCTGGCATAAAGTGGAAGTGGAACAGACAGAATGTCAAGATTCAAGATTTTATTTCAAGACACCCCCCCCCCCCCCAAGGGTACATGAAATTTAACAAAACCACAACTTGCGGATGTGGGCGTGTGAAAAATACTCACAACACAAATTCGCTCCAAAATGAAGAGCACAAATTATGGACATGAAAAGTGAAAGAGCATTTGCAATACAGGAAAGGCACAGCAAATTAACATGATGCCTGAATACATTACCCGCAATCAACTGCATACTCTCTCTATCTCTCTCTCTCTCTCTCTCAGCACATCACGCGCAACGGAAAGACATCCACAAGCACACACACATACACACGCGTGGAACATACACACGCCAAGAAGGTCGCCACCTCCTGGTCACACACACACACTCATGCACCCACGCACGCAGGAAGCATTTCAAACAAAACGCCAGGCAAACAATTCAAATGAAAATACAAAAGTTCTCGCGAGGCAGCTATATCAATCTGAGTTAGGCCTCCCTGCTAGAAAGCACAACCAGTACACAGATACGCGCGCACACATGCAAAAAATGGGGGGGGGGGGGGCACACACACACACACACACGCACACGCACGTGGGGGTGCAATTATGCTCACACACAATGATATGGCCGTTCAAATCTATACCGACAAAGGAAATTAACTTCTCCCTAACATGTAATAAAATGCACTCTCTAAAGGGATGCCTCAAATCAATAGGTTTTCATTATTTCTTTGAGGAATTTTATAACTTTGAGAAGCAAGGATTTATTTGTGGAACTAAACAATTCGTGGAACTTCATAACATTTGGTTTTTTTTTTATAATATCTTGGGATAAATTTGTTTCTTAACTGCACAAAGAAATGACATTTGAGTAGATAATGGAACTCATCACCCAGCTCGTTTTCACCACATTTATTACAGACTCTCTCTGCTCTAGGAACATTTCTTATTCTGCAATTTGGATGGGAAGTCTGTGATTTTAACGTTCGAAAATGAATAAAAGCTAATGACAAACTACGAGGAAGAATCGTCAGATAATCTTTTAAAGCAGAAACGCTTTTTAATTTGGGCTTATAATTAAGAAATAATATTTTCGTTTTTTATCTATGAGATTCCATTGTTGCAAATATGATCTTGGTAAACAAGTGTAACTTTGGCTTTGAACCATTCAGGGAAACATGGAGATCAAACTGATTCTGCAAAATGCCACTTAACCCGATTTCGTTTAATATACGTTCTACGTTAGCTAAATAAGTAGATTTGTGGGCATTAGGGATATACATATCATGTAGCAGCTTATAAACAATATTTGAAAACTTAGGCTCACTTCCGATATTAACAAGCTTAAA
Organism: Rapana venosa; assembly: GCA_028751875.1. NCBI lineage: Eukaryota > Metazoa > Mollusca > Gastropoda > Neogastropoda > Muricidae > Rapana > Rapana venosa. The sequence continues at coordinate 36,068,898 of CM054160.1, read as the reverse complement.
CCATAAGCAAAGCATCCTTACTTAGCTGTTATTTCCACAGGAAACTGTCCCAGTTCCCCATAAACCATTTTAATTGGTGTAAATTTTCCCAGTTTAAGAATTATTTTGAAGAACTTAAGTTGTAATTTTGAAGCTTAATTCACACATTGATGGAGTCCAGACCTCACATCCATAAAGCAAAATTTGGGAAATACTACTCTGTTAAATAATTCAATCTGATATCAATGGGAAGAAAAAGTATTCTGCATTTTTTTAGCAGAGAGAACATGCTACGACATGCTTGATCATATTAAGTGTTATTGTGTCAAGTTAAAATTTTTTGTTATAATTAAGGGTTTAGCCTAGATATTTAAATGAAAAACCACTTTAAATTTTTTTACCACCACATGTAAAACAAGGCATTTTCTTGTTTTCCCCCTTGAAAATCAAAACTTTTGTTCTTTCTTAATTTATATTAAGTTTTTCCACTTATGACAATAATTACAATTGCATTGATAGCTTTCTGCAGGTCTTCTTTTGATTCGGCACAAATTGCCCTTTATCTACATACAGTAAACAAAAACATTTTCAGCAAAAGATTCTCCTTTTCTCTTTTCCCCAACCTAGTTTCCTGGCTTCCTTTGCCATTGTAGATAAACCCTTTATTTTTTCCATAATGTTTGGTCTGCATTTATTCAAGTACAAGGGCAAAGAGTAACGGTGACAAGTTTTCACCCTGACGAACCCCAGTTGAGGTTTGAAAAAAGTCAGAACACTCATCCTTTCGCTAACACGTGATTTAGCTTTAGAGTAGATATCTTTGATAACCATTAATATGTAGGTAAAGTATCGAATATCAGTATACACAGTCTACAGGCAGAAGTTATGCAGGTACAGCATTCTGCAAGTTGATATTTTGTGGAGAAGATATTCTTTAGAGAAGATGTCAATGGTGTGCTACAGATCTGGTTTGATTTTGTTGTTGTGTTGGTTTTGTTTGTTGTTGGTTTTTTTTTGTAGAGCATTCTTTAACTTAAATGGATGACAAAATTTACAACACTGCATACACACAGGGACTGGATGTAAAAAAAAGTACATGAGTGCTTTTTCCATTATCCTCAAAATATGCAGACCCATAGCAACGGACGCTATAGCCAAGTGGTTAAGACGGTTATACTTCAATCCCATGGCTCCATGAAGTCTTGGGTTCCAATCTCTGTGGCGTCTGGTGAATTAAGGGTGGAGTTTTTATCTCCCAGGTCAACTTCAAGTGCAGACCTGCCAGTACTTTAATTTCCTTCGTGTATATACACATGCGGATGACCAACTATGCACGTAAAACACCCCGTAATTGAAGTCAGCGGTCAGTGGGTTACAGCATACATGCCCGAAGTCGGAAAGCGGCTACCATCATTGTGGACAAACCGCTCGCATGTCCAGCATCTCGCCATTGGTGGACCTTGAAGCTCTAGCTGTGTAACACTCCCCCCCCCCCCCCACAAGACCACTAGCTATTCTGTTCACATTTTTGGATGCAAAAAGAAAGTTTCGAATCTTCACCTTACTAATGTTTATATCTCAAGATAATGAAGCACAAAGACATGATTTAAAACGTATACTTTACTATTCTCTTAAAATTTACTATTCTACAAAAATCTTTAAATGTAAAGAGATATTTTGGAATCTTAAGCAGTCTGTTTAAATCCAATGAAACGAGAGAATTTGAAATCTGCACTATTCTGTTTGAATTTCAATTGTAAAGAGAAAACACGGGATCCTTTCTTTATTATTGTTTGAATATGAAATGTAAGAGGATGATCTTAAACCTTTAGTTTGATATTCTATTTGAAATTCGAGAGTTAAGAAACAAGCAACAATCTTAGTCTAGCTTTTTAGTATGGCTGAATCCTTAGCTGTAACGGAACTTTTTGGAGTCTTTAGCTTACCGTTGTATTTATGTTTTTAGCTGTGAAGAGACAATATGGAATCTTTACGATTCTGTTTAAGCTTTAAATGTAAAGAAACAATTTGAAAGAAGAAGAAGAAGAAGAAGAAGAAGTAGAAAAAGAAGAAGGAGAAGGAGAAGAAGAAGAAGGAGAAGAAGAAGAAGGAGAAGGAGAAGAAGAAGAAGAAGGAGAAGAAGAGCCTCCCACCTTCTCGTTGCCCATAGCGTAGATACGTGCACCAGAAGACTGCCCAGAGAAGAAGAAAAAACACTGCCCTGTACTGTTTGATCCAACCGTTATCTCTCCAGCCTTCTTCCCTGGCCACTGGTCAACACAGCAAGAACCTGACCTTCAGAGATGACCACAAGCATGGACAGTCATGACACACACCCCGCACCTGCCCATACACACACATACACACACACACTGCAACTACACACAGACACACAGACACACACACACACACACACACAGAGCCAAGTGGCCACTCACTGCTGTGCATTCCTGCATAGTTCGTGTATGTACCACCGTTCTATATACCTACCCACCTACCTACCTACCTGAGCGAAGTTCCAGTGCTGCTAGGTTGCCCTTTTCTTTAATCTTTCAGGATGGCTAGTTATCCGCAGAGACTGAATCACACCCGAGATTGTTGATTGTTAAAAGTCTGTTCAATGGGCCACAAAGGCGTCAGGCTATCTGTTTTATTCATTTTCTAGAACTGTAATTTTTAAAGGGTGTGTGTTCCTTTCCTCTCTGCCATCTTGAAAAAGAAATGTTTTTGCAGGGCTGTCTTTGCCAAGACTGTTGTGGTAATGCTAAACATGTTGCATTATTGCTTTTTATGTGACAGTCATTGAAACGGTGACAATGAGGGAAATGTATTATCTACAACGATTGTTTCCTCTTTTAGAGCATTAATTCACTCCTTTATCTTATCTCAAGCCTTTGCTTTGTTTTTACCAGATATAACACATTCCATATACTATTATCATTATTATCCATTCTTTTCGATGATAACGGGAAAAACACTCATGTGATTTCTAAATCTAGCAAGGAGGAGGGTAGGGAGGGAGGAGGTGAGAGGAGCCTAGAGAGAAATCCCTTACAGCTGTGTCTTCTTTTTATTTGGAGGACTAAACAAGAAGGGAAGGGGGGGGGGGGGTAAGGTCCGCACATTTCTTTCCATGTTTAGCAGACACATAACGAGTTTTGTTTTGTTTGATGATGGAGTACACTATCAGCTTGTTGCCCCTCATAGTGGAGTTCATTGTTCATTGTTGCCCCTCCTACTGGAGTTCATTGTTCATGGTTGCCCCTCCTACTGGAGTTCATTGTTCATGGTTGCCCCTCCTACTGGAGTTCATTGTTGCCCCTCCTAATTAAGTTCATTGTTCATTGTTGCCCCTCCTAATGGGTCTGTGTTCATCGTGTTTCTCTTCTGCAGAAACATTTGTTTAAACCCCAAACAGAGGGAAAGACAGAAGGGGTGTGGGACACCAGTGCAGAGAAAATCAAGCACACACCTTTCACCTCATTGGTTTAAAACAAAAAAACAAAGGAGAGGTGGGGGGGGGGGGGGGGAGAATCATTCACACATGTCTTAACATTTCCGATTTTGGAGAAAATAGAAAAGAAGAAGAAGGGGGTGGTGGTGCAGGGAAGGGAGAGATAATACCACATGTTCTTCTTCATGAAGGAGGAAACAAAGGGAAAGGGGACAGAAGCCGACTTAGAATTACTTCCACCTTTTCTTTTTACATGAAAGGAAAGAAGCAAAGTAGACAGAAGAGAACGGGAGCCCAGGTCCCCCCCCCCTCCCCCCACACGCCTGCTTTTGGAAAAACGGGAATAGAAGTTTGACTGGGGGGGGGGGGGGGGTGCAGGGGGAGGTAATGGAAAGAGAATCACCGACACACGTAGCAGATTTTCATTGGCCATTGAAAACAGCGTCATTCTTCTGTTGAAGTGGTCATTTACTGTCATTACATGTTGCATGTCAACGGAAGCAAAACAAAGGGGGAGACAGAGACGAGATAGAGATTGGAGAGGGGAGAGAGAGGGAGGGAGGAAGAGAAGGGGGAGAGAGAGAGAGAGAGAGAGAGAGAGAGAGATGAGAGAGAGAGTAAGAAAAGAGAGAGAGAACAGAATGGGTGGCGCATTACTATGGGACTGGGCTGTCTCCAAAGGGGTTTGCTGCAGTACTGTTCTACCCAGAGGAATTTTGATTATAGCTAAAATGTATGAAGACTCTTTGTGGGGTGTGTGTGTGGTGTGTGTGTGTGTGTGTGTGTGTGTGTGTGTGTGTTTTTGTGTGTGTGAGTGGTGTGTGGTGAGTGAGTATGTGTGTGAGTGAGTGAGTGAGTGAGTGTGTGTGTGTGTGTGTGTGTGGTGAGTGGTGTGTGGTGAGTGAGTATGTGTGTGAAAGAGTGAGTGAGTGTATGTGAGTGAGTTGTGTGTTGTGAGTGAGTGAGTGTGTGTGTGTGTGTGTGTGGTGGGGGTTTGTGTGAGTGTGTGTTGTGTGTGTAAGTGAGTGAGTGAGTGAGTGTGTGTGTGTGTGTGTGGGGTGGAGTGAGTGTGTTGTGTGTGTTTGTGAGGAGTGTTGTGTGTGTGTGTGTGTGTGGGGTGTGTGTGTGAGTGTGGTGTGTGTGTGTGGGTGTGTGTGTGTGTGTGTGTGTGTGTGTGTGTGTGTGTGTGTGTGTGTGTAGGGGAATAGTGCACTGGATTTTTTTTTCAAGGTTTTATTTTTATTTTCATCAACGACAAACTCAAAAGATGTTTGATTTTAGCCTGATTTTACCCAAAATACAAAATCAAATTTTGGCCTGGGAAATAAAACAACAACTAAAGCACTCACGCATGTGTGTGCGCGCGTGCACACACACACACACACACACACACACACACCCCCCACACACACAACACACCACATCACACACACACACACACGCACGCGCGCACACATACACATCCTCAGTACGCAATTGAGAGAGATAGAGAGCTCAAAATAATGTAAAGTGTAATGATAGAGTTTATCCATTGCCATGTGGAAATAAAAGATTGATGGCCTAATTATATGATCGTTCTGACAAGGATTCCGTATCATGCGGTTCATTTGCCATCGAATTGAAAAGCATGATTATCAAGCAAAAATACACAGAACACAATTAGCAGCATGGTACTTCATTATCTCCAACGCTGACTGTCCTTATGCCCACTTGGCCGAGAGAGTGGGGATGTGCTGTGGGCAAGGCATCTCCACTATAATCAAATTTCTGCCCAGTTTCCAAAACAACAGCTGCCTCCTCTGCTGTTTTGGAGGTCATCGTCGGACACGACGGACAAACATACATACATACTTCATTACAGCAAGCACGGCACGCCACGAGGAAGATGCTTTTTTCCCCACAAAATTGGACACGAAACTACTGGGTCTTCTACACCAACGCACACACCAAACTGTCTATGTTATTGTTGTTGTTGTTGTTAATGTTGCTGTTGCTGTTGTTTGACTTCTCTTTGCCAAAATCTTATGGCTGTGCAAGTTGGCTGTCATAATTCACGAAATCCATTGTCCCATTTATTTATTTACTTATTTTATTTATTTTATTCTTTTATATCGAGGATAATGGAATAAACACTTAAGTGTTTTTTTTTACATCAAGTCCCCGTGTGTATGCGGCTTTGTAAATTGTCATCTGTTCCCACCGGCACACAATGTCCTACTCTTAGGAAAAGCGGAACAGGATTTTAACGTGTGCGCAAGATGTTCTGCGTACGCTCGCACACGGGGCCTCGGTTTATAGTCTCATCCGAAGGACTTTTGGGGAGAGTGGAGTCTGCACTGATGTTATAACTCCCATGTCTGTGTGTGTTGGGTGCCAGCTACACCTGCTTCAGGTGTCGCCACTCTTGTGTGAATGTGGAGTGTGTTGTGTTGGAACCTGATAGCTGCAGCACTGTCACCAGCACAGGTCCCAGCGGCAGAAGCTATGACACGGGAGCCACCGTTTGTCAGTGAAACAGTCTGCATGTTGTCAGTGCTGTCTGCTGGTGTCATGGTGATTTGATGGAATGGGTTAGCTAGCATGCCTTGTGTCGTCAGGGATTAGGTTACAGAGGAGAGAGAGAGAGGGGGGGGGGGAGGGGAGGGGGGAGAGAAGAAGAGGGTTTTACACAAACATGAGGAGGAGAGGGGGGGGGGAGAGAGGGAGAAAATTTTACACAAACATGAGGGGAGAGAGAGAGAGAGAGAGGAGAGAGATTGAGAGATGGAGAGGATGGGAGGAGAGGGGGATAGGGAAAATTTTACAAAAAATGTGGTGGAAGATGGGGTAAGAGAGAGAGCAGGGGAGAAGCAACAGAGGGGAGGGAGGCAAGAGGAGGGAGGATAAAGGGTTTTTACATAAAAAAAATGAATATTTAAACAAATAAACAAAACAAGCAAATCAACGAGAGGGGGATAATTTTATTTTTGGAAAAAATTTTTCATTATGGAAGAAAAGAGGAAAATTTACATATTACAAAGAAACAAACAAACAAAAAAAAAAGCAAAAAAACAAACATAGAAACATTAATTTAAACACAAACATAAATTAATAACACAACACATAAAACAAACACGAACATAAAAAACACTTATTATTAAACCAAAACATAAATCAAACATAAAAACGAGGAGCATAATTCCGATTAAATTTTAAAACTGTTCCACTTCAATCCCACGGGGCCATGAAATCGTGGGGTTCGAATCTCGGCGGGGTCTGGTGAAGTCAGGGTGGGGAGTTTTACCCTCTTCCAGGTCAACCTCAAAGTGCAGACCTGCCAGTGCTGTAATTCCTTTCGTGCATTTTACATATGCGAAAAATCAAATACGCACGTTTTAAAAATCCGGTTTAAATTTATGTCAGATTCGGAGGGTTTCGGAAACACACAGGAACATTCCTTACACTCCCGAAGTGGGAATGCAGCTACCTTCATGGTGGGTGAAAACGTCGCAAAACGCCGAAATATCACCCCCCCCTTGGGAACCTCGGGAATAGTCCACACCACACACACCCCAACACACACACACAACACACCCCAAAACACACACACACAAAAACACACACACACACACACCACACACACCCCACACACACACACTCTCTCTCTCTCTCTCCCCTCTCTTTTCTCTCTCTCTCCCCTCATCTCGTCTAATAGCACTCAAATTGAAACAGACGTTAAATTGAAAGACAACAAAAAAAACACAAATAACAACACATGGACAAGTCAAGCGAAATGAATTTTTCATTACCTGCAACAATTATATTAACTCAAAAAATAATTTAAATTTCCATTTAAATCTCAGCCAATGACAACCTTTGACGTATTTTGAAAGCATAAAAATGCAACAAATTCTACAACACGTGATCTAGACAAGTTAGATGCTCGGATTTATAAAACTCGCTAGTCCGGTTATTGTTTGAAACATGACATATCTATACAACGTTATTGAATGAGGGAAAAAGGTGTTTTCCTCTCAAGTTTAAAAAAGGAAAAAAATTATGCCTGTCCATAAATCAGGTGAATGCTCTTCTCCTTCAAAGACAGGCCAATTTCAATTCTCTCTGTGCTATCTAAACCCATTGAAAAAAAACATACAAAATCCCTAAATTCTTACTTTTTAAAAAACAGTCTATTGCACGAGGATCAATCAGGTTTCCGTAAAAAGCTATTACTGTCACACTGCTCTAAATCAGCTCACTGACAGTCTCCTACATAATATAATGAGAATAAGTTTACTGGCCCCCTTTTTGTTGACTTTGAAAAAGCAAATTTTATGGATCAACCATCTTTGTTTTTTGCGTAAATTAGAATGCAGATTGTCAGGAGTCAGAGGTGTTCCTCTGCTACTGGTAACTGTAGCCAGTAAATACCTGTTCTCCCGTGGGGAGTAACCCGACCAAAAACCCCCGCTAGGGGCAAAAGCAGTTGGAAGGAGAGGGCGCGCCAACAACCCACCCCCACAGAAATACCTAAGGGAAAACTGCAAGGAAAAAAGCCCATGCCGGATCGGTTGGGCCCCGGAAACCCAACAACCCCCCCTTCCTTTGGAGGTTTCCCAGGATGGAGGGGGAAAATATGCGATGGGAGCAAAAAACAGCTTAAAACCCAGGCTGAAAGGACCCATTGGTACATGGAACATCCGTACCTTGCACGCATGGGGGAAGCCCCAAGAGAACCCCAAAATTCAAAGAACAATGGGACATACTTGGCGGGCCCGAATTTTTGGGGGGGTTTGGGCGAAGAAACTACAGAGGAGGATCACAAACTAGGAATAGTGGCGACGACCCCAAACACCAACACGGAGTAGGTTTTTTGCAACAAGAAGAGGACAACAGTGTCATCGTGTCCCCCAATCTCAAGCAGATGATTCTCCGGCGGGTGTCCGCAGCAAAACACAAACATGACCATCATACAAGTAATGCACCAACATCAACTACATGGAAGAAATCGAGTGTTTCTCGAAATTTGGAGGCGCCACCCAAAATAAAACCCCCAAAAAAAGGACTTTCTCGTGACCCCGGCGAGGGGAATCCCAAGATGGGCCCTGACCTTTTGCAATGGCCGGGGACATAGGCCGTTTTGGGCTGGACGAAAAAAATGATAAGGTCTCAGACTTTTGGGAATTCCAAGCAGCCACAATTTTTACTGGCCAACACCTTATCCCCCCCAAAAGACATCAAGAAGAAGAGGGGCACTCCCCAAATGGAAAGACACATAACCAGTTTGGACTCACTTGGCCCCCAAACGATTTAAGTCGAGCATCAACAAACCCAGAAAAAAGGGTTTCCCGGCGGAAAGGGCAGTGCCCGACATGGACTCATGCCCCACGTAAAGCTAAAGACAAAAACCCAAAAAGAAAAAACCCCCGTTTGGGGTTCACAAAAAAAGTGAAGGCCCCCAAATCGCTGAAATTTTTTAAAGGAGATTGGGGGCAGATTTGCACATTGAATTTCCCCAAGATGACATCAACAACCTCACGGCCCTTCGCAAGACCATTCGGGAGCAGGTGGAGACCCTTGGGAAAAAGAGAGAAAAAGAACCAACCATGGGTTACCAACGAACCCTGGACTGTGGACCAAGTAGGGACAAAAGCCAGTGAAGAACAAAAACCCCCGAAACGGGGGGGGGGAAAGAACATAAAACAGGTAATCAAGAAGAAGATACGGGGCCCGGGGGAATGGATTCAAAACAATGCCCAAGGTTGGAAGGCAATGGCAAAGGGTCAGCAAAGAGGCGTCCCAGACCAAAAGGAAACAAACCCAATCCAGCAGCCAAAGACTCCGTTTGAAGAAAAAAGGGGGTCATCCTTACAGAGAGCGCCACTATCTGAAGAATGGAAGGGAAATTTTGCAGAGCCCTGTACAATACAAGCGAAGGCGATCCGAACAAATTCACGGCAAGTCCCAGCCATCGTCCTGAAAGCACACAGGTGCTGGAGGAAGAGGTAAAGAAGCGTAAATCCCTAAAAGGAGGAAAGTCACCGGGATTGAAACATCCGGCTGGTCATCAAGAACGGGGACAGAGATGTAAAAGGCTTTAAAATCATCCCCAAACCATCGGACCAGAAAAGGTGGCCTAAACAGTGGCCCCAACCCTCATAGTTCCCTTTCCCAAAAGAAGGGAGACCTGAAAAATCCCAAAAATTACGAACAATCAGTTGATAAGCCATCCAACAAATTATGTCGCATTCCCCTTGAACAACTGAAACCACAACAGAAAGAACCCAATCAGAAGAAACAGGCAGATTCAGACCGGGTCGAAGCACTTTTCAACAACTTAAACATCAGAATGTCATAAGAAGCATCTAACATCACTACAGCTCTCAAAAACTTCATTGATTCAAGAAAGGGCCCTTTGATCGAGTGTGGGGAAGGAATCTGTGGCACATGAGAGATATATTTATTTATTTATTATTTATTTATTTTTACACTTTAAGTCCGAGTTTCTCGCGTGAAATTCGGGCTGCTTCCCCGGGGAGAGCACGTCGCCCCAAGAGCGCGCCACCCTTTTTTTTTCTTTTTTTTTTTTTTGGGTTTCAAAATGTAAATTTTTTTCCCTACCAGAGTGGCTTTTTTCTAAAAATTTTTCCAGGGGACAACTTCTTGTTGCCCCTGGGTTCTTTTTCGTGCGCTGCATAATTTTTTGTAACAAGGGACCCGGTTTATCGTCTCACCCAAAGACTAGGCCCAGACCCCCTATGGTCTAATGGTGGGGGAAAAAATTTTGGCCCCAAAGGGGGAAAAACCCGGACTTTTTGCTTTCTAGACAGGGGCCGTTACCTTGACCACCGATCCCCCCGCTCGACGGGACCTGATTCAAGTTCCCCGGGGCTGTTTGACAGCTCCCACGTGCAGTCCTCATGGGGGGGAGAAACGGGGATTCTTCCGGATTTAGTTGGGTTCGACAAGGTGCCCGCTATCCCCCCTTCTTTTCAACGTGTTCCGGAGAAAAATCAGCAGGAGGCCCCCCTTGGGTTCAAAACACAATCACTAGGAGGAAGGCCCCGTTTTGCAATCTTCGATTCGCAACGATATTTATCTCTGGGGCCCGCAGTGAAAAAACCCGGTCTCACCACCAGACGGAAAATCCCAAGCCCCGGTATGGAATCAGCCGGAAAAGAGCAGATCCAGTAAAAATACCACACCGACCCCTCCCCCAGCATCAAAAGAGTGGGGAGCACTAAGGAGGGGAAAATTTAATACCTTGGGCAGTCTCACCAAAGAAGGCCGAGCCAAAAAAAGGTGAAAGATCAGACTTGCTGGGCACTTCCCCATGACTAAATGGGGGAAAATGGGGAGAAACCACAACATAAACCCACCTAAGGTCAGACTCTACAAGGCACTCGTCACACCCTCCTTGTTCAGTGTGAAGATGGGAAATTTCTGCCCTTTAGAACGTCGCATTCAAGCCTTGAGATGAAGTGCCTCAGGCGGATCCGAACATCACCCACAGAGACCGCCCCCAAAACCCAAAGACACGTTGGCAGCAGACGAGGGGCTGCTGGGCAAAAAAAACCATTGCTAATAATCAAAAGGGGGAAACTGAAGTGGTTTGGCCACACAACAAGGCATAACCCCGTCAAAGACAGTCTGCGGGAAAAGGGGGAAGGGGCAAGGAGGCAGGGACGACCCCCGCAAAAGCTGGAAACCAACATTAAGGAGTGGGCCGGCCCCACTGTACAGCCCCCTGAAAAAGCCCCGGACAGAACCATTTTTGGGGGTCCACTTGCGCGGGCCGTGGGGTTTCCCCCCCGGTTTTTTCCCGACCAAGGGATGAGTTGGGAGTGAGTGAGTGAAATTAGAATTTTCAAAAAATGCCACCTGAAAATTTTCGAAATACTAAATTTTTTTTTCTTCTAATAGGCAGAGTTGTATCTGTAAAAATCAAACTAGAACTACTACCCTTGATGGGGGACCATAAGGGTTCGTTTGGCCTCTGTTTTCAGTCAAGTAAATGATTTACCCTGTTTATTAAAGAACTGTGAAATGTTTTTGCGATCCACTTCTTTTTAGTGATTTAGACCAAACAGATTAAATGCAAACTTTAATACAGTTTGACAGATTTCTTTTTGGATCAATTAAACCCATGTCCTTTAAAAACAAAAAAAAAGTGTAATTTTACGTATCGCAAGACGAAAAGGCAAAAAATGAAAGGTAGGTTTTAAACCCCTGTTTTTGGTACGGGGAATGTTGAAGAAGTTGAAAAACCCTAAAATATTAGGGTGTTTTCCCTTGACAAATTTGACTTGGACTGATCACTAATGTCATAGGTAAACGCCTAGCTCCCCGGCTATTCAATTATCCAAAATAAAACACTTTCTAAATAAACTTTCGAAAACATTTTTTTTCGGCACATTTAAAAATCATTGATTGGTCAATATTTGGGATACCTGCAGTGGAACGGTTCAAATTCATTCTCGTTTTATAAAGGCTTTTAAAAATGTATTTTTAAAAACAAGCACCCCGAAATTTAGGATTAAAGCAATAAACTGACTTTTGAAAAATTTTTTTTTTTTATGGGGAAAAATTTTTTGTTTTATAAAATTTTTTCACCCCCCTTGTTGGGCGTTCACCTGGTGGGCGAGGGTTTTTCTTTTTTGTTTGAGTTATTGTTTTTTTTTCCCCGGTCCTTTTTGGAAAATTTTTTTTGTTTTTTTTTGAACCTTTTAAAATTTTTTTTCATTTATTTCTTTCCCTTTTTTTTTCCATTTGAGTTTTCAAAATTTAATTGTCTTCATGAGTTGTATTTATCTTTATGTGCTGGTCATTGTCACTCACTTAACTTGACCCCGCCCGGAGTTTTTCCGTTTTGGGTTTCCCTGGTGATCAACCCCCAGTGTTTTTCAATTGAAAAAATGGGGGGGTGACAGGGAGCATAAGAAAATATGTCACGTGAGTTCCCCCCATCAAACCCGATTTTGTCAAAAAAAGCACCTTGCTCCCGAAATAATGCACATATACGAAACTTAGGCTTCATCGCTGCAAAAAAGACGGGGAAAAAACCGGGGGGGTTTCGTTCCCGTGGCAGGCTTCCCTCTCCCGTGTCTTCCCCCCCCCACCTCTGACGTCACTTCTGTAACCCCCCGGGACAACGCTTTTTCCCCCGCCTTTTCCACCCCCCCTTCACTTTCGTTTTTTCTTTTGTTTGGGGATTTTTTGCCCAATGTTTTTTTTTGTTCTGAAAAAGATGTTTATTAAAAGAGTGTGTCAAAACCCCAAAACCCCTTTTGGGAAAAAAACACATTTCCTTCCCAATTTTCTACTCCCGTTTCCCCCACCCCAAAATTTTTCGTTTTTTACCCAAAACCTCCCCATCGCCTTCACCCTCTTCCTTTTTTTTTCTTGCCCAAAAAACCCCCACTTTCATCTTAAATCCCTCCACCTCCTTCAGCCCCCTTTCAATTTTTGTTTGTTCAAGGGTCAGGTCTGTCGTCCAAAAAAGGGAAAAGCCGATTTTATTTCTAAATTTCACCCTTGAAAAAAACATTGACCAAACCCTTCCACACTAAAACTTGGTTTTTAAACCAAACCCATGGCCCCACGAGCCAAAAATAGAACAGCCCGACTCCTCCAGGATATAAAACTTTTTTTTTTCCCCGACCCTCGGGGGGGGTGGGATTGCCACAATTTTTAAAAAAAAAACATTTTGGGAAACCCCTCCCTTTTTTTCAGCACAACCATTTAAATTCCCCCCACAACTCCTTTGAAAAATTTGCGAAATTTAACCTCAACTTTTCCTGGCCACTCTATTACTTTTTTTTTGCCTTTACCGCCCCCCCCTCCTAGCCCTAAGAACAAAAACCCGACCCGTTTTTTCTGTTTTTCATCCAAATTCCAGTCACTCCTCGCCACTTTCAGTCTCTCTCCCACCCAAACTTATAATTCTCGGGTGACTGTAACTTCCCTTTCCCACAACCAAACTTCTCCAGATGTCCCCAAAGTTTTTTCTCTTTTTCTTTTCCCCCCTTCCTCTCCCCCAAAAAGGGAAACGAAAACCCAAAGCACAGATCTGGCATATTTTTTGACTGGCGATTACAATGCGTCTTTAATCTTTGCACATCCCGTTCTGTCACCGAAAAGAAAAAGCTTCTGATTTTTTTCGCCTTTTTTTCCCCCCTCAAAATAGAAGGGCAGGACGGAAATAAAAAACCCGAAATAAACAAACAGCTTTTCCAAAAATAAACAAGTCAAACTCTTAATCCATTCAGCAAAAGACAAATACTACTCTTCCCAAGTTCTCTGGTACATCATAAAATCTCTTTTTTCCTCCCCTAAAAACCCCTTGGTCTGAAAAGACAATCCTCCCCTCCCACCCACACCCCTGTCTGAACTTCCATCCATATTTTCTCCCTTTCTTTTCAGACAAAGCCCAAAACATACGCCCCAGCTGGTCAGACTCAATTCCGCCTGCCCCCCTGATCCCCAGTTCACCCCCTCCTCTTTTTTCCTTCTATTTCACAAGTAAAAAGAAATCATGACAATTTGAAGGAAAACTATAAAATAATGCGCCCTTGACATACCGCTCCCGTTTTTCCCCTTTTTTCCCCCTTTTTTAATAAAAAAAAATTTTTCCCTTTTTTTTTTTACCGCTTTTAAAAACCGAAAGTAACACCTTATGAAAAAAATAGACCTGTCCAATTCCCGGTTAAAAAAGGAAAAATTGTTTAAAGTTTTAAAAAATTTTTTCAAACCCCCCCCTTTTTTTCCCAAAATTTCCCCCCCCTTTTTTTTCCTATCCCCCCCCCAACGGAAAAACCCCCTTTCTCTTTTAAATTTTCTTGCTTCGAAAAAAATTCCCTTCAATCTTCTTTACTTTTTAAATTTTTAATGAACCTTCTTTTTCTCCCCCCAAAAATTTTTTTTAAATGGAACCTTCCTTTTTATTATTGAAAATTTTAAAAAGGGGATTGAAAAAAACAAACCCAAAATGGGGGGGCCCAAGGTACCCCCTTTTTTCTTTTTCTTTCCCCCTTTTTTTCCCTTTAAAAAAAACCCCTTTGGTTTTTTATGGACGACAAGCTTTGTGCATAACTGTTTAAAACTGGTTTTCCCACAAATTTTTTTCCCCCCTGCCTTCAAGTTCAAAAAGGGCTCAAAAATTTTTTAAAATTAAATTTTTTAAACCAAAAATTTGGGGGGAAAAAATAAAATTTTATAAAAAAAAATTTAAAATTGGGTGGTATTCCTTTGTATTTGGAGTATTTTTTGGGGGTTTTTAAAAATTTTGAAAAAAATAACCGCACCTATAAAAGGGCTAAAAAGGGGGTTGAAACCCCGGGGGGGGGGTTAACTTTTAATTTCATTTTTTTAGCTGTTTCCTTTTTTTTTGGCCTGATATCCACCTCCCCAAGCATCCAAAATTTTAGGCTGGGTTAGGAAAAAATTAAAAAACCCCCTTTGGATTTTATTTTGGGGTTTTAAAAAAATGAAGTTAAAAAACCCTTTTTTAATGCCCCAAAAGACCATTTTTTGAAGTTTTTACCCCGGAATTTTATTTTTTAAAGGGGGCCCCGAGGGGGTTTTTTGGCTTTGGGAAAAAGATTAAAAAAAATGTTGGCTGCATTTTTGTTTTGGTCCTTTTCGGGAATTTCCCCCCCTTTCCAAAAAATTCCTTATTTTTTCCCCTAAAAATTTTTTTTTCCAGCTCTTCATTAGTGTGTTCGGGGGTTGTTGGTGTGTGTGGGTTGGGGTTGTTGGGGGAGTTTGTGGTGTGTGTGGGGGTGTGTGTGTGTTGTGTGGGGGTGGGGGTGTGTTGTGGGTTTTTTGTGTGTTTGTGTGTTTGTGTGTTTTGGGGGGGGGGGCGGGGGCCGTACCGGGGAAAAATTTGAAATTGTTATTTTTTAATTTGGGGGAAATTTTCAGCGCGTAAATGATTTGAGTGCAAGCGCTTCGTTTTGTTTTTTTTTTACAAGATTTCAGGGCTATAAAATTTCCTTATATTTTTTATTATTATTATTATTACCAAAGCTTTTAAAGTTAACCAAAAAATGACACAACCATTTGCTAATTTTTAGACCCCAAAAAAAATAACCTATTTTAAATCGAGCCTTTGTAAGGGAGTGATCTATGGAATTTAAAATCCCCAAAATTAAAAAATTTTTTAAAAGCAAAAAAACATATAAAAAAAATCTAAAAAATTTTTCATGAAAAAAAACAAACACGTTGTAAACTTAACAAGTGTTTAAGTGTCACTGACGTTATTCTTGTATTTTAAAAAAAGATAAAACCCCAAATTTTCAGATTCTTAGAGTACATGTGTAAGCATTGATTATTATGGGGTTGTTTTTGATATCAAAACCCAACACGCTTTTAATCTGGTGTGTTTGTGTGTGTGGTGTGTTGGGTTTTGGTGTGTGTGTGTGTGTGTGTGTGTTGTGTGTGGTTTTGTGTGTGTGTGAAAGTCAAAGTCAAAATCAAAAAATCAAACTTTTTTTTTTCTATGGTACATTGAAAAGTAGTGCATTTGTTTTTTTTTATCAAGCACTATCTAAAGAAAAAAAAACGAGAAAAAAAAAAATAAGTATATGAGACAAAAAAAAAAAACCATAATCGTGGGAAAATTAAAAATCAAAACAAAAAAAACAAAAAACAAAAATTATTTTGGAATTAAAAACAAAACACAAAAAAAAAAAAAATATTAAACCATACAATCAAATAATTCAAAAATCTTGAAAAATATATCCGTCTAATACAAACAAACAAGCACAAAGAAAAACCAAAACAAAACAACAAAGACACAAAACAAAACAAAATAAAAAACCCCACCCAACTGCTCCCCCCCCCCCCCCCCCACCACACACATACAAAACCCCACAAAACCTTCAACCATACAAACAACTGAATGAAACAACAAAAAAGATGAATCAACAAGAACTACCACAACAAGGAAAACCCTTCCCCCCCTTTTTTAAAATTCTTTTATTCAAAGGGTATTTGGGAAAAAGCACACATGCGCTTTTTCAATCAGTCTCCGTGTGTATGCAGTTTTTTTCAGTTTTGTCATCCGTTCCCACCGGCACACAATGACCTGCTCTTCCGAAAGCGGAACGGTTTTAAACGTGTGCGCAAGATTGTTCTGCGTACGTTCGCACACGGGACCCTCGGTTTATAGTCTCATCCGAAGGACTTTGGGAGAGTGGGGTCAACGATGATAACTCCAGAGGGAAAAATTCTCTTGAACAGAATCGAACCCGGGTCCCAAAAGATCCAAATACATCACGTATTTGTATCAGAAGAATACATACGATAAATCATCAACACAGTGAAAATATTCGTTTCGCAATTGGGATTCAAACATGTCTGGAAGAACCAAAGTACTCTTAATGTTATCGGTTGAGTTATGCCCTTTGAAGAAAGCTTGGACATGTATGAAACATTTTTGGGTCTACCAGAAGAAAGGGTTGCAAAACTAAAAATTTATGATTTTGCTACCAAAGAATACAGACTAGAAAACCCAATTTAATACACTATGAAAACAAAACCTTAGAAGACAAAGTGTTTAATTCGCACAAGCTGTCCCCAATTCAGTGATAGAGAAAAGGGGGGCACCAAAAAATATCCAGAGAGGACAGAAAATGTAGATTCGTAACAAGTATAAAAATGAATTTCATTTACTAGATGAATGTATTTTATATGAAAGAACTCAGAAATAATTTGTTTATTAAAAATCAAAACCAAAGACAAAGAACGCAAAAAAAAAAAAAAAAGTGTACATAAATAAGTGACAAAAATCACAGTTTAAAAGATATCAAGCAGATATCATCAGATATGTGTATGAGTGTTTTTAAATAAGAGAAAAAGAAAAGTAGAATGCAACATGTTTTTAGTGTACATCACTTTTAGCCAAATAGATAGTTATAATGATTGTTTTTGCTGTGTCAAATAAGTCTACATGATTTAAATGGCAAATAAATGTTCTGAATCTGAATCTGTACGAGTAGGCCATTGTGTGGCGTTGGTAACAGATGACAAAATTCATAAAACTGCATACACGCGGGGACTGGATGTAAAAAAGCACACACGTGCTTATTCAATTATTCTCGAAATAAAAAATAAAATCACACACACACACACACACACACACACACACACACACACACACACACACAGTAGTCTTACCTCTTGCCGATGGTAGTGTGCTGATAGCAATGCACTCTATTATTTTATCACTGCAGTCACACCTCGTCACCAGATTCATCCAATTATGTCCATGTAGCTTTTGTTCTCTCTCTTTTTATCCCCTCTCTCTCTCTCTCCTCTCTCTCTCCTCTCTCTCTCTCTCTCTCTCTCTCTCTCTCTCTCTCTCTCTTACTCATCTCTATCTCTCTCTGTGTTTTGAGTGTGTGCCTGTTGTGTGTACGTGTGTACGTGTGTGTGTGTGCGCGTGTGTGCATGTTGTGTGTGTGTGTTGTGATGTGGTGTTGTGAGTGTGTGTGTGTGTGTGTGTACTGTGTTACGTGTGTGTGTGGCGCGCGGCGCGTGTGTGTGTACGTGTGTGCGTGTGTGCAGTTGTGTGTGTGTGTGTGTGTGTGTGTGTGTGTTTGTGAGTGTGTTTTGTGTGTGTGTGTGTGTGTGTGTGTGTGTGTTTGTGATGTGTGGTGTGTGGTTGTGTATGTGTGGTGTGTGTTTGTGAGTGTTGTTTGTGATGTGTGTGTGTGTGGTTGTGTGTGTGTGTGTGTTGTGTGTGTGTTGTGGTGAGTTGGTGTGTGTGTGCGCTTTGGTGTGTGGTTTGAGTGTGGGGTGTGTTTATGTGTTGTGTGGGGGTATGTGTGTGGCGGGCGCGCTTGCTTGTGTGTTTTTTTGAGGTTGTGTGTGTGTGTGTGTGTGTTTGAGTGTTGTGTTGTTGTGTTTGTGTATTGTGTGTGTGTGTTTGTGTGTTGTGTGTGTGTGTGGTGTGTGTGTGTGTGTGTGTGGTGTTGTGTGTGTGTTGTTGTGTGTGTGTTGTGTTGTGGTGTGGTGTGTGTGTGTTGTGTGTGTGATGTTGTGGTGTGTGTGTGTGTGTTGTGTGTGTGTGTGTGTGTGTTGTGTGTTGTGAGTGTGTGTGTTTGTAGTGTGTGTGTGTGTGTGTGTGTGTTGTGTGTGTGAGTTGTGTGTGTGGTGCGCTTGTGTGTGTGTGTGTTGTGAGTGTGTGTGTGTTTATGTGTTGTGTGTGTGTATGTGTGTGCGGGCGCGCTGCTTGTTGTGTTTGTGAGTGGTGTGTGTGTGTGTGTGTTTGAGTGTTGTGTGTGTGTGTGTGTTTGTGTATTTGTGTGTGTGTGTTTGTGTGTTGTGTGTTGTTGTGTGTGTGTTGTGTTGTGTGTGTTTGTGTTGTGTGTGTGTGTTGTGTGTTTGTGTTGTGAGTGTGTGTGTGTGTGTTTGTGTGTGTGTTGTGTGTGTGTGTTGTGTTGTGTGTGCTGTGTGTGTGTGTGTGTGTTGTGAGTGTGGTGTGTGTGTGTGTGTGTGTGTGTGTGTGTGTGGTTTACGTGCGCGCGTGTGTGTGTGCAAGTGTACTGTGTACGTGTGTGTGTATGTGAGTGTGTACGTACGTGTGTGTGTGTGTGTGTGTGTGTGTGTGTGTGTGTGTGTGTGTGTGTGTGTGTGTGTGTGTTGTGTGTGTGTGAGTGTGTGTGTGTGTTGTGTGTGTGTGTGTGTATGTGTGTGTGAGGGTGGGTGTGGGTGTGGGTGGAGGGTTGGTTGGTTTTTTTTTTTTAATGAAGGGGCCTGAGATAAAGATGCTCCCCTCTGCTTGTTCTCTCACATCATATTAGATTGAGTCTCTCTCTCTCTCTCTCCTTCTCTCTCTTCTCTCTTTTTCCCCTTCTCTTCTTTTCTCTCTTCTCTCTTTCTCTTTTCCTCTCTCTTTTTCCCCTCTTCTTTAATTCTCTCTCTTCTCCTCTCCCTCATCTCTTTTCTCTTTCTCTTCTCTCTCCTCTCTCTCTCTCCTTTTCTACTCCCCTTCTCTTCCTCTCTCCTCTCCCCTTCTCCCTCTCCTTCTCTCCTTTCCCTTCCTCTTTCTCCATTCTGGTCTCTTTCTCTTGCCTCATTTTCATTCCCCTTTTTCTTTCATTTTTAATACCAATTTCAGTCACGGCAGATTTATATGCGTGAAATTCAGGTGCTCTCCCCGGGGAGAGCGCGAGCCACATGAGCCACGCCCCTTTTTTTCTTGTTTCGTCTCAATTTGTATTTGTTTCACTATAAAGGGTGGCTTTTACATAATCTTGCCAGGAACATCTCTCTTTTTGTCGTGGGTTCTTTACGTTGCGCAAAATAATTATGTATAACACAGGGCCTCGGCTTTATCGTCTCATCCAAAAGACTAGCACCCAGACCACCATCCCTGGTCTAATGGATGGGGGAAAGTTCGGGGCCAAACGGGGATTAACCACCCGGGCACTTCCGACCCGACTTTTTCGCTTTCTAGGCAGGCGCGTTACCTCTAGACCACCGATCCCTCTGTCTTCTGTTCTGTCTGTCTGTCTTCTGTTGTCTGTCTGCTCTTCTCTCTCCCTTCTCTCTCTCTCTCTCTCTCTCTCTTTAAAGATAGTCAATTAAAACGAAATTAAAGTAGTCCCTACTAAGGGGAAGGACCGGAGAAAAAGAAAAGTATGTCACCTTTATCTGCAAGTCCTGGGAAAACCCATTGTCACTTCACTCACTCCCACTTACTCATTTACCCACTCACTCAATCTCTCCCGTAACTAAGTCGTTTCAATCTGTCTGTTCTGTCCCGTCTGCTTTCTTACTTTCTGTCTCGTCTTCGTCTCTGTCTGTCTGTCTCACTTTTTTACTTCTGTCTCTTTTCTTTTTTAAACTCTGTTCTCTTTGTCTCTGTCTCTTCTTTTCTTGTCTGTCTGTTGTCTGTCTCTGTTCTTTCTTCTTTCTGTCTCTTCTCTTTTCTTCTCTGTCTCTCTCTCTCTCTGTCTGAAGTAGAGACCTCAAATAACGGCGTTCCAAGTTTTTATTTTCACATCTCTTCCCTTTTCGTTGATAACTGACACGATATCAAACACCGTCACAGGGGGACGGATGGCTAAATGGTTTGATGCCTTTCCGTTTTAGGGGGGGCCCCTAACTTTTCCCCCGGGGGGGCTTCCCCCGGGGGGGCCCTTTCTGGGGGTGCCTTACCCGAGTTTTTTCACCTAAGGTTTTTTAACAAAAAAAAAAAAAAAAAAAAAAAAGAAAAAAAGGGGAAAAAAAAAAAAAAAAAGGAAAGGGAAAAAAAAAAACCCAAAAAAGGGTTTTATGGGAAAAAACCTTTTCCTAAAAAAAAAAATTTTTCCCTTTAATAAAGGGATGAAGCTTTTGCATAGCCTTTAACGAGAAAAAACACTCCACCCCCCGGCTGGAGATAGGGCCACGGGGGCTCAAAACCGGGCCAAAAGGGGAAACTTGGGAAGGGGCACGACAAGAAAGCGGGTAACCCAAACACGACGGCTTTTAAATCCAGAAAAGGCAAACGTTCCGCTTTGAGATGTTCGGGGTTCAACCCACCCGGGCGAAATTGGGCCCGGGGCCCCAAATTTTTAAAGGCCATCATTTAAGTGCCCGGGGCCGACGTTTAAATTTATAAAAAATTTTATACTTTTTTTATCAATCTTATACTGTTGTTATCCCAAAATCTTATACTGCGGGTTAGCAAATAAATACTGGGGAAATGCTAATTTTAAACTGTTTTTTAATGCTAACTAAACGTTGTCATAAAAAATTTTTTATCTTTTTTTATGCAAATCTTATACGTTTTATCAAAATTTTAAATAAATGGTTATGCTAAAAAAAACCCTGTTGTTAGCAAAATTTTAAAACGGTTTTAAAGCAAACCCCTTTAAAAGTTTTTTAATCCCAAAACTTAAACTTTTTAAACCCAATCGTTACTGTTTTTATGCAAATCGTATACTGTTTTTTAGAAAAATTTTTATACTGTTGTTTTTTGCAAAACGTATACTGTTGAAAATTGCTAACGAAAACTGTTGTTATCAAATCAAAAACTGTTGTGCAAAACTTATACGTTGTTTTTTCAAATCTTAAACTGTTTTTATGCAATCTTATACGTTGTTATGCCAATCTTATACTGTTTTTTATGCCAATTTTACCCCTGTTTTTTAAATGCAAATTTTAAACGTTTTTATTGCCAATCTTATAACTTTTGTTATCCCAAACTTACATTTGGTTCCCTATGCTAATCTTATACTGTTTTTAGGGCAAACCCCAATACGTTGTTATGCAAAAATTTTAAACGGGTTTTTAATGCAAATTTCTTATCCCTTTTTTTAAGCTAATCTTATTTGATTTTTCCATCTTCAGCCCTTTCCCAAGCTTTTAGCAAACTTTTTTTCCCTGTTTTTTTAATGGGGGAAAGTTAACGTAACAACCTGCACTTTTCCCTTTACAGGAGAGCGGAGTATGGCTCCCTTTATATGGCAAGTACTTGAAAAAGCATAAAAAAAAAAATCACAATAGACAGTTGTTTTTTTTTGTAATTTTTCAGAAAGCATTTTGAAAATGTATGGCATCACCGGCTCTACTTTTAAAGTTAAATAAATAGGGGGAGCTGGAAAATCTTTCATGTCATTAACAGAAATCACGCAAACGCAAAAAACCTTTGAAAAAATTAAACGGAAGATACACAGAAAAAATTTGTTTTTAAAAAAGGGGAACACCCAAGGCAGCAACTAAGTCTTACATTTTTTAAAAGTTTACATCAATGAAATTGTTCAGTTAAAAGGGGAAAAAAAATTCACCATATATTTTTTGCAAAAAGAAAAAAGTCCATGTTTTTAAATAGCTGATGACTAGCACTGTTATCAACTACAAAGTTAGCCCCTAAAAACTAAACTAGATAGATTAAATGATCACTTTTTCCAAATGGGGAAAAAATAAAGCAAAACAAAAGTGTAAATGTTCCCCCCAAAATTTCCTTTTCTTTTTTTAATAAAGAAAACCATATAATTGAAAAATTTAAACACTTAAAAATTTCGGGGGGTGTAGATTTCCCCAAAAAGGGGAAACAGTTTTAAAGCAGCTCGGGAACATCTTGTAAAAAAAAAGTAAAAAAGCAGCTTATGCTTTGAAAAGAGAAATTTCCCACGGGCCCAAGGTAAAAAAACCGAATCATAATGAATTTATTTGATTCCCTTGATACCCCCTTTTCTTAACTTATGAAGCAAAGTGGGGTTCCCCCTTTTGTTTAAAAATGGTTTTTTCAAAACTTTCAATTTCAAAAACATTTTAAATTAACCAAATCAAGTAAACATCTTCACAAAAAATATTCATGAAAAATTTTTGAAAACAAATTTTTAAAAATTCAAAAAAAAAAGCAAGGCATTACTCCCCCTTTTAGGGGGAACGGGAAAGATTTCCACTTACTTTAGGATTCTAAATCAGTTAGTGCCCTTTTTGGGTCCCTGTAACAGAGAAAGACACAAACTTTTTAGGGTTTTGGGAATATTTTTTTTTGGGGAAAAAAAGCACAGTCGAAAAATTTTTACTGTTTTAAAATTTTTTTTAAAAACATGGAAAAATGGGAAAAAACCAAAGTACATTTGATGAAATCAAAGTCCCAAAGAAATGCAAACGAAGCTTGGGGGTTTATATAAAAGGGTTTGGTTTAAACCCAAAACAAAATTTAAAAAAAAAAACCAAAAAATTCCGTAGGGAAAAATAAAATTAGAGCCATTTTCTGAAAAACGGAAAAAAAAAACCCCATAGAAAAAGGAAATAAAAAATATACCAGAGAGAAAAACCCTTGTTGAACAAAAACAACAAAATAGAAAAACGAGAATTCTTTTCCCTGGATGATTGCATTTTAAAAAACCAACAAAGAAAAACTTTTTGATAACTCTTAAATCCCAATGTAAAAAGAAAAATTATAACTTTTATAAAACAAAATTAAGAAAAAGAAATTTTTGTAACAAAATAATCACCCAAGGGCCGAAAAAAATCATCTTAAACCTGTTTTGAAAAAAGAAAAAAATTTTCAAAATAAGATAGAGCACAACATGGTGTTTTTTTGCACATCATTTTTGACACGCTGACCAAAGGGAAAAATTCGTTGATTGAAAAAAAGAAAATTTTTTTCGTTGTGTCCAAAATCCTGTGACTTTTATGGGAAAAGAAGTTTCTGTTCTGATTTTGACACGTTAAAAATTTCATCCAGGTGACCTAACTCCACAGTAATTCCCAGTTAGGATGGGGGAGTCAGAAAGAAAAATTTTGGGGAAACCCCCCCCCCTCCTTTCCTGGTTTTTGTGCAACAACAACCAAAAACAACAATAACAAAACAATAGCAACAACAACAGCAACAAAAGCCCGCCAAAAACAACAAAAAGCAGCAGCAAAAAGCGACAATGACAAGAAGTTAAAGGGGTTTTTCTTTTTTAAAAAGGGGGGGCCAGAAAAAAAAAAATCCTTAAAAAGGGGGCAAAGCTCAGGCAAAGGGCCCTTGGGCCCTTTTTCCCCCCCGATACCGCAAAAGCAATGGCAAACCCAAACCCCCACCACCACCACCACCACCACCAAACCCCCAAACCCCCACCACCACCACCCCCCCCCCCACCACCACCACCACCCCCACCCCCAAACCACCAACCCCCCCTACCCCCACCACCAACCCCCCCCCAAAACCCCCCCACCCCCCACCACCCCCACCCCCCCCCCCCACCAACCCCCCCACCCCACCACCCCTACCACCCAAACCCCCACCCCCAACCCCACCCCACCCCCCCCACCAAACCCCCACCACCCCCCAAACCCCCAAACCCCCACCAAACCCCCAACCCACCCCACCACCCCCACCCCCACCACCAACCCCCCACCACCACCACCCCTAAACCCCCACCACCACCACCACCCCCCCCCCACCACCCCCACCACCACCACCAACCCCCACCCCCCCCAAACCCCCCCCCCCCCCAACCACCCCTACCACCACCCAAACCCCCCCACCCCTACCACCACCCCCCACCACCACCCCCACCACAACCACCACCAACCACCACCACCAAACCCCACCACCCCCCAAAAAACCCCCCCACCACCCCCACCAAAACCCCCAAAACCCCCCCACCCCCACCCCCCCCACCACCACCCCCCACCACCAGCAAACAAATGCATGCTTACCTGCTTTGTAGGGCAACCGCCACTTCAACGTTTTTTTGTGAAGCACAGGAAAATTAAAAAAATAGAAACTTTTTCGGTCAAATTTCAAACCCCCCCCCCTTTCCCCCCCGTTTTTCTGTCCTTTTTTTGTTGGGCCGCTGTTTGTCCCTTCCCTTTTATCTGCCCCTTTTTCCTGTCTGTCTGTCTGTCTCCGAACATCTTGGGGACACGTTTAAATTCGCTCCGCTTTTCGTAAAGTAGGCCATTGTGTGCCCGTGGGAAAAGATGACAAAATTTTAAACCCCAAAAAAAAAAACCCCTACACACGGGGGCTTTTGGGGTAAAAAAAAACAAAAAGGGGTTTCTTATTTTTCCCTTTTTTCCTCGAAATAAAATAAAAATAACAAAAATAAATTAAAAAAAAAAAGTGTGAACGTCCCTGCTGTTTTCTAAGAGCCCTTTTTTTGGTTTTTAGGGAAACGGCCAGGGGGTTTCCTCAATTTTAATGTTTCTCCAACAACAGCCCTCATTTGGGGGTTTACACAAAAGAAACACAGTACAGTTTAGTTTTAAAACCCGGTTTTATTTTAGATATAAAATTTCACCCGTTTTTTTTTTTGAGATTTTTTAAAATTTTACTGATATGGCCTCTGTCGTCGGGGGGGCCTTTAAAAATATCAGTAAAAATTTTTGGACTCCCCCTCTTTTCTCCCCTCTCTCTCCTCTCCTCAAACTTCCCCCCCCGGGAAAAAAACCTGCAGTGTCTTTTGGGGTTTGGCCCCAGTCCCCTTCCTGTCATGCGGCGAAAGCATGCCGGGGGTTTATGGTTTTCCATACCCCAGCCAAAAGGGATCTCTTTCTCCTACAAACTCTTTCTTTTTTTTCCTTCCTTGGCTCGAGCTCCCCGGTTTACCAAAAGAAAGGTTTTTTCTCAACAAACCCTTTTTAAACCCCCCCCTAGGTAGCCGGGATTCCGACTTTGGGGGAAAATGACAACCCTTTATCCCCTTTGTACAAGGTTTTTGGAAAATTTTGTCATTCATTTCCTCCCAAAAAAAAACCCCCGCCCAAAAGACCCACTCTTTCGAGGGCAGAACAAAGGGATTTAAATTTTTACGCAAAATGTTTTCCGTGCGTTTGTACCAAAGGGGCCCCGGGGTTTTAAAGGGCCCCCTGGAGACTTGGGGGACGGGGTGGTCTGATGGTGGCGCACGGGAGGAACGCGGCACAGTTTTAGCGGCCCCCTCCAACCCGGCGTCACTTCAAAGCGCGGGCCCCCTCGAAACCCCCAGCTGTTTTTTTCAAATTTAAAAATTTTTTTTTTTATTTCGAGGCACTGGAAAAAACACTCAATTTGGTGTATTTTCAGTTTTGTAAATTTTTTTTCACCTTCCCAAACCGGGACACAATGGCCTACTCTTTCGAAAAGCGGGTCGGGGGTTTTAAAAGTGTGTTCAAGATGTCCCCAGGACGGGGTAGCCAGAAATCAGGGGCCCCTGCCATTTCCCCCCGCCAAAAAATTTAAACAGCATCGAGGCGTTACCACTTTTAAAGGGGACCGTTTGCGCGCCCTTAGGACCTTCCCCCCACCCCCCCACTCACCCCCGCTGTAAAAGGGTTTCCCCGCCCTCTTTAGGTCAGGGGAAAGGGAAAGCAGCGAGGGAAAAGGGGAAGGGCCCCCCCCCCCTCAATAGCTGGCCCCTAAAAAAATCCAGGCCCCCAAATTGCCTAAAAACCAACCCCCCCCCCCCCCCCTTCCCCAAAACGACCACATAGGTTATGGGACACCTTAAACCTTTACCAAGATGTTCTGCGTGCGTTCGCACACGGGGCCTCGGTTTATTGTCTCATCCGAAGGACTTTTGAGGGGAGTGAAATCGGCACTGATGTTATCAACTCTAAAGGAAAAATCCTCTTAAACGAGATTAGAACCCGGATCAGCAGATCACGAGGTGGAAACGCGCATCACTCTAACCGCCGGCTATTCCCCCCCCCCCCACTGTTATCTAGAGAACTGGGAACGCAGAGTCCATCTCCTCCAAACGGACAGGGCAGCGGGGGCTCGAACCTTAACCTCAAGGCAGTCAGGTCACGGGACTGATGAACTACACACCTA
>CM054160.1:36024581-36036735 GCA_028751875.1 Rapana venosa | reverse complement strand
CTCATCCGAAGGACTTTTGGGGAGAGTGGAGTCTGCACTGATGTTATAACTCCCATGTCTGTGTGTGTTGGGTGCCAGCTACACCTGCTTCAGGTGTCGCCACTCTTGTGTGAATGTGGAGTGTGTTGTGTTGGAACCTGATAGCTGCAGCACTGTCACCAGCACAGGTCCCAGCGGCAGAAGCTATGACACGGGAGCCACCGTTTGTCAGTGAAACAGTCTGCATGTGTGTCAGTGCTGTCTGCTGGTGTCATGGTGATTTGATGAATGGGTTAGCTAGCATGCCTTGTGTCAGTCAGGGATTAGGTTACAGAGAGAGAGAGAGAGAGGGGGGGGGAGGGGAGGGGAGAGAGAGAGATTTTACACAAACATGAGAGAGAGAGGGGGGGAGAGAGGGAGAAATTTTACACAAACATGAGAGAGAGAGAGAGAGAGAGGAGAGAGAGAGAGAGAGAGAGAGAGGGGAGGGAGAGAGGGAAAATTTTTACACAAACATGTGTGTGTAAGTGTGTCACAGAGAGAGAGACAGGCAGACAGACAGACAGAGAGAGGGAGGTCACATGTTTTCGTGAGGGTACTTGGATAAACCAGTGGCTTCTTTACACCGTGCCCTCATGGAGAAAAAGAGAAAAACATTAAACAAATAAACAAACAAGCAAATCAACGAATGAATGAATAAATATTGAAATAAATTACATTAATGCGTAAGTAACAGTTCAGTGAATATTTCCCACATATTCACAGAGAGAGAACATAAATCAAACACACAAACAAAGCATAAAACAAACACACGAACATTAAAAACACAAACATAAATTAATCAAACACAAACATAAATCAAACACGAACATAAATCAAACACATGAGCATAAACTCAAGCATAAATCAAACATACACGGACGGAGACACTATAGCCGAGTGGTTAAAACTGTTCCACTTCAATCCCACGGGGCCATGAAGTCGTGGGTTCGAATCTCAGCGGCGTCTGGTGAAGTCAGGGTGGGGAGTTTTACCATCTTCCAGGTCAACCTCAAGTGCAGACCTGCCAGTGCTGTAATTCCTTTCGTGCATATACATATGCAGAAGATCAAATACGCATGTTAAAAATCCGGTAATTCATGTCAGCATTCGGAGGGTTTCGGAAACACACAGGAACATTCCTTACACTCCCGAAGTGGGAATGCAGCTACCTTCATGGTGGGTGAAAACGTCGCATACGCCGAAATATCACCCCATTGGTGAACCTCGGAGAAATAGTCCACACACACACACACACACACCACACACACACACACACACACACACACAACACACACACACACACACACACCACACACACACACACACACACACACTCTCTCTCTCTCTCTCTCTCTCTCTCTCTCTCTCTCTCTCTCTCTCGTCTAATAGCACTCAGAGTGAACAGACGTTAAATTGAAGACAACAACAACAACACACTAACACACACATGTGACAAGTCAAGCGAAAATGATCTTCATTACCTGCAACAATATATTAACTCAAAACATATTAAATTTCCATTTAATCTCCAGCCAATGACAACCTTTGACGTATTAGAAAGCATAAAAATGCAAACAAATTCTACAACACGTGATCTAGACAAGTTAGATGCTCGGATTATAAAACTCGCTAGTCCGGTTATTGTTGAAACACTGACATATCTATACAACTTGTGTATTGAGAAAAGGTGTTTTCCTCTCAAGTTTAAAAAGGAAAAAATTATTCCTGTCCATAAATCAGGTGACTGCTCTTCTCCTTCAAATGACAGGCCAATTTCAATTCTCTCTGTGCTATCTAAACCCATTGAAAAACACATACAAATATCCCTAAATTCTTACTTTATAAAAAACAGTCTATTGCACGAGGATCAATCAGGGTTTCGTAAAAGCTATTACTGTCACACTGCTCTAACTCAGCTCACTGACAGTCTCCTACACAATATAAATGAGAATAAGTTTACTGG
The DNA here is from genome assembly GCA_028751875.1 of Rapana venosa. Lineage (NCBI taxonomy): Eukaryota > Metazoa > Mollusca > Gastropoda > Neogastropoda > Muricidae > Rapana > Rapana venosa. The sequence goes on along the minus strand of CM054160.1, from coordinate 36,034,751 downwards.
CCTCCTTTTTGTTGACTTTGAAAAAGCATTTGATGTGATCAACCACTCTTTGTTATTGCGTAAATTAGAATGCAGATTGTCAGAGTCAGAGGTGTTCCTCTGCTACTGGTAACCTGTAGCCCAGTACTACCTGTCTCAGTGGGGAGATAACCCGACCCAAAAATCCCCAGCTATGGGCAAATAGCAGTTTGGAGAGGAGATGGGCGCCGCCAAGCAATCCACGCCCACAGAAATACCTACATGGACAACACTGCAAGGAAAGACATGCCGGATCGGTTGAGGCCCGGAATACCAACAACCGCGCCTTCCATTGGAGCGTTCCAGGATGGAGGTGGAAAATATGCGACTGGGACGCAAACAACAGCTATCAAACTCCAGGCTGAAAGGACCATCATTGGTACATGGAACATCCGTACCTTGCACGCATGTGTGAAGCTCCAAGAGCTAACCCACGAACTTCGAAGATACGAATGGGACATACTTGGATGGCCGAAGTCCGTTGGGTCGGATTCGGCGAAGCAACTACAGAGGAGGATCACAAACTATGGTATAGTGGCGACGACTCCAAACACCAACACGGAGTAGGATTTCTTGTCAACAAGAAGAGGACTAACAGTGTCATCAGCTGTACCCCAATCTCAAGCAGACTGATCTCCATGCGTTGTCGCAGCAAAACCACACAACATGACCATCATACAAGTCTATGCACCAAACATCAGACTACGATGATGAAGCAATCGAGTGTTTCTACGAAGATTTGGAGAGCGCCATCAAATCAACTCCAAAGAAGGACTTTCTCGTGATCCAGGGCGACTGGAATGCCAAGATCGGACCTGACGCTTATGACCAATGGCCAGGGACAGTAGGCCGTTTTGGCGTGGACGAAACTAATGATAGAGGTCTCAGACTTTTGGAATTCGCAAGCAGCCACAATCTTACTGTCGCCAACACCTTATACCCCCACAAGACATCAAGAAGAACGACGTGGCACTCACCAAATGGAAAGACACATAACCAGATTGACTACATCTTGGCCCCCAAACGATTTAAGTCGAGCATCAACAAAGCCCAGACAAGAAGTTTCCCTGGCGCTGATATTGGCAGTGACCACGACATGGTACTCATGACCCTACAGATCAAGCTGAAGACCAAGAACCAGAAGAGAAATCCCCGTTTGCGGTTCAACATGGAAAAGCTGAAGGACCCCGAAGTCGCTGAAATCTTTAAAGCTGAGATAGGGGGCAGATTTGCAGCATTGAATTTCCTCCAAGATGACATCAACAACCTCACTGAGACCTTCAGCAAGACCATTCAGGAGACAGCGCTGGAGATCCTTGGGAAAGAGAGGAAAAAAGAACCAACCATGGGTTACCAACGATATCCTGGACCTGTGCGACCAACGTAGGGAGCTAAAGCCAGTGAAGAACAAAAACCCAAAAAGGGGGAGGAGTAATAAGAAAAATTCTTTTCCAAGGAACCCCCAAGAAAAAAATACAGGCCCAAGGGGGTGGTGCCCCCCCAAAGAAAAAAATTTTTTTTCCCAAATTAAAATCCCCCAAATCCCAAAAAAGGGAAGGTAAAAAAAGGGGGGCCCGTACCAGCCATAAAGGGCAAAACCAAGCCCCCAGCACCCAAAGACCTCCGTTTTTTAAAGACAAAGGGGGGTCAGCCCCTTACAGAGGGGGCCCACATAAAAGAAAATGGACAGAATTTCAGAAAACCGTACAAACAAGTAAAGGGCCCTTGATCCAAACCAAACTTAAACGAAAAAGGCCCCCAGCCATCAGATCCTGAAACCCAAACGGGTGCGGGAAAGGAAGGGGGTAAAAAGAAGCGTTAAGATCCCTAAAGGGGGCAAGTAAACCGGGGTTTGGACAACACCCGGGGCCTGAGCTCTTCAAGAAGGGAAAGGACCAGAGATAAATTCAAGGGCATTAAAAATTTCACTGCCAACCATCTGGACCAGCAAAGAGGGGCCTGAACAGGGGGCCCCAAATTTCCATCAAGTTCCATTTCCCAAAAAAGGGAGACCTAAAAGAAGTAAAAAAATTACAGAACAATCAGTCTAAATAAGCCCCAAAAGAAAAGGGTTATCTACCTTTTCCCCTTGAACAGATAAAAACCACAAGCAAAGAAATCCTTTTCAGAAAAAACGGGCGGATTCAAAACCGGGGTCGAAGCACTGTGGGAAACAGATCTTAACATCAGAATGCTCTAGAGAAGCTCTCCAACTTTCGTTTTACGGGCTCTACAACAATTAAATTGACTTTCAAAAAAGGCCTTCGATGGGTTTTGGGGCCCAAGAACCCTTTTGGGGCCCAAATCATAGGGGACTAAAATTTTATTTTTTAAATTATTTTTTTAAATTTTTCCCAATTTTAAAGCCCGGGTTTTTTTCTTGCGGGAAATTCGGGTTTCCTCTCCCGGGGAGGCACTTCGCCACAAAAAAAAAAAGGCCCCAAACCCCCTTTTTTTTTTTTTTTTTTTTTTTTGGGTCGAAAGGGGGTATTTTTTCCCCCTACCAGAGGGGGGTTTTTTTTCTAAAAATTTTTGCCGGGGGAAAAACTCTCTTGTTCCCGTGGGTTTTTTTTCGTGCGTTTGCAAAAATTTTTCTGTAAAACAGGGGCCCTTTGGTTTACGTCTCCCCGAAAGACAAAGCGCCCAGCCCACCCTCATGGTCAAAAGGGAGGGGGGAAAATTTTTGGGGCCCCCGGGACGGGTTAAAACCCCGGGACTTTTCGCTTTCGGGGACGGGCCCCTTTCCTCTAGACCACCGATCCCCGGGCTCGACGAGGCCCTTAAATTCAAGTATCCCGGGCGCTGAAATGACATCCCCCCGTGCAGTCCCATGGGTGGAGAAATCGGGGAGTTTTTTTCCGGACTTAATTTGGGTTTTCGAAAAAGGGTTTGCCCGCTATCCCCGTTCTTTTAAAAACGGGGGCCTGGAGAACATCTTTTCAGGGGGCCCTCCTTGGCTTCAAAAACCACAATACAATAGGGGGAAGGCCAGTCTGCTTTCTTCGACCCCAGACGATATTGATCTAAAGGGGCCCCGCAGGGAAAGAAAACCCCCGGGATCCCCAACCAACTGGAAAAATCGCCAATCCCCAAACCGGTATGGAGATCAGCACGGAAAAGAGCAAAAATCCTGGGAAACTCCCCAACCCCGCCACTCCCACCCCCCAGCATCAAGATGAGTGGGCGAGCACTAAAGGAGGGGGAAACTTTCAATTTACCTTGGACCAATTCATCACCAAAGAAGGCACGAGGAAACACAAGGGGGTGAAGTTTCAGACTTGCTGTGGCACCTCCTCCAGGGACTAAGCTGGCGAAAGTGTGGAGAAAAACCAAAAACCATCAGAACCCACACAATTTTCAGACTCTACAAGGCATCGTCCCCCACCCCCTTTCCCTTTGGTACACTGTGAAGCAGGGACATTTAAAATTTGGCCGTTTAAAAAACCGTCGTTTCAATTTTTTTTGGTTTGAAGTGCCTCAGGCGGATCCTGAAAATCATTTACAAGGCCCGAAAAAAAACCAAAGGACTACGTCGGGCAGCAATCGAGGCACTGGCTGGGAAAAAAAAACCAATTTCTAAAAAACAGTCAAAAAAGGAGGAAACTGAAGTGGTTTGGCCACACCCAAGGCTTAAAAACCCCGTCAAAGAAATCCCTGCAGGGGTTTGGGGGAGGACAAAGGGGGCAGGGACGACCAGCAAAACTGGATACCAACATCAAGGGGTGGAAACCCGGGCCCCCTGTACCAAGCCTCCTGAAAACACCCAGGACAGAAACCCTTTTGGCGGTTTCCAATTTCAGGTCCCCTGCGGGTACCCCCCAAAGGGTTTTCCCCCACCCAAAGGGGTGGGAGTGAGTGATGAAAATTAGAATTGTACAAACTGCCACCCCCCGAAGTTTTTGAACTCTAAAATTTTTTTCTGTCTAATACCGCACTTGTATCGTTAATTAAACAAGCAACAAACTTTCAAACCCCTTAAAATATGGGGTACCAAAAAGGGTTAGTATTGGGACCCCCCTTGTTTTCATCTAGTAAATGATTTACCCCCGTTTTATTAAATGTAACTGTGAAAGGTTTGCTGACGAAACCACTTTTCTTTTTTAGTGGGTTTCCAGACTCAAGCAGATTAACTCGCAAACTTCAATACAGTATTGACAGATTGACTTTTTGGACTCAATTAAACCACATGTCCTTAAATACACAAAAAACAAAGTGTATGTACGTATCAGCAAGACAGAAAAGGCAAAAAATGAATGGTAGGTTTCAACCTCTGTTGTTGGATAACGGAATAGTTGAAGAAGTTGACTCTCATAAAATATTAGGTGTTACCATTGACAAAATATGACTTGGACTGATCACATAATGTCACTAGGTAAACGCCTAGCTCACAGGCTACTTCAATTATCCAAAATAAAACACTTTCTAAATAATCATTCTCGAAAACTATTTTTTTGCGGTCACATTCTACCAATCATTGACTATGCGTCAACTATTTGGGATACCTGCAGTGGAACGAGCTTCAAATTCATTCATCGTTTATATAAAAGAGCAGTAAAACTTGTATTGTTAAAAACAAGCACCCTGACAATTGAGGATTATAAGCAAATAAATGTCCTGACATTTCGAAACCGACTTTTATTCAATAAAGTTGTGTTTATGGAAAAAGTTGTTAATCAAAATGCACCTCCTAAGATTAGGTGTGCGTTCACCCTTGCGCCTGGCGGCGGCATGGCGAATGTCTCTTGTGTTTGAGTGCGTAGTGTGTGTGTTTATACCTGGTCCTATTGGGAAAGTTTTATATCTTCATGTTTGTATTTTCTCCCTGAATCCTAAGGTCAGAATATTTTTGTTTCATATTATTGACTTTTCAAAAGATTTCAATTTAAGTTCTTCATCTTCAAGTTGAGTTTTCAACATTTAATTGTCTTCATGAGTTGTATTTATCTTCATGTGCTGGTCATTGTCACTCACTTAACTCTGACCCTGCTGCCCGCTGAAGTTTTGCACGTGGTTCACGTGGTGATCAACCTCCAGTGTTTGTCAATTTGAAAAAATGGCGGTGACAGGTACGTACATAAGAACAATACTGTCACGTGAGTTCCACCCATCAAACCCTGAGTTTTGTCAAAAACAATGCACACTTGCTCCTGAAATAATGCAGCATATACGAAACTAAGGCATTCATCGCTGCAAAATCAGACGGGGAACACAGGCATCGTCATCACCAGTGGCAGGCTTCCCTCTCCCGTGTCTCCCCCCTCACCTCTGACGTCACTTCTGTAACCCCTGACAACGCTTTTTCCCCACGCCGTCCACCCGCCCCTTCAGCTTTCGTTTCTTCTGTTGTTTGTGATTCTGACAATGTTTTTTGTTCTGATGATGATGTGTATCATGATGTGTGTCACACACCAAATCCCCTGATCAACACAGTTCTCTTGCCATCTTCTACTCCCGATTCACCATCCAAACTCTTGTCTGTTCTTCCGCTAGCCACATCTCCACCATCGCCTTCATCCTCTTCCTCTGATTCTTGTCCAAACTCACCACTTTCATCTTCATCCTCTCCACCTCCTTCAGATCTCCTTCAAGTTTGTTTGTTCAATGTGCAGTCTGTCTGTCCAAATGGAAAAGCCGACTTTATTTCTGATTTCATCTCTGAAAAAAACATTGACCTAACCTTCCTCACTAAAACTTGGCTTAAACCACATGGCCACGAGCCCAAAATAGAACAGCTGACTCCTCCAGGATATAAAACTATTTCTTTTCCCAGACTCTCTCGAGGAGGTGGGATTGCCACAATTTTCAAAAACACATTGGAACCAGCTCTTTCTTTCAGTCACAACCTTCCATTCCCACACAACTCTTTTGAAGTTTGCGAAATCAACCTCAACTTACCTGGCCACTCTATTACGTTCTGTTGCCTTTACCGCCCACCTCCTAGCCGTAAGAACAACCTGACAGTCTTCTGTTTTTCATCCAGAATTCCAGTCACTCCTCGACCACTACAGTCTCTCTCCTACTAAACTTATAATTCTCGATGACTGTAACTTCCATTTCGACAACCAATCTTCTCCAGATGTCAAACGTCTTTCTCTTTCTCTGTCCATCCATTCTCTCTCCCAACTGGTAAACGAAGCAACGCACAGATCTGGTCATATTTTAGACTGGCTGATTACTAATGCTTCATTTAATCTTGTCACATCTGTTTCTGTCACCGACGAACTGCATTCTGATTATTCCGCCATTCTTTTCCACCTCAACATCACAAAACCTGTCAGAAAGAAGAAATATGTTACTCGTCGCAATCTTAAGGCCTTAGACATTCATACTTTCTCTTCACAAGCTTCCGAACGTTTTTCACAAACCTCTGACCACACTGACCTCTCTGAATACTATAACACTGTTCTCCGCCAATTGCTTGATGAGCATGCACCTCCTACTGACCATCTCCTACCTGACAGACCCTGTACGCCATGGTATACCCAAGACATCCTGATAGCGAAGCGCAAACGCCGGCAACTAGAACGGCAGTGACGGAAATAAAAAACCGAAATCAACAAACAGCTTTTCCGAAAATAAACAAAGTCAAACTCTTAATCCATTCAGCAAAGACAGAATACTACTCTTCCCAAGTTCTCTGCGCTACATCCATAAAATCTCTTTTTTCCCTCACCTCAAATCTCCTTGGGTCTGCAAAGACAACTCCTCTGCCTACCACCCACAGCCTGTCTGAACTTCCATCCATATTTTCTGCCTTCTTTTCAGACAAAGTCCACAACATACGCTCCAGACTGGATCAGACTCAATTCCAGCCTGCACCTCCTGATCCCCAGTTCACTGGCACTCCTCTCTTTTCCTTCTATTTCACAAGTGAAAAAGAAATCATGACAATTCTGAAGGAAATGACTATAAAATAATGCGACCTTGATCCCATACCTGCTCCTGTTTTCTCACAATGCCTTCCACAACTTGTGCCTATTATCACTAAAATAGTAAACTCATCTCTTCTGTCAGGACATTTTCCACCAGCTCTTAAAACCGCAATAGTAACACCTCTACTGAAAAAGTACGACCTCGATCCCATTATTCTGAAGAATTATAGACCTGTCTCAAACTTACCCTTTGTCTCTAAAGTATTAGAAAAAGTTGTTCTCAAACAGCTCAACAGTCACCTTCATTCCAATGATCTCCTTCCTCCTTTTCAATCTGCCTATCGCCCCAACCACAGCACTGAAACCACCCTAGTTCATACTTTAGATACACTTCTACTTGCTTCTGATGCAGGAAAAATCTCCCTCCTCACTCTTCTTGACTTATCTGCAGCCTTCGACACTATAGATCACTCAATTCTTCTTTCTCGCCTCCAAAATACGTTTCGTATTAATGGCACAGCCCTCTCACCTGGTTTACTTCATACCTCACAGAAAGATTCCAGAAAGTTATTGTAACCAAATTCAATCAAAACCTGTCAAAATGGAATGTGGAGTCCCACAGGGATCAGTCCTGGGCCCTGTTCTCTTTCTCTCTACACTTTTCCATTCTCACATATAATAAACAACCACCATATTGATCATCATTTCTATGCCGACGACACTCAGCTTCAGTGCAGTGATACTGTTGAAAACTTGCCTTCCCTCCTGACAAATATGTCCCACTGCCTTCAAGACATTCAAAACTGGATGACTCAGAACAAGTTACAACTTAATGCTGATAAACCGAAGCCATGCTCATGGGGACCAAACATAAACTTTCATCCATAACAACAACATCAATAGAATTCGGCAATGCGTCAGTTCCTTTGTCCAACTCTGTGAAGTATTTAGGTGTAGTTCTTGACAACACACTCTCTATGAAAAAAATCATCACCCAGACCTGCCAGTCTTGCTACTATCAACTACGGCGCATAAGCGCGATTCGCAAGTATCTGTCCACTGATGCAACTTCCAAGCTCGTCACATCTCTCATTCTTTCATGTTTAGACTACTGTAATTCTCTTTTGGTTGGCCTACCAGCATCATCCATCCACTCTCTTCAACGCATACAAAACTTTGCAGCTCGACTGGTCCTAAGAAAGAAAAAATCTGAACACATCACTCCTCTTCTGCGATCTCTTCACTGGCTGCCAGTCTCACAAAGACTGAAGTATAAGATCAATACCCTCTGTTTCAAGTGTCTCCACAAATTTGCACCATCTTATCTTTGTAACTGTCTTCACCTGGACACTCCATCCCGTTCCCTTCGTTCAGCCGCAGATACTTTGTGCTTTCGAACACCCAGATTCAAACAAACCACTGTTGGCTGTCGATCTTTCTCTGTTTCTGGTCCGTCCATCTGGGATGACCTCCCTCTTTCACTTTGCCAAAAACCTTCACTTGATACCTTCAAATCCAGCCTCAAAACACACTTATTTCCTACCTGAGACTTTCCCCTCATATCCGTCTCTACTTTTCAACAGCATCCTTCATCTCCTAAGTGTGTTCGCGGGTGTGTGTGTGTGTGTGTGTGTGTGTGTGTGTGTGTGTGTGTGTGTGTGTGTGTGTGTGTGTGTGTGTGTGTGTGTGTGTGTGTGTGTGTTGTGTGTGTGTGTGTGTGTGTGTGTGTGTGTGCGTGCACGTACGCGTGCATAAATTTGAAATATGTTATTTATTATATTTGAAGAAAGTTGCATGCGCGTAAATGATTTGAGTGCAAGCGCTTCGATTTGTTTGTTTTACAAGATTCAGCGCTATATAAATTCCATATATTATTATTATTATTATTATTATTACCAAAGCTTTTAAAGTTAACCAAGATAGACACAACCATTTGCTAACATTTCCAAGACCCAGAAATAACCTATATAAATCGAGCCTCTTGTATTCAGGCAGTGATCTATGGAATAAACTCCCCCAAAATTAAAATGTTTTAAAAGCAAAAATCAGTATAAAACATATCTAAAAAGATATTTCATGAATAAAAGTACAGAACACGACTTGTAAACTTAACAGAGTGATTTAAGTGTCACTGACGTTATTCTTGTCATTAAAATCAGATAAGACCCAAGTTTTCAGATTCATATAGAGTACATGTGTAAGCATTGATCTATATATGGGTTGATATGATATCAACCCCAACACGCTTTGAATCTGGTGTGTGTGTGTGTGTGTGTGTGTGTGTGTGTGTGTGTGTGTGTGTGTGTGTGTGTGTGTGTGTGTGTGTGTGTGTGTGTGTGTGAAAGTCAAAGTCAAAGTCAAAGTCAAAGTCAAACTTTTATTTTCATATGGTACATTGAATAAGTAGTGCATTTGCTTTTTTTCATCAAGCCATCTATCTAAAGAAAAAAAGCGAGAAAAAAAGATAATGTATATGCAGACATAGAATAAAAAAAACCATAATCTGTGGTAAACTATACAAATCAAACAAAAAAAGACAATAACATATGCATATTTGGAATTAAAAACGAAACACAAAAAACAGAAAAATATTAAACCATACAATTCAAATAATTCAAAAATCTTGAAAAAATATCCGTCATAATACAAACAAACAAGCAACAAAGAAAAACCAAAACAAAACAAACAAAGACGACAAAACAAAACAAAATAAAAAACCCACACCAACTGCTCCCCCCCCTCCCTCACACACACATACACACACAAACCTTCAACCATACAAACAACTGAATGAAACAACAAAAAAGATGAATCAACAAGAACTACCACAACAAGGAAAACCCGTTCCCCCCCTTTTTTAAAATTCTTTTATTTCAAGGATAGTGGAATAAGCACACATGCGCTTTTTCAATCAGTCTCCGTGTGTATGCAGTTTTTTTCAGTTTTGTCATCCGTTCCCACCGGCACACAATGACCTGCTCTTCCGAAAAGCGGAACTGGTTTTAACGTGTGCGCAAGATGTTCTGCGTACGTTCGCACACGGGACGTCGGTTTATAGTCTCATCCGAAGGACTTTTGGGAGAGTGGAGTCAACGATGATAACTCCAGAGGAAAAATTCTCTTGAACGAGAATCGAACCCGGGTCAACAGATCACAAATACATCACGTATTTGTATCAGAAGAATACATACGATAAATCGATCAACACAGTGAAAAATATTCTGTACGCAATTGGATTCAAACATGTCTGGAAGAACCAAAGTACTCTTAATGTTCATCG
>CM054160.1:36012081-36019581 GCA_028751875.1 Rapana venosa | reverse complement strand
CGTATACTGTTGTGCTAATCTTATACTGTTGTTATGCTAATCTTATACTGTTGTTATGCTAATCTTATACTGTTGTTATGCTAATCTTATACTGTTGTTATGCCAATCTTATACTGTTGTTATGCTAATCGTATACTGTTGTTATGCTAATCGTATACTGTTGTTAGCTAATCGTATACTGTTGTTATGCTAATCGAAATACTGTTGTGCTAATCTTTTACTGTTGTTATGCAAATCTTAAAACTGTTGTTAGTGTAACCCTTATACTGTTGTTATGCCAATCTTATAACTGTGTTATGCCAATTTTTCACTGTTGTTATGCTAATCTTATACTGTTTTTATGCCAATCTTATACTGCTGTTAGGGCTAATATTATACTGTTGTTATGCTAATCTTTATACTGTTGTTATGCTAATCTTATACTGTTGTTAGGCAAATCTTATACTGTTTTTATGCTAATCTTATACTGTTGTCATGCTAATCTTATACTGTTGTTATGCTAATCTTATACTGTTGTTATGCCAATCTTATAATGTTGTTATGCTAATCTTATACTGTTGTTATGCTAATCTTATACTGCTGTTATGCTAATATTATACTGTTGTTATGCTAATCTTATACTGTTGTTATGCTAATCTTATACTGTTGTTATGCTAATCTTATACTGTTGTTATGCCAATCTTATAATGTTGTTATGCTAATCTTATACTGTTGTTATGCTAATCTTATACTGTTGTTATGCTAATCTTATACTGTTTAATCTTATACTGTTGTTATGCTAATCTTATACTGTTGTTATGCTAATCGTATACTGTTGTTATGCTAATCGTATACTGTTGTGCTAATCTTATACTGTTGTTATGCTAATCTTATACTGTTGTTATGCTAATCTTATACTGTTGTTATGCCAATCTTATACTGTTGTTATGCTAATCGTATACTGTTGTTATGCTAATCGTATACTGTTGTTATGCTAATCGTATACTGTTGTTATGCTAATCGTATACTGTTGTTATGCTAATCTTATACTGTTGTGCTAATCTTATACTGTTGTTATGCTAATCTTATACTGTTGTTATGCTAATCTTATACTGTTGTTATGCCAATCTTATACTGTTGTTATGCCAATCTTAACTGTTTTTTATGCTAATCTTATACTTTTGTTAAATCCCAAAATTTATACTGTTGTTATGCCAATCTTACACTGTTGCTATGCTAATCTTATACTGTTTTTATGCTAATCTTATACTGTTGTTATGCTATCTTATACGTTGTTAGCTAATCTTATACTGTTGTTATGCTAATCTTATGTTGAATCATCTTCAGCCATGACAAGCTTTTAGCGAAACTTCTTTCCCTGTGATTTTATGAGGATTTAAAACGTAAACAACCTGCACTCTTCTTAAAGGGGAGTCGGAGTATGGTTTGCCTATTAGGAAAGTACTTAAAAAACAGTCATACAAAAAAATCACAATAGACAGAAATTGTTTTTTTGTAGATTTTCAAAAAAGCATTTGAGAATGTATGGCATCACCGGCTCTACTTGTAAAGTTAAATAAAATGGGTGTAGCTGGAAAATCTTTCATGTCATTAACAGATGCACGCAAACGCAACAATCCTTGCAAAAATAAACGGAAGATACACAGAAGAAATTGTTGTATAAAAGGGGGTTACATCAAGGCAGCACACTAAGTCTTACTTTATTTAATGTTTAATCAATGATATTGTTCAAGTTCATTGGGAAAAAAATTCACCTTATATTATTGCAGAAGTTAAAAGTCCCATGTTTGTTATATGCTGATGATCTAGCACTGTTATCAACTACAAAGTTAGCACTACAAACTAAACTAGATAGATTAAATGAATACTGTTCCAAATGAGGACTAGAAATAAAGCAAAGCAAAAGTGATAATGTTCACCCTAAATTCCTATTCATTTTTAAATGATGAGACCAATAATTGAAAAATTTAAACACTAATAAATTCTGGGTGTAGTATTTAAACCAAAAGGGACAGTTTTCAAGCAGCTCAGGAACATCTTGTAAAACAAAGTACAAAGCAGCTTATGCTTTGAAAAGAGCAATTCACGGGCAAGGTATAAATCCTGATATCATAATGCGTTATTTGATTCCTTGATAACCCCTGTTTAACTTATGAAGCAGAAGTGTGGTTCCCCTTTTGTTTCAATGGTCATTCAGACTTTTTATTCATGATCTATTTAAATTAAGCATATCAAGTAAACATCTTCAACGAAAATATTCATGTAAAATTTTGTAAACAAACTTTGGGAATTCATAAAAAGCATGGCATTACTCACTTTAGGAGAACTTGGAAGAATTTCCACTTACTGTTAGGATTCTAAATCAGTTAGTGTCTTTTTGGTACATTAACAGGGGAAAGACCAAACTTTTAAAGGGTAGAATATTATCGTTGGATTAGCACAGTCGAAAATGTTCTGTATTAAATTGGCTTTAAACATGTATGGGAAAACCAAAGTACACTTGATGTACATCGATTGTGCCATGCAGTGCAAACAAAGCTTGGGGGGTTTATATAAAACGTTTTGGTTTTAACCAGAAACAAAATTCTACAAAATTTAACTTCTATAATTCCGTGACGGAAGAATTTTAGAGAGCCATGTCTGATTAACTGTGAAAACAAAAACCATAGAGAAAGGAAGATAAAAAATTTACCGAGAGAGAATAGAACTTTTTGTTTACTACAACAAAATAGAATACGAGATTCATTTACTGGATGAGTGATTTTTATTACCGAACAAAGAGAAAACTTATTGATAACTCTTAATGCCATGTAAAAGTAAATATGAACGTTATAGACAGATTAAGCAAAAGTATTGTAACAAAATAATCATCAAGCCGAAATAATCATGCTTATACCTGTTTGAAAAAAGAAAAATTATAAAAATAAGATAGAGCACAACATGGTGTTTTCTTGCACATCATTTCAAGACACGCCAAGCAATGAAAAATTTACGTTGTAGTTAAATCATGAAAAGTTAATTTTGTTGTGTCATAAAATTCCTGGATTTTTATGGCAATGAAGTTTCTGATTATGATTTTGACACGTGTTAACTTTCATCCAGTGTGTACCTATACTCTCACAGTAATTCCCAGTTAGGATGGGTGAGTCAGAATGTATATTCTGGGTGAACCCCCCCCCTCCTTCCTGGTTATGTGCAACAACAACAACAACAACAATAACAAAACAATAGCAACAACAACAGCAGCAAAAGCAGCAAAGACAAACAGAAACAGCAGCACAGCGACAATGACAAGAGTTTGGGTTTCTCTTTTTCCCCGAGGATCCATGAACAGTTATTGAGCAATGCGTCAGGCAGGCCTGGCCTTGTCCCTCCCATAAAGCAGAAGCAGATGTCACCCCACCACCACCAACCACCACCACCCCCCCACCACCCCCCCCCCCCACCACCACCCCCACCACCACCCCCACCCCACACCACCCTACCACCACAAAACCCCCCCACCACCACCCCCACCCCCACCACACCACCACCACACCCCCACCCCCACCCCTACCCCCACCCCTACCACCAAACCCCCACCACCACCCACCCCTACCACCCCCCCAAACCCCACCCCCACCACCACCGACCCTCCACCACAAACCCACACCCCCCCAACACCACCACCCCCACCACCAACCACCCCCAACCACCAAAACCTCTACCACCACCACCAAAAACCCCCAAACCCTAACACCACCCCTACCACACCCCAACCAACACCCAAACCCCACCACCCCCTACCACACCACCCTACCACCACCCACCCCACCACCCCAAACCCCCACACACCCCACCACCACCCCATAACCACCACCCTACCACACCACCACCCCCACCCTACACCACCACCACCCCACCCCTACCACCACCCCTACCACCAAAACCCCCACCACCACCCCACCACAACACCCCCCCCTACACCACCACCCTAACACCACCCCACACACCCCTTTACCACCACCCCCACACACCCCACCACCAAACCCCCCAACCACCACACCAACCTTCACCACCCACCCACCACCACCCTACCACCACCCCACCACCACCAACCCTAACCACCACCCACCCACCACACCCCCCCCACACACCACCCACACCACCCCCACCACCACCCACCCCCTACCACCACCCCCACCCCCCCCCCCCCACCCACCACCCCACCCACACACCACCCCCCCACCACCCCACCCCCACCCACACCACCCACCCCAACCACCACCCCAAACCACCACCACCCCACCAACCACCCCCACCCACCACCCCCCCCCACCCACCACCACCACCACCACCCACCACCAACCCCACCCCCCCAACCACCCCAACCACCACCCCTACCACCACCACCACCACCCCACCCACCCCACCACCCCTACCACCCCCACACCACCACCACCCAAACCCCCACCCCCCACCACCCCCACCCCCCACCACCACCACCCCTACCCCACCCCCACCACCACCCCCACCACCACCACCCCCCCACCACCACAACCAAACCCCCCCCACCACCACCACCACCCCTACCCACCAACCCCCAAACCCCCCCCACCCCCACCACCACCCACCCCTACACCCAAAACCCCCACCACCCCCCCACCACCACCACCACCACCACCACCCCCCCCCACCACCCCCCACCACCCCCACCCCCACCACCACCCCCACCCCCACCACCACCACCACCACCCCCACCCACCCCCCCCACCAAACCCCCACCACCACCCCCCCACCCACCACCACACACCCCACCACCACCACCACCCCCACCACCCCCCCACAACCACCACCCACCACCACCCCCCACCCCCACCACCCCCCACAACCACCCCCACCACCACCACCCCACCACCACCCACCACCCACCACCCCCACCACCACCCCCACCACCAAACCCCCCCCAACCCCCCCCACCACCCCACCCCCACCACCAACCCCCCACCACCACCCCCACCCACCACCCCCCCACCCACCACCACACCCACCACCAACCCCCCCCACCCCCCACCACCCCAACCCACCCCCCACCACCACCCCCACCCCTACCACCACCACCACCCCCACCAACCACCACCCCAACCCCACCACCAAACCCCACCACCCCTACCACCCCCACCACCCCCCCCCCACCACCACCCCACTAAAACCCCCCCCCAAACCAAACCCACCCCCCACCACCACCCCACCACCCCCCCACCAACACCAACCCCACCCCCACCACCCCCACCACCACCACCCCCCCACCACCACCACCCCCACCAACCACCACCCCACCCCCCACCACCCACCACCACCCCCCCACCCACCACCAACCCACCACCCCCACCCCACCACCACCCCACCACCACCACAACACCACCCCCACCACCACCACCCCCCACCACCACCACCACCCCCACCACCACCCCCACCACCACCCACCACCCACCACCACCCCCACCCCCCCCCCACCACCCCAAACCCCCACCACCACCACCACCACCAAACCCCCACCACCACCACCACCACCACACCAAACCCCCACCACCACCACCCACCCCCACCCCCACCCCACCACCAACCCCACCACCACCACCCCCAACCCCCCACCACCCCTCCCCACCACCACCCCCACCCCACCACCCCACCACCACCACCAACCACCACCCCACCACCACCACACCACCCCCCACCACCCCCACCCCACACCCCACCACCCACCACCACCACCCCCCCACCACCCACCACCACCACCAACCCCCACCCCCCCACCCCCACCACCCCACCACCCCCCCCCCCACCACCCCCTACCACCACCACCCCCACCCCCACCACCCCACCACCACCACCACCACCCCCCCACCACCCCCACCACCACCACCACCACCCCCACCACCCCACCACCACCACCACCACCCCCACCACCCCCACCCCACCACCCCCCACCACCCACCACCCCACCACCCCACCACCAACCCCACCCCACCCCACCCCACCACCACCACCACCCCACCACCACCACCCCCCACCCCAAACCCCCACCCCACCCCCACCCCCACCACCACCCCCACCCCTACCCCCCCACCCCCACCACCACCACCACCCACCACCACCACCACCCCACACCACCCCTACCCCAACCCTACCACCACCACCACCCCCACACACCACCCCTACCACCACCCCTACCACCACCCCACCCCACCCCACCACCACCACCACCCTACCACCACCACCTCCACCCTCCCCACCCCCACCACCACCCCACCCCCACCCCCACCACCACCACCCCTCCACCCCCCTACACCCCCACCACCCCCACCACCTACCACACCAAACCACACCCCTACCAAAAACCCCCACCACCCACCCTACCACCAACCACCACCACCCACTCCCCACCACCACCACACCCCTACACCAAACCACCCCCCACCCCAACACCCCTACCACAACCCAACCACCACCACCCCCACCACCAAACCCACCCCACCACCCACCACCACCACCACCCACCCCCACAAAACCC
This sequence comes from Rapana venosa, assembly GCA_028751875.1. Lineage (NCBI taxonomy): Eukaryota > Metazoa > Mollusca > Gastropoda > Neogastropoda > Muricidae > Rapana > Rapana venosa. The sequence goes on along the minus strand of CM054160.1, from coordinate 36,013,028 downwards.
CCACCCCCCCCCTACACCACAACCCCCCACCCTACCACCACCACACCACCCCCCTACACCACCACCACCTCCCCTCACCCCACCCCTAACAACCACACTCACACCTCCCCCCACCCCCACCCCTCCCCCCACAAACCCCACCCCTACCACCACCACACCACCAAACCTTCCACACCAAAACCACCGCCTAAACAACCCCCCACCCCCAATCACCAACAAAACCCCAAAAACCACCCCACCAAACCCCCAAACCCCCACTACCTACCAAACCAACAAAAAAACAACCACCAAACCAACCTAACCACCCACACCCACCAACCACCAACTAACCAAAAACACCACCAACCACAAACCCCACCACATAAAAAACACAAAACCACCTCACCCAAACCACCACCCCCCACACCAAACAAACCCCCACCACCCCTACCCAAACCACCCCATCCCCAAAACCACAGAATCCACCAACCCCAAGCACCAACCCCACAAAACCCACCAACACCCCACCACCATCAACAAACACCACCTACAACCCCCCCAAACCACCAACACCCCCCAAAACCCCAACAAACACAAAACCATAAACCACCCCCCAACCCAACACCCCCCAAAACCAACTAACCCCGACCCCCCCCACCCCCTCCATTTCACACCACACACCAAAAAACCCACACCACCAAAAACATCCAACACCACCAACCCCAAAACAAACCAACTATCCCCAAACCACAACCCAACCTAACACCCAAAACCCCACCCAAAAAACCACCCACAACCCCCCCCACCAACAAACCCCCAACACCACAACCCCACCCCCAAACACCAAACCTCCAAAAAAAAAACCCCAAAACCACCACCCCCAAACACCACCACCCCCCCATAAAACCACAACAACCACCCCCACAACACGCCGCCTTACCACGACAAAGGACACCCACTTTTAACTC